>JAWNLS010001080.1:8647500-9245000 GCA_035042185.1 Drosophila kambysellisi | reverse complement strand
CTCGCACATACACATCGATGCATGCATCGCCTGCCTGCCTGGCACAAATATCGTAGCATACTTTTGAGCGCTGCGCAAAGAACTCGTAAAATATTCATGAATATTCGTGAATATTGGTTATATTTATGGCCGCTGCAAACCAAAACAGCTGCTTGTTTTCTGAATGAATCAAGGTTGTCGTCCAAATTGTGGAGTCTTTCCCTATACGTATGCAGAAAATTACAATTTTGTTTATCGTGTTTTCTTTTCTTTCTTTTTATTTTTATTTAGCTTTTTTTTTGGCATAGGTCGGAACTGGCCAATTTGTAAGATTATTTGAACAAAACAGCTAAAATGTAGGATTAAATAAATTAAAAATGTATAGGCTTATATTCGTTTTATATTGATGTAAGTCTACACCATACTGAGTATATTTATTGATGTATTTATAAGTAACTTACGAAATATACGACTCTTAAAAGTGTCATCCATTTTAATTAGTAATAATTTACAAATTTCAATATTATTATTATTTTTTTCAAGTATGATCATAAAATAAACTTTAATTGCATTCTCAAGACCAGCTACGATAAATCGGGCATATCGATAGACATTTTGTGGCATTTTGTGTTATTGATAAAAACACTTTGTGCGACGCGTTGAAAAATGCAAATCAGCTGCCAACTTTGGGGCGATTATACTTGCATCAGGCACGCCCACATCCCCTGACCTCGACAAAGGACTCTTTCAGTACAATTCCCTTGCCCCCGTTGCCAAACCCAAACCCAAACCACCATCCCCAAACCCCACACCCCATTTCCACCCTCCCTCCCACAACTTCATAGCCTACACTCCCCATTTGCAATTAGCTACAACTACAAAGTGCAAAATAAAGTTGAAACTGAGCGTCGAAATGTTGTATACCCTGTAGAAAGAGTTGAAAGGCATATGGCATTTCTTATACTTATTGACTGTCACGAAGTAGGAAATATTTTTAAATTATCAAATTTACGTATTGAAAGTTTCTGAAAACATTTTTAGCCATGTTGATGGTCGTAAGTCCTTGCGTTCCTTGGTTCCGAATCCCACTGCAGGCATGGTTGTTTGTTGTTTGTCTAGTCCAGTAGTAGCCCGTTCTGCCTCCTTTTCTTTCCTTCTATTAACCTTTCTGTCTAAATCTCTGTCCACACGGCACGACCACCACTTACGCATTTTTAGAGGGTATGCATTAGTCATGCAACTTGGGCTGCTTTGATTGTGTTTTTTTCTTTAGCATTGCTTGCGCTTATCGCACCACAAAGATCGCCACAAAGGCCATGTTACGAAATTATTGGACATATTTACACACACACAAACACACATACACACATACACACATACGCTGCGCCGTTGACATGCAATGCAAATAGTCAACACGCCGCCACATGCCGTGCACACAAATCAAGGGCACTTGGCCCATGTTACCCCAAACTGCCTACTCACCAAGTACCACAATATACACCCTGTACACCCCAAAACACTCTATACACCCTATACACCCAATACACCCTATATACCCTATACACCCTATACACCCCATACACCATATACACCCTATACACCATTTACAGTGTACAACAATTGGGCGAGGTCGCTGTGGGCGGTTTGCGAGTTGCCGGGCAATTCAAATGGCGGCTACAAGTCGGGGCGCATGTTTTCCTTGTGGTTGCTGTTGTTATGGTTGCTGTGATGGTTGCTGTCGCCCTGTGTGTGGGTGTAGGGGGCGTGGCAGCTTGTGTTGGCGTTGCCAATTAACTGAAACTGCAGAGTAATGTTTTCCAGGCGCGAAACTCTGTTCGGAGTTTTGACTTTGTTTTGCATGTCTACACACACGCTCGCACACACACACACACACACACACACATAAACAGAGAGACACACGCACATACGTTATATTACTTAAGTTATTGTTAACAGCCGGCCCTGTTATTGTTGTTGTTGCTGTGGCATTGACATAAATTTGGTTGGCCAAGTGAAAAGGCAGCAAAGGAAGCAGCTAAAAAGCGCGCAAACAACAATAACAATAACAATAATAATAACAATAACAATGGCATCAATGCATAGAGCAATCAACACACGCGCCACACAACACACACACACACAACACACACACACACGCAAGGCACATAACAGCAATTTCTCGCAAAATTTTTCTTTTGCTTTTCATTCCATTCTTTTTGTTGTTGTTTTTTTGTTTTACTTATTTCTGCAATTTTGCACTGTTGTATTACATAAATACGAATATAAATAATCTACGAATCCGCAATGAAAAGCGCGGAAAATGGAATACATTATGGCTGAGATCAAAAACTCCGACTGTTGCAAATTATTCATTTTAATGAGAAAATCGAATTCTGTCAGTAAATGAAAATTTGTAGAAGAACAAATCGCTCTCAAAAAACGAATGGGTGTCAGAACTTTGCAAGGCCAGGCTTAAAAAGAGGTTTTTTATTGGCATTATAGTGTATACCAATAACAAGATTATAAATTGTAAAATTCTGCATACATAATATTTTATTCAGCGAATTATGAAGTTCCTTTTTTTACTAGGTTGAGATTGAACACTCGCAAGTGACACATTACAAATCTATAAGGAATATAGGAAAATGAATCAAAGTATTTCTAGGAAGAGGTGAGCCTGCGACAAGAACGTGATTTAACGTTTAACGATATACATATAAATTTAAATAAAACTAGCACTAAATTTGATCAGTTTATAATGAAAGTAGCAAAATTTCACCTTTGTACTCAAGGGATATTTTGCACCTGTGCTTCGCAGTCATTTTACTTTGCCCTTGAATTTACATAGAGGCACACGTTCGTACAAGCACACGTTCTGACACACACACACACACACATATACATACTCACACACACACACACATCTATTGACATTATTATTAATAATACGTCTTATGCAACGCGGCGTATGCGTAATGAGGCATTTCCCAACAGCGCCAGGCGTGTGTGCGTGTGTGTATGTGTGTGTGTGTGTTGTTGAGTTATGTCGGCTCCAGTTAGTCGCAAAGATGACTCCGCACATTCATTTTTGTAGTTTTCTCATTTTTTTTTTGTTGATTGTGCTTCTTACTCTGGCAGCGAGTTTTGATATTTGTGCGACTCTTGGCTGCGATTGCGATGGCGACAACGACACAAACGGCGCCGGCTGTAAAATTGTTTGCTAAAATTTCCAAATCAGCAGAAGATGAAGAAGGGGGAGAAGGGGGAGAAGAGGGAGAATACTGGCTGGACAATAGTCGGAAATGACTGCCATATTCGGAGTCGTTGTCTCAGCGCGACAGGGCAATGACTCGGACTTGGCATTTTGAACTTGTCTCCGTTGCCAGCCGCATTTGCCAGTCCCTGGCATTAAAAAAAAGGATTTGCATTTAAAGTGCTCAAACGAGAAAATATCCTGCAAAATGTCTAAGCTTAAGCATGCAATCCACAGAGAACTCTGTATACATTTTTTAAGGATAATAGATCAATTTTAGGAATTTATAAAAGTATGGGTAACAAATTTACTGCCCTCGGCTTATTATAAATGTACATATATATACATATATACTATTGATCAGCATCACCGGCTAAGTCGATATAGCATATGTTGCTGTCGGTCGGATCGGACTATTCTGTATGAAAGCCGCCATAAAACGATCGAAGAAAGAATGATTATTTCTAATAGCAGATCATTTTTGTTCGCCAGGATATCCCGTCCTAGCTCACTAATTACGAGATTTATCACGCTCTCACCATTTAATCAGATAGTCATCAACATCTGACTACTATATCATATAGTCTCCTCGGCTTGGTAAATTTATGAAACAAAAAAATTGACCACACTTGGCGAGTCCAAAATGAAGTCAATTATTCCATATTTTAGCTCTTAAGGATTCTCAACTATTTCTCGAGATTCCCGTATATCGATTTATATTTAATATTAGTATTATTTTTTTTTTTTGTTATAATATGCAAGAAAATTTTAAGATACCCACTCATCAAAATTTAGCATCTCATTAGTTAGAGTTGAGAGCATTTTCTAGTGGAGTCATCTCTAGTATACCCCAGGTGAAGCATAGTGGTGAGCAGGGTATGCAGAGTATCGATAAAGCAGGCTCCAAGCTCTATGTTAAAGCTGTGCAAAGCTATATTATATAATAATATATGTATGTATATATTTATATTTGTGTGTGATGATGAGGTTCCATTATTGTGTTGAATGTTCGAGCAGAGGCGGAAGCTAAAGCTGAAATCGCAATGGGGGGGAGGGGGGGGGGAGTAGCGGGCAGGGGGAAAAAAGCAAAAGGCAAAGAAAAACCGCAAACTTCAATATGCTTTCCCAAAATCATTTATTCAAGTTGTTCCTAAAGGGAAAAAAACAAAACAAAACAATCGGAGCAATTTGCGAAGGAAGCGCGAAACATGAACAGAAAAGAAACTAAAAATTTAAAATAAAAAAAATATATCATATAAAATAAATAAATATATATATATATAATAATAATAATAATATTAATAATTATACATATGTAAATATATTTAAAAATCAGCTGGAGAATTGGCAGGTGGTTGCTAACTAAATTCGTGTTAAGAGCTGTGCATTGTTTTGTTTTGTTTTGTTTTGGGTACTTCTCATAGCCATAGTCCTTGAAATTGAACTTGTCCTTATCTTTGTCCTTGTCCTTCTTCTTGCTGATGGCAGGCGTGTTCTTGCGCGGCCGATTCATCATCGGATCGTCCATTTGGCGCGATGCCTGCTGTCGCACCTGTGCCGGCGGTCCTGGTTTCTTCTTCTTCTTCGGTTCCGTCTGTTGCAGAAGCTGCTGCTGCTGCTGCAGTAGAAGAATTTGTGGTTGTTGCAGCAGCTGCAACTGTTGGTGCTGCAGCTGCAGCTGTTGCTGCTGCTGCTCCTTGCGCTCCAAAAAGGCCGCGTTCGCCGACGCAACGGTTGCAATCCGCTGCTGCTGCTCCATTTGCTCCAGCTGCTGCTGATGCTTCTTCTTGTGGAACTGCACCAGCTGCGAGCTTCGACGCCGCAGTGCAGCACCATATGGGGCGAAGCCTTCGCCTCCATTGGCCGCACCACCGACGCCAAACAGTTTGCGTATGCGTCGCTTGTTGATGAAGCCACCAAAATTGACAGCGAGTCCCAAAGGCCCACCACCAGCTGCACCACCCGCAAACGTCACCGGACACGGACTGTGCGACGTTGAGCTGCCCGGCTCGCTGGCGCCGGCAACCATTTGGCTAAAGTTGCTGTCGAGATCACAGCTGGTGCTGCCGTTGAAAGTGCCACCGCCGATGGTGCCAGCAGAGTCGGCACCACACGGAAAAAGATATGTATTCAGCGTGCTGAGCGTTGTCGATGTCCCAGGTCGACTGATCGCGCCCAGGCTCAATCCATTGCCACTGCTGCTGCACGGATTGCTGTCGGGCAGTTGCAGTTGCAACGTCATCGGCAGAGGCAACATGATTGCCGTAGAGCCGCTAATGTTACCGCTGCCAGTGGTGCCAGAGCTGCTATCATAGCTGTGCGGATTCACATAGATGTGATTGTTGTTGCTGCTGTTGTTGTTGTTGCTGTTGCTGCTGTTGTTGTTGCCGCTGTTTGTGTCTATTGTTGCAGCTGTATTGTTGTTGCTGCTGCTGCTGCTGCTGCTGGTGGTGTGGGCGGCTGTAATTCCGCTAACAATGAGACCGCTGCTGTTGCTGATGTTGTTCTCATTGTTGTTGTTGTTGCTGGCCTGGTGGCTGTGGCCTTTGCTGTTGTTGTTGTTGTTGTTGTTGCAGTTGCTCAATGGCAGGCAATTATTGTTATTGTTGCTGTTACCGCTGCGTGCTGGCGCTGTGGCGGGACGTGGCGGGGCTGTTGCTGTTGCTGTGTGTGCAACATCTGCAACACGACTGCTGATATTAGTGGTAGTTGCTGTTGCTGCTGCTGCTGTTGCTGTGGCTGCTGTTGTTGCAGCTGATACTGCTGCTGCTGGTCGCGACTGTTGCTGCTGTGCACGATCATTCCCATTGGTGTTGCTGTCGTCATTGCCATTTTCATTAGTTGCACTCATGGTTGAGTTGCAATTGTTGTTGCTTCAATCCAATTGATGCGCAGTTCCGATATAGCGACACTTTTTCGCAAAATTCATTTAAAACTAAATTTTATATTTAGTTTTCTTTTTTTAAAGTTTGTATTTGTGCTTTTAAGATTAAGATTATAAAATCAATGTTGCTTGATTTGATAGGATTATAGTTAAAGTTTTTAAATTTATCGATTTAGAGGGTAAATTGATAAATGGATTTTAAGAGTTTGTTTTTAATTTAGTTAGTTATTAATTTGCCAAAGCTTATTTATGTATATTTAAGTGATTGTTATCAGTTTGATTTTATTGAATTTATTGTGATTGTTTGTTTATTACACTTCAGAATAATAGCTATATTAATTTTATATATTTATATTTGATTTTTTGCACGTTGAAAATTGTTTATAAAATAGTTTTTACTATTATTCTTCAAATCTTTAAATTATGAATTACGATGCAAGCTAATTGCTTTCAATTATTTTTGTACTTTTATTTATTTTTTATTTTTTTGTAAGCTGTACTGCGAATCACATGTGTTTTCATTCATTTTTTCACACATTTAGCACTGAAGCACATTTGAATGAAGCCAAAAAAAAATTGCTTAGGATTGGTTTTGGTGGTAGACCACTTGTTTATCACAGTGTTTGTGTTTGATTTTCATTGGTAAGGCAGTAAGTAATTTTAAATACACTCACACATATATACACACACACACACACACATTTATACACACACACATATATATGCTTAAAAATGCATAGCAAAAAAAAGTGGCAAAAAAATGAATCCAACGCGGATCGCGCGGCACCAAAATCAAGTGAACTAATCTGAACTGAGCTGAGCTGAGCTGAACTGCACTGCTGTGTTCCTGGTCAACTCCTGTTGGCCAACACTGTTATCAGTCAGAGCCACGTGCTTAATGCGCCGCGTGCCACAATTGTATGAACTCTGTGGCGTGTTGTTGACAATGCCACAGCGCCAACAGTGGCCGCCGCAGCGGCAGTAGCAGCAGCACCAACGAAGTTAAAATACTCGCCACATACACACACACACACACACACACAGACACACACACACACACAGAAAGAGCGAGCGAGTAAGCGAGTGAGAGATAGGCATAAACACGCACACGCACGAAGTCGTTGCGCTGTGTTAACTGGGCCGATGAGTTGGCTAACTCGAACTGGAAGTCGAGTCCTGAGACTGGGGCCAGACTCGCGCTGTCTGCCAGCGTTGCGACTTCTTCAAAAAATGCCAAACAATTGGCCAGAAATCTAAGCCAAAAGCACCAGACAAACCACTTGAAGCACACACACACACACACATACACACACGTACACACACACACACACACGTACACATACCTACACACACAAAGACATATTTGTATAGCTGTAGTTGGTATCGTGTTCGGGCTAAAATTCGGGAGTCTTTCGGTTCAGTTGAGTTCACTTCATGGCTAACTTAACTAAATGCCGCGCTGCAGCAGCACCACACATACACACACACACACACACACACACACACACACACACTCACACACACACACACTCACTGGCACACACACATAGTCGACTTTAACTCAACTCGGCTGCTCATCGGCTGGCAACTCGTGAACTCTGACAAAACTGTAACTGTAACTAATGTATTACTTGTTGTTGTTGCTAGTTTGTTTGTGCTGCTGCTGTTGTTGTTGTAGTTGTTGCTGTTGTTGCTGTTGTTGCTGTTGCTGGCCTGCCAGCCGAGGCGGCAACATTTCAATTCGGATTTAGCGAATCGTGCCACTGTTCCCAACACAGATCTCCTCTTCTACCCAGCACCCCCTTCCCATTCCACAGTCATTGTCCTCGGTCCTTGTCACAGCAGTTGCTCTTTTTCTCTCCTTATTTTTTTTATTATTATTATGTTTGTTTGTTTTTTTATTCCGTAACAGTTTTTACCATGTGACGATTAATAGTATGTGTGTGTTTGTGTGTTTATGTGCTACTGCGGCAGCTGCTACTTCCATAAGGCTGTCACTTGTTCAACTACAACTGCTGCTGCTGCTGCTGCTGCTGTTGCAGCTGCTGTGGCATGTCAGATCAACAATATCTGCAACATTGTCAACAACTTGCATCGTTACTGCTGCTGCATCTCTTGTTGACAATGAAAAACGCCACATGACACTTTAAACCCCTTACAAATCAGTTTGGGATAACTTTAAAAATATACTCTTGGCTTATTAACTATTCTCTTCAATTTTAGCATATTGCAATCTGGCATCATGTTGCATGCCTAAGAAAACTTTGGAATATTATGCATAACAGCTATACCCTGGAAATATTCAATTGCTCAAGTCGGGTGTAAAGGTTAAGTGAGTGTTCTTCATATACGAAGTATCAAGTTAGGCAGTTTTTATATGATATTTATTACAAGTTATTCAGTTTTAATGCTAAACATTCACTTCTTATAAGCTTAGACGGATTATCATTATAATTATTCAAATCCATTTAAAATCATCCTATTAAAGTTTAATTCATGTTCTCTTTGGTCAAATTCTCTGATTATCATACAATTTGAGATCCCATCAACATGTTGCCTTTATCCATGAGGCAATGCAATATTTGTTATTCACACAAAACATGTTTCTGATAAATCGGATTGTGAACAATAAATAAATAAAATAAATTAGTTAACATAATTTAGGGCCAACAACCAAGTATAACATTTTCATTTAACTGTGTAACTAACTAACTACTATTTAACTATGTAGAAAAGCCTCTAATGAAGACAGTTTTGTATGTTTTTCCTATTTATTTATGCAGCTAACACACATACATACATTTATATGCATTTAGCCCTTGGTGGTGCCACCACGCAATTTTCACTTAGACAGAGGTCGAATATTCGTTGCGCGTTGCATGAACAACGTGTCGCATGCGCAATCTGACAAACAGATATGACGCATTCGCAACGTGAGCCCAGAGCCCAGAGCCCAGCACAGAGTCTCTAAAAAGAGGAGGGAGACTAACAGTGAGAGTGAGACAACAACAAGGACAGATAAGGAGCCAGAGCCAGATGCAGATGCAGATGCAGAGCCAGAGAACAGAGAACTGAGAATTGAGAACTGAGAAAACGTGTTTGGGTCCTAAGGCAGAAATGCAAAAGGTATATTTATGTTTGTGTGTGTGTTTTGGCTTCGTGCTTGAGTCGGCCATGCAAATTGCCAGTGTCAGAGTACAGTACATTTTTGTTCATTTTGGTTTTGTTATTTTGCTGGCTGCCGTGTTGTGTGTTCATTTTGCATTTGAGGCAACCTTCATGGCTAATAAGCAGCCTGCTGGCAGTCACGGCACGTGTAGTATACGCTTAGGGCCATACATTTACTCCACTCACAAAGTGCAAGAGCGAGAGGAAATCCGACAGAGAGAGAGATAGCGAGAGAGTCAGCAAAAATATTGATCAAATTTTTTTTTGTCCGTTTGTCAGCGTTGCCACACAACAGCAAGTGGGACAAATGAAATCGGTAGGTAGCCTAGAGCGAATGTCAACCAAACAAACAAATAAATTCTTTTAGCCCACCCGCGCAACTGTAATGGATCAGCCCCTTTAACCTCCTCCCCAACCGACCCCATCTCATCCACAACTAACGCCTTATACACATCGGTGAGAAGCTGCCCCATCAGCATGCAGCTATGGATGATTCTTTGCATTTAACATGTCAACATAGCCTATCCCCACAATCCCACCTCCACCCAGTCCCCTACTCTGATTACCCCTTCACCGATTCACCGATTTACCGACTGCCCCCTACTCCCATCTTGCCAAAAGGCGCACACAATGGCAAAACGATTTTCGTGCTAAAAATATCCAAATTGATGGCGTCTTTTAGCCAGCCCTCCTCACAGTTGTTTGTGTGTGTGTGTGTGTGTGTGCTCCATAAAATAAATAGTACACTGAAGCGGGCGGGCGGTCGGACGTTCGGGCGGTCGGACGGTCGGTCGGGCGGTCGGTCGGTCGGTCGTTTTGTCGGCTAGCTGGTCATGGCCACGGTGAAGGCGAGCGAACAAAGAAAGCAGAAGCAAATCAATTAAAAATTTGTTCGTTAAGCGCAACCAAAACAAAGAGGCAGAGGACGACTTTTGGCTTGCCTGGACAAACGGTTGTGCTCGTAATTGTGATTGTTCTTGATTTGTGGGGAGTCTGAGATCCGTCTCCTTGCACCTTTTTGTAGCTGCCAGTTGATGAAATTCTTTCGTGCCGCCTGACATTTCCGGCAGCGACTTCGACTTTGGTTTTCGAGTCGTCGCAACCGCGGTTGCTAAATAATATGTAGCAACAACAACAGCTAGCAACATTACAATTACAGTTACAATTACAATTACAATTACAATTACAAATACAATTACAAATACAAATACACTTGCAGTTACAGCTATGGTTGCGAACTTAATTCTCAGGCATTGGGTACATTCGGTAAAACGCCGTTCTGACTGTTGAAGTTATTATTGTTATTGCATGTTTCTTGGGCAAAAATAGTTATTAAGGCTCGCTTGACAACATCGATAGCTCTTTAAACTAAAGTCAATTGCTTTTACAGCTATTCCGAATATTCAAGTTGAATATTTTCCTTCTGACCTTCTGACTAGCGATGGAAAAGAATTTAGACAAGCTAACGCTTGGGTCCATTATATAGACATCAGATAAATGGTCTTAAAACGTATCGATGAGAACTTTAGACGCGAATCGAATACTTGCAAAATGTTGCAGAGAATTTAACATTGGTGGCACATTTAAAAATAAAGACAATCACGAAACACGATAATTTGAAAACTAGGTATTCACTGTAAAGCAATCTAGATATGTTAGCAAAATTAGAAAATGTTTGATTTGTGTGAAATGTTTTTTTTTTGATATAGAAGAAAAAATAACTCAAGTCTGAAGTCAATCTGAACAGCGCTTTATTAAAGCTATGTTTTCTAAGTAATTTGTCAATATACATAGTTACATCATTTTATAGTTATCCTGCATGACAAACTGCTTCTGCCTGTGGGATTTGACGGATTGGTCACAAATTAATCATTTTGAACATTATTCAAGTCAACTCAAAAAAACATTTAATAAATAGCAATTTAGACAACCAACGAAGTGTCTAGTTTTCAACCGTATATTTTATTTATTTTTTTATTTATATAATTTAAGCGTTGCTTAAGGAAGTGATTCTGCAATTTGCATTTCAATTGCGTGGCTACCTCTTCTTTTTGTGGCGCATCTCGGCGGGCGAACGCACATTTGGCGCCGCGTGCATTATTCCCGACACCAGCTTTGCAGTTTTATTTATTCACCCCGCACCGCAATTACAGCAACAACAAACAGTGATAATAGGAACAACAAGTACTCGGAGCACCTCCTCGATGCGAACGGGCGCGCGGGTGAATTTAAAGTGCCGCAGAAGCGCAGCAGAGCAGCACAATCGCCAGCGTTTGCTTAGCGGGGCGGGGCGGGGTAGGTGTGAGGAACGAGGGGAGAGCGTTCCATGTCTTCACCAGCAATCGACGCCAATTTGTATACCCTTCTCGCAGAGGGATTGTCAGGAACTATCTCTTCACTGTTAATCACATTGATCCACTTATAGATGGGCTCTTAAACATTGATTTGCTACAGATAGAAAATAACCCATCCACTTTAAATTCAAATCGAAGGCACATTAGCTTAATTCTACTCAGTCTTGATCTATATAAATCTAATGATCTATATAAAGTCTTCATCTTGGTCACAATTTTTGTAGGGGATGGGTTCTTAAAGGTAACACCTTTTTGTTTTCCAACACAGCTGATCTCAAATCATTATTTGGGCATCACACAATGATCCTATTAACACCAAACTATTGTTTTCATTTGAATGTACCGTTATAAATGTGAGTAGCTGGCAGGGTATATAATATTCGGCTTACAAAACGTTGCTCTTCTTTTTGTTTGCTTTCTAATTCAATTTTCTGGCCTGCGAGTGTTGCTTGAAGAACCTTAGCTCTGGACACATCCGGAAATGTACAATGATAAAGAGAAACGTAGTCAGAAGGAAAGAGAGAGAGAGAGAGATACAGAGAGAGAGAGAGAGAGACAGATAAAGAGAGATAGAGAGAGAAACAAAGAAAAGAGAGTGGGGGACAAATAGAAGAGAGCTAGTAGTCATGAAAATTTGAGCAATAGCTGACCAACGGGCGTCTTTCATAATCTCCAAGAAAACTATGCAAAATGAGCTTTAAAGTCAGGCGCTCCCCCTCCTCCAAAGGTGGTAGTTATGGTGAGGCTATGATTGGGGAAGGGAGGGTGGTTTCTCTTGCATACAACAGACAGCAGACAACAGACAACAAACAACACACAAGAAGAACGGGCAGTGGTTGGCGCTTTTTAAGTCGCACGCAAGGCCAAACGCCACTTGGCCACTGCCCGCTGCTTAATAATTGCCCGCAATATGTCACCACCCCTCAGCAACCACACTCACACTCACACACACACACACACAAACACTCACACACACACACACACACATCCCTGACATAAGCCCTTTGAGGTATGCCCCATGCATACATAAATGCAGCGTTAATTGGCTGCAAGCGGCAAATCGATGATGACAAGTGTTAAATAATAACTGTAAATCACATGAAAACACACACACACAGGCACACACACACGCGCGCACAACCAACCATACACAAGGAGACAATTCACTGGTTATCATTTTCGGTCTGTGCTCCTTAGCCGAAGAAGGTCAATTTCAAAATGTGACAATTGACACAGAAGGAATAAGAAGAATGCTCGACTAGAACACACCCTGACCCCAAAAATTTGATCTGAATAATCTGGAAAAAAATAATATTCGAAAATCTGTTTCATTTTCTCGACAGCTGCAATTTTATTGTGACGAACCACTTAATTGTCCTGACAGCTATTCATCGTTCATTATGCAGACGCAACCCAGGCGAACCCTACTTAACCTAACTCAATCTAACTGCATCTTATTAAACCTTGGCAAACACCATCTACTCTTAAGCTCACATAATCTTTCCTAAACTGAACCCCATTCCAGTTTAATTTTTATACTATAATATCGAAGGTATAATAGTATATTGGGTTTGTACAATGTCCGTCATGCTATATGTCCGTCTTTCATAAAGTACCCCAAAAAAGTTAAAGTGTCAAGGTTGGAGTCTTACGTCCACTAGGGAGCTAGAAAATCGATCAAATCGCTTTTCGCAAATCGATAAAGCCTCATATCTCCCACAATTTTATGGATACAGTCATAAATTTTGGTTGATAGGTTATTGACGATGTCCTTCAAAGATTGGCATATGCCACGCACACAATCGATAAAACCATATATCTCACTCAATTTGAAAGCTTAAATCACCAAATTAGAAAGGTATATTGCTAGAAACCCTTCAAACCGCACTCGCCCACTCCCGCCACCGAAAATTCAAAAGCAGTAGTTAAGAAACTTAAAAGGTATATTACTAAGATCGAACTACAACATTTTTTTTTTGACACGCCCACTCCCGCCCCCAAAAACCGACAAATACCCGTATCTTCCGCAATTAAATAGCTACAATTACCAAACTTGGAAGGAAGATTATTAGGAACCTTCTCTTTAATTTGTTTCAACCACGCCTACTTCAGCCCCCAAAATCTAGAAAGCTCATATCTTCCGTTATTTAAGAGCTAGAGTTGTCGAACTTCGAAGAAGGGATACTATCTTATATCTACCTCAATCTGAAATGCAAACTTGGACAGTATTTGTTGGCTGCATACAAATTATGGTATCATAGTATTTTGCTGTCGGTTACGTCCGACTTCAACGTTATCTCTTGTTTCTTCTTTATGCTGCTGAGACGCTCCTAAATTATACTTTGTTGTACTCTAATAATTAAGGTATAAGACTGTATGGGTTTCGCCCGTCAATAGGTCTGCCTGTTACTAAAAAGCAAAGAAATCAACAAAATCAATATGGAAATGGAAATCGTTAAAACAACATATCTCATACAATTTAAGCGAATTATTGTATTTCTGACAACAAACTTCAAAGGTACCAATTTGCTGACCCTGTCCAAGAGGTTCCCCATCTACTATTGAAGCACCCCACGAAAAAGAAATTTCCCATCAGTTATCAGCTAATACTACATTGGTGTCAGAGTATTCCTCAGTCGACTACAGCTGACGACAACGACCTCACTTGTTTTTAATTGTTATTGTTATTGTTATTGCTTTTTTAAGTTTATTGGTTTGGAATATTTCCTTTATGTTGAACGATCGACTCACATGACGTGTGAGATATTAAATATTGCGGGGATTGAGCGTAAAAGATGCAGCTAAACTCTTGGATAGATTAGACAACTAGACAGATGCTAACATTAGTTACTCTTCTCTCGGAATTTGTAAATGATACAAGATAAAATATACAATATAAGAAATGTGAAAGCTGAAATAAAATGAAATGAAATGGAAACTATACGAGAAAATGGAAATCAGTGACTCGTGGGGCATTGGGCTGATCGTAAATGTGGAATTTTGCGATGCTAAGTAAATATTTAGAAAATAATAAAATTTTATAAAATTCTTAATGCACTAAATGGCGGCAGCTGAAGAAGACTAAGAATAAGAATAAGAATAGGAATAAAAATAAAAATAAAAATATGAAGGAGAAGCAGCAGCAGCAGCAGCAGTTGCTATAATAGAAGAGGAAGCAGCAGCAAAGGGCAGACCAAACCGTGGAACTGGGCTGAGAGGCGTGGAAAGAGGCGTGGCTGATGTGCTTGACGCTTACCTTGGCGCTTGGCTTAAGCTGCCGTGCGTCGTCGTGATGTGGGCCATGCAGGCGATCCATTAACTTACTCCAAAAGCACTTCGTCCCACTTGGTTAACTCTTGATGGCAATCTATATGTATGTACAAGATGATCCTTAGTATTTACAGAGGCTAAGTAAATAGTTATTTACTGGACTTCACTTGACTTGACTTGACTGGCGAATGAGGTACAAATATATATACACTGATATACATACATTCATATATATATATATACAGATACAAATCTAAGCTGCTTACGACTAACAAATAAACACACACACACACATACACGCATAGACTGAGCTGTACATAAATACATTTAATATGTTACGTATACGTAATATTGTTATTGCTGTTGCGGTTGTTGAGTCGGCTTCTGCCTCTTCTTGTTTTGCTACTTTTCTTATTCTTCATTTTTTTTTTTTTTTTGAGGGGGGGCGTGCGCGGTGTTAAGTATATTTATGGAGCAGACGTTCAGACAGACGTCTCTAGATATATATTTATTTATATTCAAATTCAAATGACAAAAGAAATGAAACGAAACGAAACAAGATTCGTTCTCTTCTCTTTTTTTCTTTCATATTTTGTTTGTTTTTTTTTTTGTTTTCCACAGTGCTGACTGCGGGTTGGGGGCGGCAACATTTGTCGTACACATTTTTCACATATTCAACAGCGACAACAACAACAACAACAACAGCAACAGCAACAACAAACTGAATTCCACACGACAGCGAAGCTGTGTGGAAGCTAAAGACGACAACGTGCACACAGGCAGAAGGGTGAGGAGGAGTGTGGCGGAGGGGGGCGGGGGGATTCGGATGGGGTGAGTGCCACGTCATTGGCGACACTTTTCACATAATTTGCTGTTGGGCTTTATTGCCGCCTATGTTTGGTATTTAACAACACTGCACGCACTGTGTGGCCAGAAATCTCTTTTCTTTACTTTTTTTCTTTTCTTCTTTTCTTCTTTTCTTCTCCTTTATTCGTATATATTTTTGTACTATTATTCTTCTGTGGCACAGCACACAAAATAAAACACAAAACAAAAAGGAACTGCGACAAAATGATTGGGAACGCACACTGGAAAAATCGACTAACTCCGATTGCAGCGATTGTGGGGCAAGTGCGAAGCGTTCACCGGCGTGCGCGTTACTGAAGATCGCCAGCGGCAGCGCCGTCAGTGACGACGACTGTTGTGGCAGCGACTGCGACTGCGACGGCAACGGCAACGGCGACGACTGAAACTGCGGACGGGAACTGGCCAAGAAATGAAATGGGCATGGGTACGACGACTAAGGCAACAAAACAGCAGCGACGACAACGATGCTATTGAGCGAATCCAGCGCATCTCGCTCTGCTTTGTGTGGGTGTGCCAGTGTGTGTCTGTGTGTGTCTGTGTGTGTTTGTGTGTGTTTGTGTGTGTGTGTATTTGTGTGTGTGCGATGTGTGAGCGTGTGTGCGTGCGTGCAAAGTGTTTTTCTCACGCAAATTGGTTTGCAGCAGCCGCAGCGCAAACGTCAGCGGCCATCGGCCCAAGAAAGCAGCCGCAATCGCCTCAGAGAACGTTTATGCGATAGTCGTTTAGATGATCTGCACAACTCAAACCTCAATCACTTATCGAAGTATGAGGAGGATGCTGGAACAGAGAGCCGGATCACAACTGGCCACATCCAAGTCCGGTTGCACATTTAAAGAGATAACATATCCACATTAATTTCAAATTAAACAAACCAATCGATTTATCCTATGGAAACTATATAGTATTATTTATAGAGATAACATATGCACTTTAATTTCAAATTGAACAAACCAATCGATATATCCTATGGAAACTATATAGTATAAGTAGCCCGGTTTATAAAAAATATTAGGAGCACAGCAAAACTCTTAATTGATTCTTTTTTTTCGGGTATCGCAGAAATTAAAAAAAAATTCCACGTACAATTCTTCACTTATCGATAGATCGGTCCATGACAGCTATATTATATTGTGACTACGTTAAATGTACTGCTTGCAGTAAAAAAAAAACGGGAATATTTCAAGTCTCACCGAGATAGATTTAAGACTGAGCAAGTTTTGCTCACATAAACGAATGTAATGAGGTACTGATCAAGGACACAAATACTTTATGGGAATGTAATAATATCCTCCGCTAATAAATTTTGATAATTAATACACAATTAAGCATTTGATTTTTTAAATATTTTTCATATAACAGTGAAGTTATTTTGATAAAAAAAAAGAATATCTTTGTTTTGCTTTCAGAAACATTTGGCAAACACACAAAGAGGCTATCTCTCATTGTGGTATTTGAACCTGACCTATCAAAAGCATTCTGCAACAACTACCACATCTCTACAAATCAGGGTCGTAATCGTGGCGCTGATTAGGTTAACATATCATAAACAGTCCACACGCATAAGCAAAATCTAAGAACTCGAAAAAAAACACGACGACCAGCCTTGTCCACCTGTCTTAAATTGCGCTGCATCTGCAATGGGGAAGGAAGGGATTGGGGGGGGGGGGGAGGAGAGACCCCGGCCTTGAAAAACTTGAGGGCAATAATCTATATAATTATATATTTTAATGAAAGTAAAGTTTGTGGAATGAAAAATGCATACTTCCACAACCCATTTCAATTTTCAATTTCTGATAAACACCAAAATCTGATATTATTATGATTGTAAATCTATTTTTGAATTTATGGTAAGTAGCAGATCTATATATATTAAGGTATAAATTTAGGTTAGTTTAACTGTTTAAGTTAGGCCTATTTTGGCGCATTATGATACCGTTGATCTAAAAATATGTATTTATTAAGGTAACGTTTCCGATATGTAAATCCACTTGCACAAACTAATTCAAACCAAATGGCTCAAATGAGTAAAGTTTTTTAGCAACATCTGCTAGAAAAAATAAATTGTACTTTTACAGTTATTCTGCAAAGTTGCTGGCGATTACGATAACGATAACGATAACGATAACGAGAACGTGAACCAATGAACATGGTCAGGGGAACGTGCAACTTGCAGAACAAATGACGCAATTTGCAATTACAGAAATATGCAAAATGCATTTTCCGCACTATTTATTTTCGATAGAAAGCAGAAGAAGCAGAAGCAGAAGAAGAGAACACGTAATGTTCATAATGAGGTTAATTATGACGTTGGAAAGAAAAATAAGGAAATACATACGTAAATGTACATACATACATGTATGTGTGATGGATATGTATGTATAGACATATGCAAACATTGAGAAGTGGATTATTCCAGCCAAATCTTTCAGCATCTAATACTTAGTTATTAATGCGTTTTATAGCGTTCACAACAACAACAACAACAACAGCAACAATAGCAATAACAACAATAAGAAGAAAACGGCCTTCACTCGCTTTTCTTTCGTTTCCACTCGAGAGCTGCGAGCGGATTGCGTAAAGCGAAAAGCGTAAAGCGGCCATCGGCCCGTTGAGGCTGATGCTCAGATACTCGGACAAATATGTGGATAGTACATATATAGTATATATAGTAGATATATTTACATATGTATGTCTGTATATGAATGTATATTATGGATGGCGAGCTGTTGCCTTGTTTTCGTCAATTGTCGACAATATCGTTTTTAATGTGCCTCTTTATTTATTTCAAAAGCCTAGCCAAATCTAGCTGAGTGGTGCCTTAAGAGAGGGATGAAAGGGTAGAAGGTGGGTGGGTGGGGCAGGTGGCTGTATTTCGGTATTCGCTAAATGCCAAGAATAATTTTAATGCATTTTCATTTTCAAGCGTTTGGCGATTGATTGCTGTTGAAAAAGTGATTTTAACCCAGCAACATTTTTTCTTTTATTTATTATTATTTTTTGAATACCCTCGCCGAAGGTAGTTTAACTTAGTAATGAAGAGTGTACATAAAATGAAAGTAATAACAACATATCCAATTTTTCAAAATGATGTTTACATCGTTCTACTACAACAAATATACATAAGTTAACATACAAATTCATGAACACTTTTAAAGGGGATGCAATCTTTGGCCTGAAGATGATGGAGATGTGGGAGTGTTTTTTGTTCCTGTCGAAGGGGCTGGGGGTGTGACTTTTCCGTTTCGCACATCGCGTATTTGGGAATCGGGTAACAAGCAACGAGTTGTTGATGGCTGAGCGATCGGGCGTGAATGGATCATTGGCAGCGCATCTTTAATACGCACTTGCAGGTGGGCAGGTGGGCAGGTGGGTAGGTGGGCAGGTGGGCAAGTGGGCAGGTGGGCAGGTGGGCAGGTGGGTAGATGGGAGCGCCTTTGGGGTGTGGTAGGTGGGGGGATACCACGCGCAGTGCCATTGTTTGTACAAATTCTTGTTGTGAGGCGCAGTTAATTGAGTCGTTTGGCATTTGGCTTGTTTATTTGTTTGTTCGACAAGTTTTGCGATTGATTGATCGATTGCATCTGCGGATTTGATGGATGCATGCAGCAGGTGCAGCAGCGGCTCATTTTCGTTTTCCTTTTGAATATTTTCTATATATTTTTTCATTTATTGTTTTGCCACCAGCTGCAACGTCTGTGACGTCAGCACTGACACAATAACCCTCATTTGCCACTGCCTGTGGCATTGTAAGCAATATGTAGAATGCAGGCGAAAGAAATGCCCCCCAGCGCATTATAATGAGAAACAAGCGATGAGACGAGCTTGTCGCAACATGTTACAAATATTGTTGTCGATGTTGCATGTCGCATGTCGCATGTTGCATGTTGCACGTTGCATGTTGCATTTGTGAAATGTCACAGCAACAAGTCTTTCCAATGCGCCAATGTAAATTGTCATATCAGCATGCTAGGGTAAGTCGCAAGGGCACTTGCCATAGAAGCAATCGATTCTGTATCAACATGTTTACCTAGTGGGAACATGCGGAACATCTTGTATATCAGAAAACATATACATTGCAGAGCATATACTCCATAGAAATATAGGAATAGGATTGTGTACCAACATACCTTACTAACTTGACCTATTAATATTTATACCATTGAAACTTACGTACATACATGTATGTATGTATGCGCACTAGAAACAATATTCATAGTAATATATCAAAGTCCCATACATGTACATACATATGTAGTTGAACAGCCTTAATGTTGTTCTAGTTTTCAGCTATCCGAGATAGCAATCATGTTTTTGACGAAACATCTCATCTTTCAACCCATCGCAGTCTTATGATAGAGTGATTCTATATGATGCGGATAGTGAGTAATTGTAAATTCCTACGAAACATATCGAATCGTGTAGATAATTATTTTTGTATAATTTCTGATTGAGAAAATTTCGTCCTAACTTAACAAGAAGCAACAAATAACCGCCTGCCAAATACTTTGATACCATAAGTAGTGTGTAGCCAAGAATTATTGTCTAAGTTTGCCTTTAAAATTGCGGTGATACAGGATAGTAACCTTCCTTCGAAGTTTGGCAACTGTAGCTCTTAAAATACGGGAGATATGAGATATTCGAAAAAGATTTGGGGGCGGGAGTGGGCGCGGCTGAAAAAATTATGGAGAATGTTTCTAAAAAATGTTTTTCTAATGCGATCTTAGTAATATACCTTACAAGTTTGTTAACCATAGCTTTTAAATTGCGGGAGATATGGGTACTTATCGGTTTATAGAGGCGGGATCCAAAATTGTTTGCCAGATTTTTGAAGGGTGTCTAGCAATATACCTTTTAAATTTGGTGACTTAAGCTTTCAAATTAAGTGAGATATATGGTTTTATCGATTGTGTGCGTGGCATATCCCAATCTTTGAAGGACATCGTCAATAACCTATCAACCAAAATTGGTGACTGTATCCATAAAATTGTGGAATATATGAGGCTTTATCGATTTTCTAGCTCCCTAGTGGACGTAGGACGCCAATCTTAACACTTCATCAAGTATATGTTCCAAGTTTCAAGTCTCTATATTTAAGGGTGTGGAAGTAACTTGTGTTCATACAGACGGACAGACGGACAAACAGCATGATGGACATTGCACAAACCTAATTATACCTTCGATATCATAGTATAAAAACCACTATGGTAAACTATCCAATTTATAATATAATTTGAAGGGTTTTTCCCAAAGAGCATTAAAAATAAGCGGTAACAATTTTCACAACCCTTAGTCTAGACACGAACCGCTTGCTCATTGCTGTCTCTTTGCACTTGCCTTCGCTCAGATTAAATGTATATAAAAGACTTACCTGAAAAGAGAAGAAAATTTAGGAAAATGCATTAGTCAAATGTGATGGCATACAATGTGCAATGTGCAATCTGCAGTTAGGGTTGAACGCAGACGTCATGGCGTAACCCCTGTGACCTCGTTTTAAACAATTAAGTTAAGCTTAGTGTATGCAAAAGTTCAAGGGATATGGACCGTTGACTCTGACGTCAGCAGCTTTTTCAATGTTTTGTGGGCTTGTTAAATTGTGTGAAAGCTGTCGATCAGCAATTGAGCTTTCGATGACGTCAATGTGCTCGGCTAAGGTCAAGCACTCACCAATGACGTCACACGAACTGAAGGCGCCCTCTAGTGGGCAAGCTTTCACTGAAAGCTGCACTCGCTAAAGCACCACTGACTTAATAGCTTTCGAACTTCCAGTGCGCTTTTGTCTTTATTTTTCTTTCGAAATTTCAACAAGTTTCGCTAAAGTTAACGCTGCAGGCAGGCGTCGGTGCCGACGCTAACGTTGACGTCGACAGCGCTGCTTGGTCGTCGTCGGCATTTGTTGCTCAGCAGGCAGCGGGCAGCGAGCACGTGCTCATGCTGCTCTCGGCTTTTGCGGCAGTACATGTTCTCTGTGTGTGTATGTGTGTATGCCACGCCTCCATATCCGCCGCCCATCCCTTGCGCACACTTTGAAAGCATTCACGAGCTTCTTGTGGGTGTCTCTGGCTGTGCGTATTTTGAGCAGTAAAAAAATGCAGGTACTCTTACTTATCGGTTCTAACAGCCGCCACTCAACCCCCCCTCCCCACCACCCATCACGCACAATAGCTGTATTTTTCCTTATTATTTTTTTTTTCTTATTTTTTTATTGTCTGCTGCCGAAACTCTTCATCCATCAAAGGACTTCAGTGCCCACCCCCCAACACCCGCCCACCACCACCACATACCAACCAACCAACAATCCAGCTTCCCATTCCTGTGGGTTATTGAACAGCAGTCGCAGCACAAGCAGAGCTACTCGACGCTGACGTCGACGTCTGCGTCGCCCTCATAAATATGCAAAGGAGATGCAAACGAACTAAACGAGCAAAAACAAAAAAAAAGACAACGAGACAGCCAAAATAAACAAGTAAGAATGATGTAGTCGAGTGAGCTCGACTACGATATACCCTGAACCCAGCTGTTAAATATATTCTAGTTTCATTTCCCTTTAAGATGATTTGCAAGTGCACTCTTTTCTTATGGCAGGCACAGGGACTGCAGAGTAAAAGAACTAAAGCAGTGCATATTCTTATTCACAAGACCAAACGGACCCGAACTACATAGATGCAAATATACGTACACGCAGCTTAAGGGAAAAATACACTCAATTATATTGACGCTGGCGTCAATTATCATGCCATCTCTTTCTCATACATGTGCTCTCCTATTTATATCTATACAGAAAATGATTGCGGTGGCTGATAGAAATGATATCAATATGAGAATATATTTTCGATTAATTCTTGGGTGTTTCTTATCCGATCATGATGCATATTATGTACAAATTAAAAGATTCGGCCTTAATATTGAGGCATTTATTGCTTTGTACCGATATTCCGGAAACGGAGGAAGTTATCGATAAAATAAAGCAAACTTGATTTACGGTTGGTATACGAGAATCAATTTTCCATATTTGAAGTCTTTAGCTCTTGTAGCCTATGGGATCCGCCTGTTCATACAGACAGACGGACGGACGGACAGATAGACAGACACGGTCATGTCGACTCGGCTGTTGACCATGATCAAGAATATATATATTTTATGGCGTCCTTCTCCTTCTGCCTGTTACATACATTTGCAGAAAACCAATATACCCTTCTTAACAATTTTTAATGGGTTCAGGGTATAAAAAAAGAGGAATTTACAGAAAAGAAGGCAATGCAATCGAAGCTATTTAAAATTTCCGTAGAAATATGAATATTTGAACTTCCTAACTGCCACGCCCACAGCCTACATTTAAGGCAATTTAACGTGATATTTAAACAAAGATAAGACATTAACTTAGTAAACTAGAAAATGCATTGCTAGTTTTTCGTCAGTAATGATTGTAAGGAAAGTCGAGAGTAAATTGTCTCTTACTTTCGAATACCCCGCGATTATTCTGATCAAGAATATATACATACACATATGTATGTATATATACCTTTTCAAATGAGCTTTAGCTTTATCAACAAATAGTGTGAATAATTTTTGGTATCTGTCTTTTCAAACTGATGGCTCTTTAAATAGATAAAATGTTAATAACTTATTCTTTCGATCTATCTAAACTGTTGATGAATAGTTTTTATATAAGAGAAGAAATTGAGAGAAGTGATGCTAACTGCCGAGTATGCTAAAAAGAAGAAGTTAAGAAAAATTTTGCTTAAGTGCCAAATGTGCATCTGTTAAACAATATTGTTGTACAAATTGAAAATAATAGTAAGACTTCTTACAAAATGAAAATGGCAAGTGAAAATATTTCTAGTTTTGCCCAGCTGCCAACAATAGTTGCTAATGTTTTCATTGTTGTTGCTGCTGCTGCTGCTTGCGTCATAAAATCCAGGTTAAAAGTGTGCCTGGCACAGTCGTAAAATAGTTTGATTAATGTCCAAGGCACAACCAACATACGCAACATTGTCTTCTTGGCGAAGACATAGGAATATGCTAAGCGTTTCCTTTGGCACAAGTTTATTATACCCTGTACACCCCCCGTACATCAATAGGGTAAGGGACAAACATAGAACCAGAGGCACACATACAATATCGAGATTCACTGAAATAGGTTATTTCGATTTAAAAAAAATATATAAAAATTGTTTTTAAATTGTTTATGTCTGCTAGCGTAAATGGTAAGCAGGCATTTTCGGAAATCCAAGCGACTTCCGCTGTTGCCACACTGTTGCTGTTGCCACACTGTTGCTGTTGCTACACTGTTGCTGTTGCTGTTGCTAGAGTTACTGCAGCTGTTGCTGCTTTGGCCGTGGCTTGTTGCTCGGCATTAGCATAATCGGCTTATTGGCAGTGCTTTGCGCACACAAAAGCCAATTCTGCTGCCAAATTGCGTCTGGGCAAATGGCAAATTGATGCTGTCTTAACTGTTGCTGATGTTGGTGTTACTGCTGTTGTTGTTACTGCTGTTGTTGTTGTTGTTGTTGTTGGCATTTACCTTTTGCTCGCAGCTGGCCTTTGAGCTGCGGCTTAGCTGCCTGTCGACTGATACGCGCTGGCACTTTTGTCGCTCAGCTTAAAGACGACTAAGAAGTTCTTCTCATTCTTGAAGTGACTAAAAATAATCCGAATGAATTGTTGTTGGTGTTCCTGTTGCTGTTGCTATTGTTGTTGTTGTTGCTTCTGCTGCTGTTGTTGTTGTTGTTGTTATTGCTGTTGTCTTCGTTAACGAGCTTGTGACGACTCATTGACTTTGGCCATGCCTCGGCTAATGGAAATTGAATTCACAAACCGATTTGCCCCACCGATTGCAAATGAAATGCAAACCACTTACTTTGTGGAAGGGCGGTTGTGGGGTGTTGGGTGTATGGAATGTCGAGCATTGTTATGCCAACACTCGATAACTTTCTAAAGGCTTTCTAAAGTTGAGTGTATTTTTTGATATAAATTGCAATGAAAACAATTGCCAACTGCTGATTATTGTCATCTCCTTTCTCTTTTCGTCCTTGCGTCTTCTTCTAGATAAACTGGGACGGCCTCAGTCAGGCTTGAGTCAAGAGCCCATCCACTTCTGGATGGCGTTTGTGTACCTATTCAAATAATTGTAAATGGAGAAGAACTATGTAAGTCGGAATGCTCACTTTATTCTCAAGTTGAAAAGCAGAATCCGTAGACAAACAACCGTAGAATGTTGATGAACAAGCGAAAAGACAGTCAAGTTGGTCCAGTTTGAAAAGCGCTATGGTTTTTGCCCTTGTTAAGTATAGTTTGTGTCTAATGGCTCTTAACTTATTTTGGAACATATTTCGCTGCTTGGAAGAAGTGCAGGAAATCATTCCCAAATGAACACAAGTAAAGAGCCAAATAGATTTTGTTTAGCAAATTAAATTCCATTTTTCTCTAAAGCTTCACTCCTCAAAATGTATGTTGTTTTACTTACAGGACTTAAATAAAAAGACATTTTTCCTTACTAAGTTGGTGTAGATGGACTTAATAATTTAATTTCAAGTTATTTGTTGGCAGAAATTGTAGGTCGTGCAAAGATGTAGGTCATGATTCATTTGATACCCATCCAAACGGATTCGCCCTCCCCTTGCGAAAACAGTGCAATGAGGAAATATGCGTATCTCAAACAAATAATTCGATTTATTTATTAGAAACACCAGCCAACGAGGCGAATAGTGTAGAGAAACTGGATAAATATGGGTACTCATACGATTGGCGCATTCATTCGAATCCACAGTCGCATTCATGGCCTCTTGACGAGCATTATTGTCTATATTGAGTGCGCTAATCAAGAGAACATTTCCTCACTCATCTGCTTAAAAGTGGAGGCGGAACATGTGCGTTTGTTGTTTTCTATTATGAAAAGCACTTACCTCCCCCATTCCGACCTACCTCTCTCTACCCCGACAAGCCACCCCCCCTCACTGGCACCGCATTATCCAGGAACAGACTAGGACGCATGCGTTTGCCTGGAAGAGCGAATAGTAATAAATGAAACTGAAACTCGCTCAGATTGTTGTGTTTATTTTGTTCTGTTCCACGTAAATACGAAAAAAAGAAGATAAATTTGCAAATCTTTTCAAATATTTTGATTTGATTCTCTGACTTTTGATCTGAACCTGCACTACATTCTCAGCTGCTTGCCAACTCGCTCCCGCTCCCGCTCCCGCTCCCGCTCTCTTTCTCCTTTTCTGTCGACTTGTTCCTTCTCCATCTCTTTCGCTCTCGCTCTCCTCTCTCTCTCTCTCTCTCTGTTTCTCTTTAAGGTTTCGGATATGCTTGGCTTGCTCTCTTGCAATAACAAAAGCAAACACACACAAACACACACACACACACAAACACACACGCACACACACATATACAGAAAGGCACCCATCAGCCGGCAAAAAACGCGCCGCATTGGAAAAATTGTCGTACAGCAAAGTTTAGTCGGAAATTAGACGCCATAGCGTTCGGTTTGCCTCTCTCTCTCCCTCTCTCTCTCTTTTATTGACTCGCTCACACTCGCACATAGTGTGGCCAGAGAAGGTGTGAAAAAGATTGTTAAGCTCATCGCAACGCATCGCATCGCATCTGTCTTATGTAGCACAGGTCTGTAACTATAACTATAACTATAGTTCTGAGACTGAGGCTGAACATAGAAAGGTAAGTCTCGTGCCTTTCGCCCTTTGCACTTTGCATTTGACCAACAGCTCCGCAGAGCCCCACAGACCTTAGCTTCCCGCAACCCCCTCTCGGGGCACAACAAACTATTGACTTTAGTTGTTTTCCTTTCACAACTTTTGTGTTTGCTGTGGGTCGCTGGTGGTGGCTGCTGGTTCGGTGGGGCACTTGCTTTGGTTTGCTTGGCGTCTGAAAAATACTGATTTTATTTTGTTAAATATTTAATAGTTCCAAATGCGTGTGTGTGTGTGTGTATACGCAACTTGTATATAAATATATAGAGCGCCCACTTTAATGTTCTAAAAATAAGTTTGCTTTCCTATTTGATTTGCGTTTTTGTTGTTTTTTGGATTCTGTTGGGGTAGCTGCACCCGTGTGCAATAAATCAAGCGGGAAGCTGTTTTAATTGAACCGATTGAACAGGTGCCTGCCACGATGTTGCTGGCCGTTAATCAGAGTGTTCACAATGCCAAAAAGCGTCACCAGGCGGAGACAGCAGCAGCCACTGACAGAACACCCTGCAATGAGCTAACGGATTCAAGCACACAGTTGGTGGCCAACATGCTCATGGACGGCACAAATACAAATCCAAATACAAATGAAAGCACTCGGGCAGCAGTCGCAACAACTGCGGGCGACAAGTGCCAGAGTTGCCATCACATGCAACAGCCAGAGTCGCCGCAGCTTGCCTGCAATTGTGCCTGCAACTGCATCAACAAACTGGAGGATGCCACCAAAGTGCGTGCCTCCCTTCTGCTAGTCTATATATATTTGGGGGCCCTTTCTCTCATGTTGGCAACCCTGTCCATACTATTCTATACGTATACGCAAGGGGGCAGCGCCCAGGAGTCGATCACGCCAGCCATGCACGGCCCGGATGCCTTCCGGAACCAGTTCCAGGGTGAACTGATGCGATCGGAACACGTTCTACGCGCCATGGTTACACAGATCATGGAAAGGAATTATCCCTTGGAGACTAGGTGAGTTTGGGAACAAGAAATCATTAGGCTGTCAGCACTTAAAGTTCCGGTTTCCATTCCAGAAGTGCTTATAATATCATTAATATCTCTTATCCATTCAATTTATAGCTCAACCGGAGCGCAACCGCACAATTTGCGCACTCCTGTTGTCCGGAACGAGCGCAAGTTGAACGCAAATTTTCTGGATGCACTGCCCAGTGAGAAGCGCATTCGCAGGGACATCGCCTCATCCTCGCCCGCCTCCATGCACGGCAAGTGTAACAGCGTCTGAACTGGTTCACGAACTTGCCCCTAACTTCCAGATATTTGCTTATTTGCTTATTCCTAATTGCAGCAGATCCACTCATCGAATTTTTCAATCCGAATCATCGCAAAGCACTGGATGAGCTGGACACTGAGATACGCAAGCGCACCGGAATGAAGGGTGCCGCACCGGGTGGCGATGAGTGGATCTATTTGAATACGTATTGTCGTGTGCCGGAGAAGATAATCACTGGCTTCTGCAAGGGCACACAGGAATATTGCCCGCCAGCACCGTCGGGGCCAACGGGCGACGTCGGCCCAAAAGGACCACCCGGCAATCCCGGCTTGCCAGGCATTCCCGGCCCCAAAGGCAATCGTGGCGATGTTGGCTTGCCGGGCACAGCCGGCGTTGATGGTATCGGCCTGCAGGGTGCAGCGGGTCCCCGCGGTCCTAAAGGTGATCCTGGCAGCGTAGGTCGGTCAGGCCTCGATGGGCGAGATGGTGTGCCCGGTGAGCCGGGCCTGGATGGAGTGCCCGGACGTGCTGGCGCCGATGGGAAAAATGGGTTACCCGGACGCGACGGCAAGGATGGTATGCACGGTAAGGATGGCAAGGATGGCATGTCTATAACGGGTCCCAAGGGAGCACAGGGACCGCCGGGCGAAAGAGGCTTGAAGGGTAAGCACTGTGTGAGCATTGAGCACAGCAAACGGTATATTATCTATCTCAATTGCAGGCATTGCCGGTCCACGCGGACGACCTGGCAAGCCAGGCACCAATGGTACACCGGGTGTGCCCGGCATCAATACGTGGAAAATGCAGTTCCCCAATGGCAGTGCCTCCAATGATTTACTGATACCACCCTCCATAACAGGTCAGTTAGCCGTGATGTGCATTCAAGTCGGATTGAGCTGACTGCTTGTTTCCTCCTGCAGATGTTAGCTCGCCCAATGTCCGACGCAGCGTTATTGTGGAGGAGGGCAGAACGCTCAACATGAGCTGCTCGGCAACGGGCAATCCACAGCCGCAGGTGGAATGGCGACGGGATGACGGACGCACCATCAATGTAAATGGCGTCGAGCGTGAGTAGCTAGAAGTCAGGAAAGTCAGCATGATCCACATTTTAATGTTTTCTACTCTCCCTCCTACTCCAATATAGTAAGCTCAATTAGTGGCCAGTTTATTAAGTTCACGAACATAACACGTCATCAAATGGCCGCCTATACTTGTCATGCCAACAATGGCATCGCGCCCGTAACCAACGCCACCTTTCTTGTGGAGGTTCACTGTGAGTACAGCGTGTTGGAACTTTTGCTGCAGGGGAAATGTTTAAAACCCATTCCTTGCAGTTGCTCCAATGATATCGGTATACAGGCAAATGATCTACGCCGAGTACCAGAGTAGTGCAACTTTGGAGTGCCAGGTGGAAGCTTTCCCAGAGGCCATTCGCTACTGGGAGCGAGCCTACGATGGCAAAATACTCGATCCAAGTGATAAATATCGCATCGAGTCCTATCCAGATGGGTATGGAATCAAAATCTAAGCCTTTTCAGCCATTTGTTGAAATTTCGGTTTGTTTCCATGTAGCTTTAAGACGTCCATGCGATTGACAATTAACAATCTGCGCAAGGATGATTTCGGCTATTATCACTGTGTGGCACGTAATGAGCTGAATGCAACCATGGTCAACTTTGAGATAGCACGTGGGTTAAATTGCAAACCAAAAATGATCAAGCTAAGCTAAACTAACTAACTATCAAGAAACTTTAATGCAATTGCAGCTCAGGATCCGAATAGTGAGACACCCTATGTGGGCAACAATGTCAAGATATATGGGCAGCGACCTCCTGAAAGCGAATGTCCCGTTTGTGATGAGTGTGCAGATCCCAGGTAAGGTTGTACATCTTCAATAAGCGAATCCATATTGACTCAGGTATTGTTCCTGCAGCTTATATCAATGCAAGGATTCCATACTCAACAACTTTGAGATACAGCCCACGGGCAATCGCAGCTATCCAGGACTGCCTAAGCGTGCTAAGAGTAAGTTGCACCTTTCCTATCCCTCATCGAATAATAATATATAAGGTGGGTGTCTCCATTGCCAGCCTGTTACTTGTATGCGGTGGGTAAGCCAGTATTCAACAAGGTTGTCAACGAGAAATTTGGTTCTTGGCTTCGCGATGCCGCCGCGAAGGAAGTGGATCGGGACAAGACCTTTGTGACCAATGAGAATGACGCGTTTAATCTATTCGAATTCACCACACGCTTACAATATCGCACGAACAGTGTGCCCAGGCACAAGTACGAAATATCCGAGGGTTTTCAGGTATGCACTCACAGACACTCACCCTCAAGCCATCTACACCTGAACTGCAAAAGAGAGACAACTGGAAGAGATTTCTTTATTTTATTTTTAGGGCAATGCGCACGTGGTTTATAATGGTTCATTCTACTATCATCAGAAAAACTCCGATTTGGTTGTAAAGCTGGATTTGACGACCTCCAAAAAAATTAGTAAGTACTGAAACATAATTCTAGGTATACATAATTGCAAAGGACTCTGTCTTGCAGGCATACAATTGCCCTATGTAGGAGTTTCTGCTGGGAACCGACTCTATGCCACGGATTACAACTATATGGACTTCAATGTGGATGAGGTTGGTCTGTGGGTTATATATAGCACACACGACTCCAACAACACACTGGTAGCTAAGGTAAATACCATAGATGGGCATATCAATTTCAAATTTTGTTCACTTATTGGATATTATCGCATATTTTAGCTTGATGCTGAGACACTGAGAATGCAGTACAACTTCAACATAACCCTCGACCACAAGCAGTTTGGCGAAATGTTCATCGTCTGCGGCAATTTGTATGCCATCGATTCGGGAACGGATAGGAATACCCAAATACGCTACGTTGTCGATCTATACAAGGGCAAGCTGCTCAATGCAAATTTGCCATTCTCAAATCCCTTCAGCCACACAACTACTGTGGGTTACAACCCCCAAACTGTGGTATGTATTAATTAGCAGTACTCACTCAGTGCGAACTCATTCTGAATGCCTTCCTCACTTATCGCATGCAGGAACTTTACTCCTGGGACAAGGGCAATGCACTCACATATCCTATACGCTACAATGAGCACCGTTTGGCCGGAGATACCATTTAAGTCAAATGTTTCACAAATAAATTGAAATTGGAATTGTTCACTTTTTTTTATGTACCAAACACTTGCAATTTTCTTAAAGGTGCTCAGAAATTAGAATACTTATATTGATTGCATTTCTTTGCTGTATTCCACTGTCTAATTAAATATGTAAAGCTCAAAATATCAATAGGTGACAACGAAATGACAAAATTGGATGGATATCACAGTTTAACCAGGGCAAACAAAAGTCGCAATTAACGCAATTGCCACTGAGCCAACAATTGATAAAATAAACATAAATAAAACAAAATGTACAACTTTACATGCTAATGGGAAAAAATGACTAGTTTCTTTAATTCAATTTTAAAATGAACGGGAACTTATTTATGTGTTCCACTGTACTCCAATCTATTTTCTTTTCATCTAATAGAAATGTGTTATAAATTCATATTTCGGGGCATGGAACATGGTTATGCACTCTAAGTCAATTTGCAACAATTCCTGCCACCGGTTTCCTCCCGCCCCAGTTTGGGCTGACCCTAATAGGCTGAGCAAAATGACAGCTAACCCCGCACTCCCCTTGCCCATGAACCATCTGCAATTAGCTGCACTAATGTTGACATTATACCCGTCTACTTCATCAATTATGTGTGCCTCGCCTGCCCCAGCTGCCCCAGCTGCAGCAGCAACAAGTTCAGCTGCAGCCTCAAAGTGCCAAATCACATTCACAGCCAGCCAGCGGAAACTGTGCGAGTGCACTCAGAAAAAAACATACATTTTTCTGGTTGCAAGAGAAAAGACTAAATAAAAAAATAAACATAAAATCCTTAAAATTATAAACACTTGTCCATTGAAATAATTAACAATTAAAAAGTTTGTTTTTATTTTTTTGTATTGTTAAGAAATGTATTCAAAAAAGTCAAATGCACATCTTCGTTTCATTGCAATTTTTTATAATTCTAAAAAAAAGTCTTGCAATTGGAAATTACTTGTTGATATGTATATATTTTCTTTGGAACGAAATGAAAACCCAGGTTCTTGATAAAAATACCTTCCGGTTAAAATATTTACTCTCTGAGGTGACCTGTCAGTTTCATATGGCGATTTTCTACACTTTAGGCTGGTTTTTTTTTCAGTGTGGCAGACAAAGTTGCGCTATTGCAACGGCGACTCGAAACGACAACGGGATCAAAAAGCAGCACTGCCAACATAGCCGACAAAATTGTACAGCTCATACATTGTCAACAGACAAATTCGCAAAATGATTGACTAACTGACTGAGTGACTGAGTGACTGACTGATTGACGGCTTGTCAATGTGTGCGCTTTCTGTTCTGCGCAGAGTGGATTTTGTTGTCTGACAGATGCCATCGGGCATTCAAACTAACTTGCTAGCTGGCTTCAATCTACTCAGCACAACCCCACCCCACCCCACAGCCCAAAACATGCCCCACCACACAGTAACCACTGTGCAACACGTCAACCCAGCTACATTGATTGCTTTGTGCTTGACTTTGCATCCTGCCTGGGCACATTTCAATTCCGTTTTTCAGTTGCCTCGGGAAAGCCTCACGATTTTCGCTGTGCGTGTGTGTGTGTATGTGTGTGTATGTGTGTGTGTGTGCTGTATGTTTGACAATTTGCATTTTTCGTTGCCTATTGAAATGGGCAACTCCCGCTCAAAATGCATCCTGTAGCTATATGCAACGTGTTTGCCCTTGTAATTGCGTGTGCAATTTTCAACATGTTTTCTGCGCAATTTTCTTCAGCATTTGATGTAATCAGTGGTGACAAACAGCTGACGAATTTGATTAAAAGATCATCGAATTAATCATTCAACGGCTTAAAACCAACCAATCTAAAAATTGGTATTGCTTGAACAGAATTTCATTTTTTCATCATTTTTTGGTTGCCTCAAAAAAGTATTGTAACTATTGTGCCCTTTTGATCCTTTGAGCTCTTCCATCAACGTTGATTCATGTACATACATATATTGCGCTCTTGAGACATGTTTTCCTAGGATATTCCACCTTCTCCTGAACAAGATATACTTTAAGGATTCCTCTCCTCTGATGACAGCGTGCTAAAGGGCAATTAACGTGTCTTATGACTGGTGCTTCTGCCCACGTTGTGTGCCACAGATTTGGTTCTTTGGTAAACAAATACAAATAGTAATTTTAGTTATTAATATCAGAAATTAATATTCAAGCGCATTATCATACGTACAGAGAGTATACAATTTCTAATGTAATTTATGGTGTAAATTATCTGTTGGGTGCAGTACTAGATAGTAAATTGAAGCTATCTATTTTGTATTTGTCAGTGTTGGATGCTTTATATCAATTACCGTTGACTCATCAACCACTGGCCAATTAAGAACCACCTGTCGCCCATTTGGCTCAATTAAATAAGTATTTGCAGAGGCGCTCGGGCGACCTTCAATTGATTTATGCACTTTTAAATATAACACAGAAATTTGGCAAAACGCCAGCAGAAACAGCTGGACTTGCCACTGAATATCCAAAAATGTCCCCGAAGCACCGCTTTCCGCTCTCCTCATTCTCAATTCCAATTCCCGTTGCCTTTCCCATCGTTCAAGTTCGGTTCACATCATTTTTCATATACATACATACATATATATATGTATATGTTTTTCTAAGCGCTTTCAGCTTGTTCCGGACAGGCACAGCTGCTGTCCGACAGCCATTTGTAAGGAAAATGCGCCATTGTCAAATTGCCAAGAGTCTCGAGTAGTGTGTGTGTGTGTATGTGTGTATGTGTGTGTGTGTGTATGTGTGTTTGTATTTGTAGATAGAACGATGCGAGCTTGTTTTGGAAACAGCTGCTTAGCGCTTAAGCGTATTTGGCAGTTGCTTTCACTTGCCTTTCACTTTGGCTGACCATTTTCATGCTTCAGTCGTGCTGGCAGCTGCCCAATTCTCTACGCACACCCGCGCCTGCCCCGCACCGTCACCTTGCCATCCTTAGGTTAGGTTAGGTTATCAACAACAGTTGACCAAATCTTTGAACCAACCACTTTTGGCAGCAGTTCGCTGTTTCGCTTCATTATTGGGTTCAAGTGCAGCTTTGCAAAGGGGCGACGGGGAAGAGTTGACTGCTAATCAAAGTGTGAAATGTAGTTGGATATGTTTTTAATATGAGCCACGTTATCTGATAGTGTATGTCTGTGTGTGTGTGTGTGTAACTATTCACTGGACCATGAAAACCAATAGAATTTCATGGACTCGCTCTGCGTTCCCCAAATATAGCATTTACAAAGGCATCAAACAACTGCCAGAGCCAATAATCTAAGTAAAATATGCCAAACCATCGATGCGTTAAATTAATTCTTGTCATAATGCGGCAAGTGGCCGGCAATATCATATCAAATGTGGGCGGAGGCGCGAATTAAAACAATGGATATTAAACCAAGTCAAGGTGATAAATACAGATTCAGGCAGTCGGCATATATAAGAAAACAAAATGTAAATGAAAGAGCTCTTTTGCTATATGACCAACATGCCCAAGTTACAGGTAATTTTAAAGTAACCTCATTAAACATGAGTTAAGTGGATCTAATGATGTGGTACATATCTGATTTCCAGCATACAGCCAAAGAGCGAACTGGGGATCAAAAAAATTAGGATTATAGCGCTGGACGCGGTCTGGAATTTACATCAACAGAGAATCAGAGTCAATCTACCCATGTCCGTCGTCTGTCTGACTGTAAAGCTCGTGGATCGGGTCACTAAGAATTCGCAATACCATAAGCTGACCATATGTATACATACATGTATGTATATTACATGTTATCTATCAATATGTCCACATTTCGCGAAAATCGATACAGATAGATTTGCAATTTCGATTTCCTATCGAGATTCTGCGTACCTGGACATAATATTGATCATTTTCATACATGCAACGAGGCAACTTTTTTTTGTTGTGTTCTTAATGTTGTGGTAGCAGTAGCTAAGTGGCATACTAGTGAGCTTGGTCGTGAATGGGTTTAGGTCTAAGTATGAGCAGGGTAACGCATAGGACTTCTCACTGGTTTCATGCCGCTTAACTTTCGACTTTCCCATCTCGATTGCTGCTGCTCTGCACTCAGTTTTCATTCTCTTGTGTGTGATTTCAGTTGCCATTTGCATTTTTGGATTGGGTGTTTTTTTGTTTTTGTTTTTGTTTTTGTACGTTGACTGCACTCTAAGCATCCTCTTGCTTTGGGGAGTATCTCCAGTGCTGGGCGGCATAGTCGTCATCTACATGGTGCCGCATTGTGTTGCAGACAATGGTGCAAGTTGCTGCTGACGCTGATGCTGATGCTCTTGCCTGTTGGCTGTCGTTTGCTGCGTGCCACAGACAAAAGCGGCAAGCGCACAATACCCAGCAACAACAACAACAACAACAGCTGAAATTAAACACTCACACACCGAGAAAGCAAGTGGTGCTCCGCCTCACAACGCCCACATCCAAATTCAGCACTCGGCCAAGTGCAACGCCTACAATGGGAGATGCTTGTGTTATGTGGCAGTCAGCAGCTGCTGCCTTTCATTGTACTTTTAAATGCGTTAATTGAGTGCTGCCAATTTTTCTTCTTATATATCTTTTTTTATCCTAGCTATTTTTGTTGTTGTTTCTATACTTTGATTCCAAAGGTCTCGTAGTATATTGGTTTTGTCCAATGTCCGACACCCTTAGAGATAGAGACTTGAAACTTGGAACATATACTTTATGAAGTGTTAGAATGGGCGTCCTACGTTCACTAGAGAGCTAGAAAATTGATAAAATCGATATTCGCAAATCGATAAGGCCACATTTCATATCTATATATCATAGCACATAGTTGGCGAGTTCTTCAGTTGGGTTGGTCTATTACTGGTAGTCACCTTTAAAAACCGACAGCGAATTTGTGTGCCACGCCCACACCTGCGCCCATTATCGATAATGACGATATTTCGGAAAGTGTAAATCGATAAATTCGTATATCTCCCAAAATTTAAAGGATAGAGTGACCAAACTTGCAAGGTAGCTTGCTGGTAACCTCCTCCAGGGATCCGCTATTGCTAGTATCACCCTGAAATCTGGAAAAAAATGTTACACCACGACCACTCATCCCCCCCCCCCCCCCCCCTCCACGACACACACAAATAAAAAACTAAAAGGTGACCATATCTCTCCAAAATCTCTTGTATCTTCCGTAATTTAAGAGCTACAGTTGCCATACTTCGAACAAGGTTCACTATCTTAAATCGACCTCAATCAAGGCAAACTAGGACAGTATTTCTTGGCAACAACATATGGTATCATAGTATTTCGCAGTCGGTTACGTCCGAGTGCAGCGTTGTCTCTTGTTTTTTTTTTTTTTTGTCGTTGGTTTTCTTATTGCTGTTGTTGGGGTTTTTTTATGGGTGCGCCAATTGAAATGTTAGCCAAAATTTGTTGAACAAGTTGTCACTTCTGTGGCCATTAAATGTGTGTGAGACGAAGTGTATTCTTGAACTGTGCCAATGAATCTTAATTATTACCACATGTACGTCGTCTGATGTAAGTCAATACCTTCCGTCCTTACCCTCTAATCTTAATTTATCAGTGATGCATTTCTTAGAATATTCAAAGTTTTGCAAATTGCATAATTGAAAATTATAAAATAAGCGCATTTTTGTGCTTCAATGAATTTTGATGCACGTATACAGACAGTTGTAATTCACAGCTAATTTATTTAAATATAACAAATATTGTGATAACTAATACTTTTTAGGCACTTATGAGTTGAACATTCTTGCTCCCAGAAATTGACGTACAGGATATGTTCGGGCGGACTATATTGTCTTGTCGTGTCATTTTGGTGACATTTTCAATCGCTTCGCACTGACACTTTGCTCTTTATGACCACCATTAAAATGCCAAATGACCAGCTCGCAAAAACACACATTCACACACACACACACACACACACAGATAACCCTCCTCCTCTGTTGCTTGCTGCTGGCAGTGGCATCCTCCCCTGCACCGCGCTGTTGTTCGCTTTAGTGCACTTCAGTGGACGACTCTCCCTCGGCGCGTGTTATGGCCATTGAGGCGCTTATGCGCTCATTAATTTCGCTTGAGTGAAGTTCAATGGAACTGTCTGACACCATCCCTATTACGACTCAGTACTCCACTGCCCACTGCTCCTCCGTCCACCTGTGCAGATAAAAGGCTTGCAAATTTCAACAGGCAAATGAGAAATGATTTTGCCGGCCCTAACGAATGAGGCTCAAACAACTTGCTAACCCGCCCAGCTGCAACATTCGCGTGTTACTCCTTCGATAAGCACGGCTGGAAGACAGATGTAAGGGGGAAAGGGAATATCAGTGGCCTAATAAATGACCAGCAATTAAACAACTAAAATGCTTAGCAACAACTTAGCAACTGGAATGTATATGATACGGTTCGAAGCTTGGAAAACAGCAAAAATCATTTACTACACAGATAGCCCACAACACCCACTTTCCGCCAACCCCTACCCTTATTTTAGACATTAGCCCATTCCATTTCCTTAACACCCAGCATTTCATTGGCATGTGTGTAGTCGAAATTAGGTCCATATTTTTAAAGGTGTTGCTCCACAAACAATGATATCACTGAGTTGCCGCGTGTGGCAAGCTTAATACTTAAATTTCTCATAGATACAACGAAATTAGCTATGTAACTTATGTGTCTAGTTCTTGCATAAGGTTAAGCTTAATATGCTGTTCAAAATTTGTATAAATATGTGACACGTTGCAATAGCGGACATCGGGTTTTAATGGTATGAATCACACAATAGGCTTGCCCTAATGTTGGATTCTGGTTCATGGGGATACTTCGTGGAATGAAGCGGCGGGGAGTCAAGCAAGAATGGGGGCACTAACGAGCCCAAGACCGTATTCTTGTAAATAAGACCCACATAAGTCGACTACAACTAAGGAGCGTAGAAAAATATCGGAGGCAATCGGGATAGGCAGAGGCACTGGATCTCTGACAAACTGCTGATATAATCAAACAACGATTGAAGCAAGTATTGCGAATAAACTAGAAAGTCATTTATCAAAACTATGTAGACCCTGCAAACTCTGTCGAATTTGTGAAAATTGGGAAAAGCATAGGAATTAATAAATACATAGAAACCCGTTGCTGGAACGTTAGCCTTCAGGTTCAGATATGATGTTACTTCGAATTAGCTTTAAGCAGAAAGCTGAATGATCTCTCAATATATGTAATTAAATATAATTATAACCGAATGAATGGCATTTAATGTTAGTTACCATGCAAATAAACAGGCACACACCTTGGCATGTCCACAGCTCTCCCCTTTGTTCCTTGAATACCCCAACACACACACAACTGATGATTGGGCATAAAAGCTGCAAGCATTTCAATTGCAATGCAAAATAGTTGATTGGGTATTGCTGCTGTTGTTTTGTCTCTGTGTGTGTGTGTGTGTGTTTGTGTGTGTGTGTGTGTTTGTGTGTGTGTGTGTGTTTTCTATGTCAAAAGTATTTCATAACGTTGACGTTAAATATTACAACCACGTCAACTTCTTCTAATGCTACTGCTGCTGCTGCTGCTGCTGCTGCTGCTGCCTGCCACATTTAGTGGGCGACCCTTTGCCTAAATAAGGGCGAAACGCATACGCACACACACACACACACACACAGATACAGATGAGGGGCTTATAAAATATTCATATGGACATGGCAGCCTTTGAAGCTATCAACACACAGTGTGCACACATAGGCAAGGCAACGCCCAAGCAAATGGAAAAAGTTTCCGTGCACAATTCTATAAATTCAAAGCTTACCTACAAACATGCTACATGCTACATGCGACACGGCCTGTGAGGAATGTAACAAAATCTATGCAAATTTCGAAATGTTCATCTGTTGCACACTACACACCAACACCAAAACAAACAAATAAGAACACACACACACACACAGAGAAATGGCGTTGCCTACTTTGAGGCGCACATTTATATTGGGTGGAGTGTCACCTCGTCCTGTGTCTGATCTCAAGTCCAATGTTTTAAGTGGTCGCCATTCCCCAGGCGCACCGTATCCACATTAAACTGGATGGACGGGAAATGGAGCGAGGGGGCAGCAACCCTTTTATGCCAGCCTCTTTTGACCTTCGTCGTGCTCATGCATAAAATGTGCCCATTGTTATTTGTTATTGTTGTTGTTGTTGTTGTTGCTTGTGGTCGTTTTCTCAGCTTGTGTTGTGCCACAAAATTATGACCACTATTATTAATGGATGGTTAATATAATGTCGTATTTGCAGTTGCTTTGAATCTTAACTAGATATGTATCTTTCAAGCAGCATTTATCATCCACATTCATTAACTTAAATTAATTATATTGGTTTTAGCCAATAAAAAATGCATATTGTTGAACAAATTAACATTTGAATAATCATTATCAAATTTGGATGAAGAAGACTTGATATTATTAATTAAAATTAAAGTTAACTTGTTTGTGAATTGCTATTGCTGTTACTGTAATATTATTACATCTTGTCTATCTAATTTCCTTTGAATATGTATATATTTTTCTCATTTTCCCCACCCCACTTTTCTCATTTACAGTTATCAGTGAGTAAAAACATTATGTATTTGCTTTCCAGCTCAATTTGTCAGCCATTAATTCACTTAATTCTCTTCCTTTGGTTTTTCTTTTGCGCCTGAGCCTCAAGCGTTTTCCTCTCATATGCGCTGAATACGCACTTTCCACGATTCTCCTCAAATAGATCTGCATCTGTTATTCAAATTGAGTCCTTCTCTAGACCATACAGATTTAAACGTTTAACTAGCTGAGCTGCAAACAGACAAAAGTATTGAGTGGGGACTCGTATTATTTAAGTCAATCCACTCAAACCACTCAATCGAACTCGAGGACTGCCTTCCACACTCGTTTTCACTCATACATATTCATTGCCATTGCCGGAGGAACCCAACCAAGTTGTAAGCACTGAACCACTTCATGTGTATTGCCGCAAAGCACTTAAGGCAAACTCGTAACAAATTTCCAAATTCCGTTTCAAGCGAATGCTGAGGATGCTTTTGCTGTGCTTCAGGAAGTACGTACGTTAAAAAAAATTATTTATACATATATATATATATATACTTATGTCTATATATAAATGAAATTTTTATTTTCATTTATTATTTACTATACTATTATATCAAAAAGATATAATAGTATATTGGTTTTGTGCAATGTCCGTCATGCTGTCTGTCCGTCTGTATGAACGCGCGTTTCTCCGACACCCTTAGAGATAGAGACTTGAAACTTGGAACGTATACTGGAAAGTACCCTCAATAGTTCAAGTTTAAAGGATTTGGTCCCACGTCCACTAGAGAGCTAGCAAACCGCTAAATTCGATTTTAACAAATCGATAAATCCACATATCTCTTACAATGGATACAGTCACCAATTTTGCTTGGTAGGTTGTTGGCGAGGTCCTTCAAAGATCGGCATGTGCCACGTCCACTTCCGACGCCCCCAACCCTCCTGCCACTAAAATTTTTAAATGGCTATACCTTCCGCAGTTTTTAAGTAGGGAACGTCAAATTTGGTGGGTATATTACTGGTGGTTGCCTTCAAGAACCGATAACAAATTTGTGTTGCCACGCCCATACCTGCGCACATAATCGACAATTCCGATATTGCCGAAATTGTAAATCGATAACTCCGTATATCTCCGAAAATTTTAAAGATTGGAAGGCAATTCGCTGGTAGCCTCCTCCAAGGATTGGCATATCAATTTTTGGACCACGCCCACAACCGCCGCTCCCAGGAGCTTCGTCCTTATAAATTTAAAATGCGTATTACTTCCATAATTTGCAAGCTAGATTCGCAAAATTTTGAAGGTATGCTACTGGTAACTCCCCCAAAGATCGATAAAACAATTGGACGGCCACGCCCACTCCACCTACCTAAACCGTTACACCTGTTAGTGTAAATAGATAAGCCCATATTTCTCACTCAATTTGAAAACTTAAGTCACCAAATTTTAAAGGTATATTGCTAGTAACACCTTTCATAAATGTGGAACAAAAAATTTTGGACCACGCCCACTCCCACCCACAAAAAACGATAAATGCCTGTATCTCCAGCAATTTAAGAGCTACAGTTACCAAACCTAGAAGGTATATTACTAAGATTGAACTCCAACATTTTTTGGGCCACGCCCACTCCCGCCCCACAGTATTTCTTGACTGCAAATAAATTATGGTATGATAGTATTTCGCTGTTGGTTACGTCCGACTGCAACGTTCTATGTTGTTTTTATTTCAATTGGTGAACAAATATGAAAAAATATTTGCACTCCCACCTAATGGAAATTGCCACCCAATTTGGCTGCTCGTAATATCTATGTGAAATGGAACAGAAGTTAGTTGAAACTGATACGCTTTCATATTGAGTCCAAGGAAATTTTTCCAATTGATTCTATCAGTTTAATTTAAAATGTGAGTCGAGAACTCACATATGTTGGCAAACAGATCACCTCAAATTTGACTCTTAACATTCACGCATCCTTTGCTTTGGATACGTGTGGCAAGAGAAAAAAAAGGTGAAACCACTACAATAATAATAATAGTATCCACCTCAAAAAGCACCACATTTACCAGAAAGGTGCTTGTGGATGGCGGGAACGAGGTAGACCATCACAATAAATGGGGGCGTGGCGTGATGGTTGCTTGTCAGTGCATGCAACATTGAAATGAAACTGGATTGCAGCAACAATCTGCATGCATGTAAATTCATTTATGCTTCATCGCGTTTATAGCCAATTTAAAAAGCCCCATGAGGCCACGGGTGGTGCGGTGGTGCGATAGGTTTGTGGTGCAACTACACAGGACAGTCACCTTAATTTGTGTGCGCGGCATGTGCAGGCAGCCAGGCGTAGCTACAATTCAATACACTGCAACTTGTTCAAGCCTGAAGGCTTCTAAATATTAATATTGGAAAAAAGCCAACTGGTGTTGGTGCTAGAGGGATGGGCCATTTAATTGCGCAACTTGCGCATGTTTTACAAGTACTCTCAGCACTCATGGCACACACTAAAATAAAACAAAACACTAAAAACTGCTACCCCACAGACCGAAGTCCTTCTGCTTACTTCAAAAATTCTCTAGTCCAGAGATCCTGACGACGCGATACTCTGCCCGCAGCTGTTAAATATATACAATACAACGTTAAAGTTTAATTTATATTCAAAGGAAAGCTATAACCTACAAATTGGGAATTTTTTTGCTACCGAAAATCGATTTATATCGATAATTGCGAAGCGAAGAGAGAGTTTTATAAATAAGTTACATATGGTATACGAGAATTTACATTCCAAATTTGGAGACATATGGACGAATATACGGATTGACATGCAGGCGAAAATGGGTAAATCAAAAGTCGATTCTGATCAAGAATATTGTTTGGTCAAACTAATTTAAATGCAATGGATATAGAATGATCAGCTGTTAATTTCATCAATTTATATCTACTTTACATAACTCTGTTAACTCTTACTCATACATCTGTGTAAAAACAACATTGAAAACATCGATAGTATCCACTATCGGAGAGTCTGAGCTAGATATTTCAGCAAACCAGAAGCGCTCTATTTGTTTCGATCGCAAATCAAGTTGCTAATTAAATAGTTTTAGCCCAGATCTGTATTTCCATGTATGCATAAAAAACGCTTTATGCATCGAACAAATATATGTATATACTTAATGGTGTCGGAGAAACTTCTTACTTCTTTTCTTTTCTTTTGCGAGACTTCATTATACTCTATCATATTAAAAATTTTGAGTGGGTTTCTATATGACATACATATTTATGAATTTTCAATCAATCCAGATCGAGTTTAATATATAGATAGCTATTTAAGGTTTGATAATATAAAAAATAAAGTTGCCCTAAATTTCCGGCATATTTATATCCCAATAAAGTGGTATTTCTTTAAAAAATCTTCTGAACCTTCATTGAGAGCATCTTAATTGGTATTATACTTACTGATTTAAGTTGCGTTCGTTGGAGCCGCTCTGACTTTGCACATTCTCCGTATGGCGGCGCTCCTTGTGCACAATGCCCATCAGCTTCATCCATGGATTGTTCTGGGAGCCATGGCCTCCCATGCCGCCACTCTGCCACATGGTCATCTTGGCGGTTTCGGCGTTGCACTGGCAGCTTATCCAAAACGCGCGACTTAATTAGAAACCTGACGTAGAACGCGACGATAATTGCATAGGCTTAAGCTTAAGAGAGAGAGAGAGAGAGTGAAAACACACACAGAGAGAGAGAGAGAGAAGCACGCTCTTTTGCTTTTATTGTGGTTGTTGCTGCTGCTGCTGCTGCTGCTCCTGTTGCTCCTGTTGCCGTTGCTGTTGCTAGCAGCAGCATTAAAAATTCTGTTGCATACTCTTACGAGGTTGCACAATTATTTTGGCCGTTGCAATTAATAGTATTAGAGATTTTTTTGTGGCTTAGTTGTTGTTGTTGGAGTTGTTGTCCGTCTGTTGCTGTGCTGTGCTGTGCTTGTTGTTGTTGTTGCTGTTGCTGTTGCTGTTGTTGCTGTGGGCGGCTGGCGTTGCGTTCTGTGTTGTTTCGTGTTTGTGGTTGGTTGCTGCTACATCAATCTGCCTCTTCGCTATGTTCTGCAGTTCAGTTATCTTTTTGAGTTATTTCGTAAATATTTTGCGGCATTTATTTTTGGTCATTTGTTTTTGGCGCGATTTCTGTTTGTAGCTGCTTGTTTTTTTTTTTTAATTTTTTTTTTTTTTTGTTTAAAGCTTCGGTTTTATATGCGTTATTTATTGTGTGTTACAACTTTTTGGTTTGGTTTACATTTAATATTTTTTAGCTAAGGCCTTATTTAATTAGATCTTGACGCATAATGTCTAAAATTAAGAATCACAATGGCGTAAATTGGTTTTATTTAATTTATATTATTTTCTTATAATTTGATGCATTCATTTCTAGTTATTACTTAAATATTCCGGTTTTTTTAATGCTTATTATTGTTAAGTGTTTATTTTGTGTCAATTTTATTATTCAAAAACTTAGTTTGCATTCAAGCTAATAAATACGAGTTGCTCATTATGTATTATTTTTAATCTATTGTTTATTATTGCCTTGCATTATTTATTTATTATTTTTCTTTTGTATATTTGCATTTGAATTTAGATTATTTGTTATTAGTTATCATATGTCTCTAGCTAAATTGCGGCTGGCCTCGATTTGCTTATAGGGCTGTTATACTTTATTATCATTACTGAGTTTTTATACAAAAAAAAAAAAAAAAACTAATTACATTCAGGTTTCACAATTATTCGATTTATTCCACTTATGTTTATTTTCTTTTTTGTCCTTGATTTAATTTTTGGCGATATGAGTATGATATCCGGCATTAACAACAGCTGGAAAGAAGAATGAGAATTAAATTTAAAATTTAGTTAAGTCTCAATATATTAGCGATGTGTATTCGCAAATAACATTATATAACATATGTATATATATAACTCAATTTTTGGACCACACCCACATCCGCCGCCCCTAGGAACTTCGTCCCTATTAATTTAAATGCGCATATCTGCCGTAATTTGCAAGCTAGAGTCGCAAAATTTTGCAGGTATGTTACTGGTAACTCCCCCAAAGATCGATAAAAAAAAATTGGATGGCCACGCCCACTCCACTTACCTAAACCGATACACCTGTTGGTGTAAATAGATAAGCCCATATATCTCACGCAATTTGAAAACTTAAGTCACCAAATTTTAAAGGTATATTACTAGTAACACCCTTCATAAATGTGGGAAAAAAGTTTTGGACCACCCACCCACAATAAATCATAAGTGCCTGTTTCTCTCGCAATTTAAGAGCTACAGTTACCAAACTTAGAAGGTATATTACTAAGATCGAACTCCAAAATTTTCTGGGCCACACCCACTCCCGCCCCGGCAGTAATTTTGCTCACCGTCTTTAAAAGCCACACAAAAAGGAAAACTTGGACAGTATTTCTTGACTGCACACAATTTTTGGTATAATAGTATTTCGCTGTCGGCTACGTTCGACTGTAACGTTCTATCTTGTTTAATATGTGTTAAATCTTGTGTCTTGCATTTGTATCGTTTAGTTGAGCAACTAATAATCGCACCTGCTATTCTGTGATACGATTGTAATTCCCAGAGAAGAAATATGTGAGCAATGCTTTAGTTGGATTCCCCTTGTATTAGCATGCTGGAATTGAACAGTTGCCCATCAAAACTGACAGCTCCATCAGCATCAGATGGGATGGATACATGACGGCTGGAAGTGACAGAGATGGACACTGGAGAAGACTCTGGCTGTGGAATGAGTTGTCCGTGGATGCAATGGCCCAAGGCAAAAACTGACGGCAGCTGCGACCAGAGCATAGTCGAAACGGGTTGGGAGTGTAGGGGATTGGGAGAGGGAGTGTGTGTGCATGTGTATGTGTATATGTGATTGTGTGCACATTGCAATAAACGTCGTAATATGCACATTATGAGTGCCCCTAACGCACAAAAGCGATCTGCATGCGCAGGCCAAGAGCTGAGGATGGTGTTGTGGGTTCCCCTCTGGGCAGCTAGTTGCCCACAAGTCTTTGAAGGTATAATTAAAAATCTGGCCAAGAGGCAAATCGCACACACACACATATTAAAGTAAAATTGACTGTAATTAATATTCATTGCTTGTATCTCTCTCTCTCTCTCCCTCTCTCTCTCTCTCTGTCTCACTCTGCCTTTTTTTCCTTATGTGCTCGTGTGTGCTTGCAGCTGCCTTTTGCCTTTGGCGAGTTGCACGCCCAACTAGCTGGCAATTTTCCACGCCTGCAGCAGTCTCAAAAGCATCTGAAAAACGATGCGAGCAGCAATTTGTCACCAAACTGGCAAAAAAAGTCCAAATAAATAAGAGTATTCTGGTCGACACAGCTCGACTGGGTGCTACCCTGAACCCAAGTTTTTCTCGATTACGTCTCAGATATTTAAATCAACATAATAAACAAATTTTACAAGTCGATCAATGTTATGCCAAATCTAACCTATTTGGCTTGTATTTCCATCGGCAATCGATTTTCATCGATACATCGAGAAATGAATTAAACGTTGCTTTGGATCACTCGCTCTTAGAATCCTTGAGATCAGTCCGTTCATACGCATAGACAAGAATGAGTATATATACTTTATGGAGTATTTATACTTTATATAAACCAAATCTTACCAGAATTACTATTTTTTCAGTTATTTATTTATTGTCAATTAAAGTCCGTCGAACCCAAAAATGCAAAAATTAAAAATTTGAATTAAATTAAATTTAAAATAAAATTAAAATTATAAATAAATTAAAAAATACAAAAATATTTATAAGATTTATATTTATATTTATCATAAACACACACACACACACACACAAGTAAGACCTGTGAATGTTCTCACTTTCACGCTGTTGTGAACATTCAATATTGCAATTTTGCGTTGCAGAATGCAGCGTTGCAACAGCTGCTTTGAGAAATGATGTCAAATTTGCAACTTGGATCACAGCTCGACAAAAAGTATGAAAGTCAATGGATGAGATTCTACCAAGCTAACAAACGGAAACCGGAACTCCAAACTTTACCGATGAAATTGAGATCACTTCGACAAACAGTTACCTTAATAATATTATTATCCCATATACTCGTAGTACTATAACGAAACCGAATTACTTACTAAGAAAAATAAATAAACAAATAGAAATTTTGTCTGTTTAAATAAATAAAATATGCCCAAGCCCAACTTTTTACGCTGTTGTGGTAGCTTTCAACACATTGAGTTTACTTGGGTTAAGGACATCAGCACCAGCTCTTTTAAAAGCAGTGGCTGAGGCAAGGCTTCGTTTAGCTCAGTTCAGATGAGTTGCGCTGAGCTGAAGCTGAGTTTTCTAGCAGGACGCAAGCAGCGCAGCGGATTCATATTCACCAAAGTTGTTGTCATATTGCAAAATGCGCTGAAGCGTGCCGCATTCAGTGAGAATGTGCCACCACATCCACATTGCATGGCCCGAGCATAGCAGATGTCCTTCTCTTACTCCAACTTGTCCTGCTACTCATGATTGCGACTGCCATCAGTGCTTGTCCTTTGTCCTGTTTTTTCCTCCGTTACTCGGTTGTCGCCTGTCGGCAGCGCTTCAGCTCAACGATCTGTCAACGTCAACGCTGCGTATGATAAATTTTTATTGTGCAGCCACTGCTCAGCCAGCTTACGCTTGAGCAGCTCCCATCCTTGCGTCAGACACCACACAAAAGAGAAATCATATGAATTGAAATAAACGGCAGCAGGAAACCCTCATAAGTGCGTGCCTAAAAAGAGCACAGCTAATTACGCATGCGGCTTTATCATTTATTGGCATGCCAACTAATTTTTCTTACAAGGCTGAGACAATATAGTATGCATACATATGTACATGTATGTTTATATATACATATATTATAATAGGCCAGCTGGTACAGCTTTGCCGCAGCATTCTGAAAAGGCTTACTTATGTTAGCCAGCCATATACATACATATGTGTATCACACAGTCACAACTTCAGCTACAACATCAAGTGCCAGCAATATGTAACATTTATAATGCATTTATTATATATATATATATATAAATATATACACATGTATAAATATTTTTATATATATATATTTTTTTGCAACTGTTCAACTTTGTAACACGCAACAACTTTTTGCGCTTTTCCTCCTGAAAAAGCAAAAAACAAAACTCGCTAAAAATCCCATAAAACGATGTCTCGAAATAACTTTAAATTGCACAACACTCATGAATTTGGTATGAAACGGTTAAGTTTTTAAGTCAGATGAGCATCCATACAATAGTTTAATGATTTCCCTACAACATTTTACATTCTCGAATATATCCAGAATGCAATATTGCAAAGTTAGTACAAACAAGTAAGATGCTGTAGTCGAGTTAGCTCGACTACGATATACCCTTAACAACTGGGTTGTTAAATATATTCTAGTTTTATTGGCGAATTTCCCTTTAAGATGATTTACACTCACATGTTCAGTTCTTTCTTACAGAGTATTTTTACTCACAAACCCAAACTGACCCGAACTGACTGGCTACAAACACGTGAATATACTACGCTGGCATTGTTAAGATTATTCCTCCCTATTTCCACACTGTAAACATGGACACTTCCTTTAAAAAAATAAAATGGGAGCAGATATGATACTGGCGCCTGATTAACAAAACGTTGTGCCTGCTGTTGCAATTTGTTGGCGCATTGCTCGCTGCCCCAAAAGGCTGCACATTAAGTTGATAAGCTGATAGGGTTGCCTCCCCATTCAGCAATTAGCCGAACAAAATTTAAATGTGAAATATGAGCTGACATCGCGGTGCTGCGACACTGTTCAGACTGCTATGACCTGCTATTTAAATTGCCTGGTAATTAACCATCGTTGTCACCTTGCTACTGCTACCTGCATCCCACTCCACCACATCGCACCACAGTCAACCACATAACTCCCCCACCCACAGTCTGTTCCAAAAAAAGTTGATGCTATCTAAAACGGTTACCACAGGAGAATGCAAGGGGAGTGTGGGGCGGATTTCGTGCTAGAAACTGGCAAACAAAAAACAAGTTCAAATTAGGCGTAAAATGGGAAACTGTTGAACTGGTAATACCATTATAGCCAGCATCAGAACGTAAATCGCGTGCATAGCATTCTGATTTTCCAATTGAAAAACACAACAAAAAAAAATGCAGCTAAAATTCTGAAAAATGTATTAGCTACAAAAATAAATAATATAGTAGGTAAAATTGAGGTGTGCTAAATTGATCTAATATTGATCTAATAATTTAACACAACTTTCATATGACTTAAATCGTAATAAGCCATTAGATAAAAACACTAAATGCTTAAGCAACTTTCAATCAGTCGAATCAAATCTATATTGGTAATTGAAAACTCTGATTGTGCCAAGTTTCTGGCAAAGTGCATTATCATTGTATTTTATTGGAGTTTGAAGATATTTTTGGAGTTCTAATGTGGTATTGGGCATTTCATAATCTCTGAAGATACATTTTTCGCTGAATTACATTTAAGGGGCATAAATTATTTTCTACTGCCATTTTTAAATAATTGAGGCTTACATTTTTGTTCGTTACTCATTTTTAACATAAAAAACCATTCGAGGGCGTGGATTGGGATTGGATCCGCGTTGTAATATTCATCACTTGCAGCAGCAGCAGCAGCAGCTTAACGCTGATCCAGCCCAGTAACGCCTCCGTCATCGTAACCACAACCGAGTTCGCCCACTCCACCTCTCAGCCCTGCTTTGGGGAGTTAAAAGTGCAAAAAGCCAGGGAAAATCTGAAGTGCACTAAGCTGTGGTCCCCGATGGAATATTTAATTAAGGGACACCGTGGTTGCCGCTGTTGCAGCAGTTCAAGCTGAATCTGAAGCTCAGGCGGCGGACGCTTTGTGATACCCAGGAGACCTTGGGCAAAGGAAATAACTTGGTAACAACACAAACATGAGCAACAACAGGTAGTAGCCATAGTTGCCGCAAGTTGGATCAATACATGGCAAATGCTAGATTGGACTGGTGGCTGGTGGCACATTGCACAGCTAGTTGCAACTGTGTGGCAATTGGTAATTGGCATTGGCAAATTGGCAGCTGACGGAAAAGCACAGCAAAGCAAACTACACGATGGTAGGCGGGCAAAGGAGTGGGCGTGGCAACGAAACCGTTATTAAATAAATAAATAAATCATACAATTTAATTACAGCCACCCAAGAAGAAGCTCTCAAAGAAGGAAAAGGCTCGTCTCGAGGCTGAACAGGCCGAACTGCTCCGCATCGAAATGGAAAAGGAAAAGTGTGTGAAATCTGAATAAAACAATTTTAGAATAGTTATAAAATAATACCACGAACAAAAAAGAATGGCTATCTTAGACACGCCGAAGATTAGATTCCCTTACAGACCAGAGGCCACCTGTTCTCTTCTAAGTAACTAAACAGTTTGGTCTGAATATCTTGGTATACAAGAACACATCTTTCGACCGATCGGTTCGATGGCAGCTTTAAGATATAGGGATTCTGGCTGCAGCAGTAAAACTGTTTTATTTTAATATTCAACAAGATATCTTCCCTTTCACTATGGAAATGACTAGTGATGCTGATGATGCACGAGTTTCCCGACAAAGTCTAAATATTCGTAAGGATGATTTTGGTATCTCAAGGAAAAAAGTAATTTAAGTGAAACTCATGTATTAGCCAAAGTTGCAATGGCAGCTATTTGATATAGTGGTAAATTTTTTTGTTGTGTCAAGTCTGAAATATAGTTAACCCTCCTTTGACACCTCATCTCCGCATACAGACTAAAAAAGCTGGAGGAGGCGCGTCAGCGTAAGAAATTGGAAATGGAGCAGGCCAAGCATCGTCAACAGCAGGAGGTGGCCGAAAATCGTCTGCGTCGCTCTCAGCTCAAGGATAGCATGAAGTTCTTCGATGCCGTGCACACCACCATCGAGAGCATTAAGGCGGGCGAGCGGCAGGAGTGCGACTGGGAGAAGTTTATGCGCTGTAACGGACTGCCAAATGCGGCCAGTCCCAGTGATCTGCGCAAGTACATCCATCAGTGGCACGTGGACATTGCCCAGCGACAGCTCGCGGCTCGAAACTGGCTGCTGCGCACCGATGAGCGCACTCTGCTCACCCAGGATGCTAATGTGCCGGATATGACGCGCTCCTCGCTCCGTCAGCAGCAGGGCAACCTCGGCGATATCTATGCGCAACGGATCAAGGAGGTGCTCGGCGTAAGTACTGCAAACTAAACTCTTTCACCATTGCTTGGAATCAAAGACTTCACAGCGTGGTTTGTTTTCCGCAAAATAAATTGACAGATTCTCAACGAACTGGATGAATCTCTGTCGTATACCCGATCGCGTTCTATCCACGTGGCCGCCGATCTAGTCAAGCTAAAGACGGAGATGCGAGTGTTCCTCAAGCAGCATCTGGACGAGTTCACCCACAAGACAATGTCGCACATTGAGCGCGACATGGAGTTAGTTATTTAAACTTGGTTAACATTTAGTTGTTCATTTATTAATTATAACTTTTGATTGCAGAATCGATAGGCCAGGCGTCTCGAAGCACATCTACAGTTCGCCTGTATTTCAAAGTTTTATTTGGACATTCTCCAAGGATGCTCAAATGTAAAAGTCCTAGTATCGCTATTGATTTAATAATTTAACAATCTCAACGTAACGTATTCTCTTTAACAATCTCTGTGTTGTTTTTCATCTCCGAACATTTCTCGATCTCCACACTTAGAGCCGTCAATCCAAAGGCGCGCATAGGTGAGCAATCTGCTCACAATGAGATCGATTTTCCCACCATCGAGATGAACATCTCGCTGCCACCAACTGTGCTGTTGCAGAGCTCGGCACTGCGGGGTCTTTGGCTGAACTACGATCACTTCAGTGACTACTGCAGCAGCTTTCAACTGAGACATGCACGTTCCGAAAATGCCAGTAAGTGTTATCGAATTTAAATATTTATTAGATTTTAAAGTAAATTTGTATAGAAGTATTAGAGGTCATTGACTGGACATTAAATAATAGTAATGATTTGAAACTAATTTGAATATTACTGATATATTTTATCTTAGTTTGTATGTACATCGATAGTATATCGATAGTTTTCATTATCGATACTCGGAGTTAGAGATTCGAACAAGTCAGAAGACCGCTTTTTATATCGTTGTAAAGTAAAGTTGTTAATTAAATAGCTTAAACACCGTCCAGTTCTGAAGTTCCAAGTGTGCATAAGAAACTATTTATGCATCGAACAAAAACAGAAACGATTTGAATTAAGCAATTGAATGATTGATGAAAGACACTAAAGAATAAAGCAGAAATCATTTAACCAAGAGTGAATACAATTCATATGTATGTACGATATCGTATGTATATACTATCCAAAAAACTCCAGTCCAAGCCGTGCCCATGTTTGATTAGCTGCCATACTTTTAAGCCTTCAATCTCTCTCAGCAATTCTGCGACAAACGAAGCGGGAATGGCGCAAACGCAAAGAGATTCTGCAATCGATGCTGGACGAGTGCGCCCGCGATATTCCGCTGTCGGAGCTGGAGCAATTGACGCAGGAGCAGCACTCGGCTAGCTCACAGCCGCCCCGTGAGCGCAGCTACGATGTCGACAAGCTCTATGCCCAGTACGAAGATGAGCTGAATAAGGCGCGTCGTCGAGCCGTTGGACCAGAGGCCTACGGCATGCTCGAAACGGATGTGAACCTGCGCAAATATCGCATCATTGGTGGTGTCTATTGCATCGATTTCCTGGAGACGCCGCTACAGGACAAGCAGCTCAATGCTCGCTCCTTTATACGCACCAGTGGGTCTCAGCCGGTTCAAGTCCCAGTCTCGGCAACTGTCCTTCTGACCTGTTATTATGCTTCATTGCAGTTTCTGCGGCCAACAGTTTGATGCATAAGGATTACTACCAGACCTACAAACCACCGCCACCGGTGTTGCCGGGCGTGCGGCGACTGCCGGAAGAGATTGAAGCCGAGATGCGCATGATTGAGGCGGCACTGGACAAACTCGCTCTGGTCACTCTGCAGTAAGTTAGCCACCCTTAACCATGCAGCAAGCCCAAATAACGCCTTTGCTTTCCAGGCTGCCCGATTCTGTGATTTGGTTTGAGCCACCAATTGCCTGTCGCTGGGAGACGCACATCGAGACGCTCGAATCGCAGCTGGCGGATGGCGTTAAACCCGATTTAGCTGCTGCTGCAGCTGCAGCTGCAACTGCAGCGGCTACCACAGCGACGCCCACCGAGGCAACACCACTCTCGACGAACGCACAGCCCAGTCCGCTCAAGAGTTCGCCGCGTGGCCCGCCCAAGCAGCAGCTGCGCTCCCAGAAATCGGATCTGGCCGCCCTGCAAACGCAGACGCTCCACGAAATTGGCGATTTCGACCTGCGCGCGATACCCGCCAATGTTGATCTCTATGGGCTGGTCAAGGATTTTGTGGTACCGCGACTGCCGCAGGGCTTCTGTGTGCGCCTCGAGCAACAGACGCCGCAATCAAGCAGTGGACAGCCGCAGCGACAGGTGATGTTCCTGGCACGTCAAACTCATGTGCGACTCGGCCAGCGTTCAGCAGCCAAGCAGCATGCTGCAGCAGGAATAGCGGCAGCCTCAACCAAACAACAAGCAGAGTCCATTGGCATTGGTGCAGAGTTTTTGGATTCAGCTGGGCCAGCAGAGTTGTTTCCGCCACTCTGCTTTGATAAGCTGCTCAAGTTTCGTTCGCAGACCCGTCCACCGACCGTAACGCCCAACGGATGCTATCTGTTCTCGCAGCTGATCGAGGACATGGATCGGTTGTGGCGCATGCAGCTGCCCCGTGAGCAGCAGGAGGAGCTGCTGCAGCAAATTTCTGAGCAGCTCTCGGCCAGCGGCTCACAGCACGATGCCACCGAGGAGGATATAACCGAAGACATACGTCCACTGAGCCAGGAGCTTGTCGAAGTTCTGCAGCCAGCTGCAGCTGCTGCCGCCTTTGCCTACTATACGGGTATCTCCTTTGTGCGAGACACACAGCTGAAGACCAACGAGGCGGAGACGACGTCAAAATCCGCTGCGGGAAGTCTGGACAGCAGCGAGGACGATGACGATAATGAGGACAGCCTCCTCGAGCTGCTCGAGGGCGGCGACGCCGGCGGGGGCGGAGAGTCCTCCACTGGCGGCACTTTACACCAGGTGCTCAGCAGAAACAGCAATAGTGACAACTGCGATAGTGAAGCGTATGTGAATCCGTATTAACTTATTCTTTCTCTCCTTGTTCAATCCCTGCACCCAATCAGAGTTGTGCAAAGGTAAATAACAGGCAGACAGACAGATAGACAGATAGACAGACGGATATATAGACAGACAGTATGTGCTATATGCCTGATAAGCATTAAGAGCCGATTCGATCTAGCCACCAGTCGTATAGAGTCTTTGGAAACTAGATTTGGTATGTAAAATCACCTAAGCCATACGCCGATAAAGTATATCGATAATCATCGATATCCGGTATCAACAAGCGATTCCATTATTAAAATATTGCTATTACTATATAATTTTTATCAATCAATTGAGAAATATCGAATTTTAATCTGTACCAAAGCTTATTTTTCAATGCTTATTATTTTCAATATTAATAATATTAATTTATATCTGCATATTATATTATATCTGCATATCAAAATATCTAAACTAACGTATTCAAACTTGTATCTCATTCTCTCCGCTTGGATCCATTAGTCGCAGACAAAAACTAAGCAGCACAGCGGCCATTACTCAAGGCAAGTGGAGCACTCGGGATGTGCACGACACCAAGTTCAATGAGGACAAGCTCTCCATTCAATTTCGCACGGGTCGACTGGGTGAGTAACGTCCCAAATAGACATTGTGGACATAGCCAAGTTATTGTGCACATATTCTGACTCAGTTTTAAACAATTGTTGTCGCCTAACAATTTGAACCACTCTACCACAACATTTTTTTTTAGGAATTTTTGGCTTCGCCCTGAATAAGTATAGCAATATGCCATATCAAACTTGGGATTTGCGTCCTGATTTGAAGAAGTAAGAAACAACCACTCTTATTTACCATCATTTTACGTTGTTTTCCTTTACTTCGTAGTCCGGGCACAATACTACTCAGCTTTACCGCCTCGCTAATAAGTTTGGACATGACCATTACCGAGTCCGGCTACACTGTCAATAATTTCCAGGGTGGCAGCACTCAGGTCATTACGGACATGCTCGGCAAGAGCCTGTCTTTGGCCGATCTGAAGGCGACACTGATTCTCTCCGCTGTCGATATCTTTCCGGATGAGGATGCCTTCTGCTATACGGAAGGCTCGTGCGAGAAGAACTATGTCATGGAAATGCATACGTATGCCTGCATTTCCACACTGGCCCTATCGCACAACTTCAGCTGGTCGCGATGGAATCTTTTGGCTGGCTCCCGAACTGCCGTGCTGCTCGTCAGGGAGCTCATGGAGGGCAAGAAGGTGCCCTACTATTCGACACTGCTGGTAACCCCCCTTAAGACCTCGATCATTGACTGTACCGAGGTATCGGCCAGTTTCAATGCGGTTGGCATCCCCGGCATGGAATACTATGCGGATCTATACCAGCTCTCCCAAGCGCATGCACACCCCGTCAACATGGAAAAACAGCGCACAATGAGTCCAGTTCTCAGAGATAATGTTGCGAGTATACTGATTGGCATAAGGCCACTCAGTTTCTGCTGAACAACAAGTGACAACTGACAAGTGCTTTTACAATTTATAAATAACAAAAAGTCATTTAACCTGTTAAGTCTGTTTTTTAATGAAATCCACATGTAAATCAATTATTTAACTCAATCTATGTAGAATCATTGATTTCATTTGCATTTTTAACTTTACGTCAGCTCTGCCAAAAACTGTTTGCATTTTACACAGACTTCCGCATTTTGGCTGAATATGTTGATTCGGCAAGAGTTGAAATTATTCATTTAAGTGCACTCAAACACGTTCAAAAAGTTTTCTGAGTGACACGGTTAGCTGGGCTAGTTGAGTGCCAATTGGCTCACACCAACACAGCAACATTCGGTACACAACACACAAAATAAATATGGCTAAATTGTAAAATCTGTTGACAAAGTGCTCGTGTGTTTTTTAGCTCTTGCTAATTTATGCAAAATAAAAGAAAAGGAAAACAGAGCACCTGAGCAGACCTGTACAACTTTCACACATACACGCATATATGGTTTAAAACACTCACATATGTATACATTTCATATGATAGTATTTTTTATTTTTTATTTTGCGATTGCCCAACTATCTGGACAGTCTAGCTCAAAATGTGTTTTCTGGCAGCTAAGCGGCTTTCAAAAGGTCACAACACAAGCCAAGTGAGCAAAAGGCCAGCTAAAAACCAAAAGGCCAGCTAAAAAAAATAAATAAATATGGGAATAAAAATAACAGCCAAAGTGCGAAAAGTGACGCCTGAAAGGGACAAACTAAGTACCAAGTGGGCGGTGCTCCGTTGCCAAATTTTCAATGGCTATGAATTTCACCAGGAAATAAATAACCTCAACTAGGCGACGGAAAAAAGGGAGCATTGAAACATATATACCAATTACACTAGCATTCACACATCCACTCAACCACTACAGTAAAAGCTCATAGTAAATACACAAGTTGTGGAAATGGAAAACATGAGAGGGATTCTCGATTGCAAGCCAAAATCCCTACACATCAGCTATACACTTTCCTGGCAAATGTGTTATATTGTAAGGAACTGGAATAATGTAACAATCCTCTTTAGAACTAGAATAACTGAATAGCTTGTTTTCTATATTGATATTAAACTAAGCTCCGTCTAATAGATCCATCATAATTCGGCTTATAAATTATTTAATACTCTTACGAAACAAATTTTCCATTATCGATAGTTCTACAGATCCACGTTTTACAACATTTTTTATTCCCAAAGCTATGGTCTGTATGTGTCCCAAAGACTCATCTAATATTCCCACAATATACAAACGAATTGCTCAATTCCCCAAAAAGGTTGCCACATTTAGTTGCCAATGCGAAAGTTTGCGGTTTTAATTGGGACTACGGGTTAGGGGTCATGCGTATAGAAGGTAGGCTTAGTCGAGGCTAACCGAGGCGCAGGTGTCAAAAACGGAAACGGAAGCGTGACTTGCACTTGGCAACCAAAAATCCAAATACCGCAAATTAACCGCTCCCAGCCCTAATCCCTCTCCTGCCCTTCGCCCACATTGTAGCAGGCAACCATTGAAACTATGTTCTGCGGTTTCAGGCGTGCTCTTTAACCAAACAGGGAACACAAACAAAAAAGAGAAAAACAACAGCAGCAGCAACCATTGAAGGCTAGGGAAAGGGAAAGCTAAACCGCAGCTGAACAAATTTTCCAAAAATTAATTGTCAAATGTATCAGAGAAAAGCGGAACGTGCAAATCATGAGCAATTTTATTGAGTTTTATTTTCGTTTCATTTCATTTCGTTTCGTTTCAAAAATAATTTAGGAATAAACTCGATGGGAATTTGCAGTGGACTTTGCTTAACTCAACCAGAGGAACAAACACTTGGCTTTAATTATTTATTTATATAGATGTGAGCCAGAGGAGGGTAAGGGGTGGGGCACTTGCTCATTAACAAAACAAACGACAGCCCAAACGGCAGACAAACTGCCGCCACGGGCATTGTGTGACTGCATGGAGGGCCTTGAGAGGAAGGGGGAATGGGCCACTGATAGCCGACACTGAGACAGCTGGGTGCCACACAGTTAACTCAGTTGCTGGTGACCTTCACACACACACACACACACACACACACACACACACAGACACAGAGCAAAACGTTGCGTATACACTCGCAGGAAAAAGAACTGAAAGATAGGACGCCGCAGGGATAACTCGCTTCAAATATGTTAATTTGCCAGTCACAGCAGTTAACATGCATATATGTATGTGTGGTGTGTGTGTGAGTGTGTGTGACGACAGTTAATAGAGTTGTGTTGCTTTTTGAGTGTAACACAATGAACAGGAATGCGCCCCATTTGCATATTTGACGATTCACACATTTATATCTTGACAGATTGTTGTTAAGTGTTAAGCAACGCTATGAATCCATATATAATAGATAATAATTGGCAGATTTCAATCATAGTTGTTACAACAGGGTAACATAATAGATCCATAATTAAATGGATATGGAAATCAAATAATCAATTGTGCCCTTTATCATGCAAGATATTAAAGCTATTCTGAGGCCTTCTGCTGTAATGCCTCTTATAACCCCAATTTATAAAATCACTTTGAGATCTCACTTAAAATGTGGATTACTCCTTACTGTGTACAGATACACCATTTTTTGGGTTAAATAACGGTTTAATTAATTAGCCAACGCTTGAGGTCTATGGGGATGTGGTCAAAATAAGTGTCAGTTATCTATATTTAATTGTCAACGATCAGTGTGTTTTTACTTCGATACCGCAGGTCTAATATTATATTAGTATTGTGCAATGTCCGTCAGTCTGCCGGTATGAACGCAACTTTTTCCGACATCCTTAGATTTAGAGGCTTAAGATATGGAACATACACAAGGGACCTAGTAAATCGATACATTCGATATTCGCAAATCGATGAAGTCCATATGGCTTTCAATTTTACGAAAATTTGATTGGTAGGTTGTTGGCGCCTCTAAACCATTTAAATGGCTATATCTTCCGCAGTTTTTAAGTTTCAGCGAATGAATGCTGTATTTAGCTATGATGAAAGCGATAAAAAAAAATCAAAACTGTTTTTTGCACATATAATGTGAATATATTCACAACTTCTGATGCCAGAGTTGCCAGATCGTTTGTCAGCCTGTCTGTCGCTTAGCTAAATTTAAAGCACTTGCATTTAAGAGTTGTGTGTGTGAGGAGGTGAGATTCTCTAGGAGCTAGTGAAGGCCCTGGCCAACTGCCGCTCTGTTTTGCATAATCTCAGATCCCTCTGTATGCTTACGATGAGCTGGCGGACGTCTTTCCAGTGTGAGGGAGATTCCGTCATGTACCGCACCAAAGACCTCACGCAAGGGTTCATCACGTGCTCTGGGTCCACTACTAGCGCCTATTAGGCTGCAACCCTGAGGGAGTCGGAGCCTAAGTACCGCGTCGCACATTATGTTCCACAACACAGGCCATAGGACCGAGCCCTGTGTCACTTTATAACTCCTTGGACCGTCATCTGTATCATACTCTCACACCCGGTCGGATAGGTAATTAGATACGAATCTGGACAGATATGGTGGTATTCCAATTTTGTCCAGAGTTCTCCTGATGCGCGACCAGTTCGCGGAGTTGAACGCGTTGCTTATGTCCAGGATAATCACCGCGCAATACTCATTATCACCCCATCTCCATCTGGTACACTCAATTGCCTTGGATGCAATGTCTACCACCGCCTAGATTGCGTCTACGGTAGAGCGGGCTTTTCAGAAACCACACTTCGAGACTAAAAGCGAGTTTTTCTCCTCCAGTATGGCCCTTAGTCTATTGTAGACAAACTTTTCGAGAATTTTTCCCGCTGTGTCTGGCAGGCGGATGGACCTATATCCCGACGGATCTGTCGGCTTGCCACATTTTGGGAAGAGGATGAGCCGCTGTCGTGTTCATTGCTTCGGGAATACTCCGTCTTGTGGACATTTCGAGTAAACTTCGGCGAAGGCTTCGGAAAACGTACGGACCGCCAACTTCAGTGCTTTGTTGGGATACCGTCTGGTCCGGGAGCCTTTCTGTCACCCTTTCCGTGTGGTGGCGTTGTCTTTGATAAAGGTTCTTCTTGGTGGTGACCTCGTCTAGATCCCTGGATTCTATGGTGAGCGAGAGATCGAACCTCTGCTTGCTCGCCCAGGGTGTCACTGATTGGCCGCTATCCGGCTATCCAGGGGATGCGTGGCCTACTGTCGGAGATCACGAGTTGCTTCCACTACCCAGGACAAGAATTGACTTGGTCATTGCCATATTAATGACGATCAAGGGCTTTTCACTTACAAGAGGTACTTATCCGGGTAGTGTCATCCCCGTGTCGGGGATGACTCGCTGTGGTGGTATTCTTATACCCGTGTCACCACTTGGGTGGTGAGTGTGTGTGTGTGTGTGTATGCACATCACCATATGTAAAGGTATCTATGTAAGTAAGCCATAAGGAATATTCTTTGGGGCATTAGCATAGTGCCATAAAAGTAACGGGACATCCATTTAAATGCCACTCCTTTGCACACACAACACACACACACACACTCATACCCACACACAGATTACGCTAAGAGCTGTTGTTGTTGCTGGCAGTCCAAGACTATGCATAACGCTTAAGCATCTTGTGGCATGTGGCATGTGGCATGTTGTTGTTGTTGCCATTAAATATTCGCGCATTTTCACAGCAGGCGGCCAACAACAAAAGCCATTGGCATTACATGTGTTAAATGACAAACATAACTATGCATACTCTAGCTATGTGTGTGTGAGGGTATATATGCATATATATATATATATATGTATATATACATATACATATATATACATGTATGTGTGTGTAAATTTTTACTTTAATCAAAGCAAAGGCAGCTGGCCCACTAAAAACGTTGCCTGGCGAAAACAATAAATTTACCAGCTGCTACTCTGAGTGTATGTGTGTGTCTGTGTGTGTCTGTGTGTGTATGTGTGTGTAGGAAGCTGCTGCGACTGTCGCACGAGGTAGTTTGGGAAGGCAGATGAATTTAATGGGCGGCTTTTGTAACATTTGCTTGCCACTGGCATTAAATTCGTTCGCAGGCGGCGCACAAAAGTATGCAGCGCATACTTATTTTTTAAGTTAATAGCAACTGAATTCGAGGCTAAGCTAAAACCATTCCCTGCACCCTGCAACGCATCCCACCACAACCCAATGCAAATGCTAGTTTTTTCAAATAATAATTTATTACGACTGTGAGTGTGTGTGCCGGTGTGTCGGTGTGTCGGTGTGTCGGTGTGTGTGTGTGTTTGTCTCGGCTTAAGCTTGAGAACTTCCGCCTCGAAAGCGTCACTTGAATTGCATTGTTGTTGCTGCTATTGCCGCTGGCCGGCAATCGTCTGCATCCCAAACCGACCTCTACCCCCCCCCCCCCCCCCTTTCTGCACATAAACAAACTATGCCTCTCCACGCTTTTGAGAGGCAGCCGCCATTGTTGTTGCTGCCGCGCTTTGCGCTGTGCTTCAGAAATTCGCGTCAAATTTTGAGTTTAAGTTTCAATTACAAGAAGCTAAGCGAGGCGAATACTTTCGACGGCTGTCGCTGCATTTACACCTGTCTGCTACACACGTGCACACATACACACACACTAATTCACATACACACAAGCACACACATCCGCACATGGGACATGTGCGCTCAGCTCGCATTGGCCGGTACCTGTCAACGTTCCTCAAGCTGTCAGCTTTTGCTTTTCGTTCTGTTTGCCTTCACTTCGTTGCAGTATACCCTGTAAATTGATGGATGGAGGGGTAAGCGGTCTTAGTTAGAGTATGCTTTATCTCTATGTTTTTTAATCTTTCTATATTAGCCGTGCGTCTAACTATCCATTTATCCTTCTATCTCTTAGTTTTTCTATCAATCTTTATCCAAGTATTGTTGGTATATTTGCTGATCTTAAGCATGTTCATTACTATCTGACTGTTTAACAACAGTGATCCCTCTAAATAAAGGCATTCTTCTTGCTGGTCTTCTTATACCCTTAACCCATTAGAAATGGGTAAAAAATGTATAGTATGTAACAGGCAGAAGGAAGCATCACCGACCCCATAAAGTACATATATTCTTGATCAAGATCAACAGCCGAGTCGATATAGCCATGTCCGTTCGTCCGTCCTTCCGTCCGTCCGTCTGTATGAACACGCGTATCTCAGAGACTATAAGAGCTAGTAACTTCAAATTTGGAATATAGGTTTACGTAAAGTTTGCTTGTTTTTACCGATAACTGCCTCAGTTTCTCAATTATCGATACATTTTGATTTCCGATAGCAATAAATTCCACAATTTAAAAGGCTTCTAATTTATACGTGGTACGCATATGCATATTATTGATTAATAGCCCAAATTGCATCAAGATCGGTAAAGAATCACCCAAGTTATGGTCGAAAATATATTTCCATATTGATCTCATTTCTATCAGCAGCCGCAAGCATAAATATGCGAGCGCATGTGTGAGAAAGAGATGGCATGATATTCGATGCAGAGCCCCGATAACTACTATAACGTTTATGTATGTGTATATATATATACGTATACGTGTGCTGGGGTTAGTTTGAGCTTGTGAGTAGCCTTAGTTTTTCCTTACTCTGTGAGCCTCACTTGCAGAACTGAACATTTAATGCACATCATCTTAAGGGGAAATTCGCTAATAAAACTAGAATATATTTAAGAATTGGGTTAAGGGTATATCATAGTCGTCATAGCTCAGTCGACTACAGCATACTTACTTGCTTGTTGTTCGACTTATTCAAATATTTATCTTTCTATCAGAATTTATATAACGATTTTTTCAATATATTCATATTCCTTTACCTCGTCAGGGGATGCAGGGTATATTTTAGTCACAAACACTTTGTCCCTTAAGTTTTCTGCCTATGTTATTATAGTTTGGTTTTTGCTTGGCTTTTACTTTGGGTTGTTTCCCTAGCGTTTGCCTCGTTTTTAACCTCAATTTTTGCGGCTAGGATGCTGCTTGCCACCTGCCTTGAAATTTATGTCGTGTGCAGGCCGTTGTATGTGTATGAGTGCGAGTGTGTGTGCGTGGGTGTGTGTGTAATAATTTGACTTGCCTTCAACGTCGTTGACGTTGTTGTTGATGTTGATGTTGTTGTTGTTGTTGTTGTTGATGTCGCAGTTGCCTCTTGACGACGACGTCGACATTTTTTGACTTTCTACGCTGGCATTTTGACACAGTTGATTACAGCGCCACCTAGCGACCGCACGCAACTATGCGAGGGTTCTATGTTTGCTTGTGGGTATGCATGTATGTGTGTATGTGTGTGTGTATGTGTGTGTGAGTGTGTGTGTGTGTGTGTGTGTGTGGATGGGCTTAAAGGACAGGGCTGCTGGCAATATTTATGCAAATGGGGCATAGAGAACGCAGCTCAAGCGGCTGCAAAAAGTTTGTCACTCATTTTGGCGATGCGCATCCAACCCCACTTCCACACACACACACACACACACACACACACACAGTAACAGACAACCACACAGCCATGACAGTTGTGTGTGTGTTTATTAATTGCATTTCACAATTTATGCGTTTCATTTGAATTATTTGTTCTGCGATTCTGAACTTTGCAACGCACACAAACAAAGAACTAAAATTTATATTTCGAAAGCATATTTAAAAAATATTCAGAAAAGTGAAAAGCTGGTATCAGTATAAAGTGCGGCTTGGCTTAAGCTTTTCTCATCACATACGAGCTTGAACACTTTAATGGAAAATTTGGAAAATTGAGTCACTTGTGAAGAAGTCAATCAGAAAATTTCTGAAATCAAGTTAGAACTCAAAAATTATAAATGAGCTTTAAGAATGAACAATCGAGCTTCTCTTTTTCATCTATATTTTTTTTTTTGTAAAGTAGACGAGTTTTGCTACAAAAAAGAAATTGTTGTCATTCAATTATGTCGTCAAAATACACCCTGAAATTATTTTTAAACTTAGGCTTCAACAAGTGCTGCCTGTTCAAAATTTCAACAAGTTTAACATTTTTGAGAATTTGAGCAAACGTTCAAAGTTAAGTAACTTTTAAGCAGTGGATTGCCAGATGAGGAAATCGCACTTTAAGTGGACGCGATGGCGTACACCCAATTTCAGTTGCTTTGGCTTAGGCATTTAGGTATCCGGGTGCAGAAGCACACGGTACCCAGCACCCAGCACCCAGCACCCAGCACACACAACACACCCACAACATGACCAGCAATCCACCAGCCACATCCACCACCCTACCCACTCCGAATAGCCCAATGTGGGGCAATAGGGCGTGGCCTGACCTCAGACCCAAGCGAATGGAGTCAAAGCAGACGAACGAAGGAGCAGCAACAGCAGCAGCAGCTGCGGCAGCTCACTGAAAAATATTTGGTCTAAGAGCACCTGCTGGAAAGCGAGCTACAAAAAATATTTATGCCCTCCTGTCTTATGAGTATGTGCGTGTGTGTGTGTGTGTGCGTGAGTGTGTGAGTGTAGTAATCTAAACATTCCTCAGGAGACAGCACATGTGTGTGTGTGTGCGTAATTTGAACATCTGCACGTACGCTGCTCAAGTTGCAGGAACCAGCAATAAAATAGAAAAATTTCACAAGCTGATGAAAAGGAAATGACCACAAATTGCCGCCGCTATGTGCACAAACAGACACACACAGCCACACACACACACACACACACACACACACACACACACACACCTACACACACACACACATACACACACACACCACCTACATAACACACAATAAACGATCGAACGTATTTAATATCCGAAACACACACAAGATATAGGTGGTATAAGTGATGGGACTCTTCCTACTCGACTCGCTTCCTAGCTGATGTATGTTTGTATGTATGTATGTTTGTATGTATGGATGTATGTATGTTTGTATGTATGTATGGATGTATGAATGTACATATGTTCATATGTGATGGCTGTTGTTAGGGTTTGCTGAACTTATCTAGGCATGCCTTTTCATATATGTACATACATACTTGCACACATACACACATACATACTCACATACACTGATATGTACATATGTACACATGTACATACATATGTTCGGCGTTGTCTCTTCTTCCCCCTTCTCCCCTTCTCCCTCACACGCTTTGTTTGCGTGTATTTGCCTGTTAGAAAATAATTAAAACTTTTCGTGCCAGTAGCTCCGATTTTTCTCAATTTAAAATGAATTCTGCCAGCAACAGTAGCGGACAAAAAACACGAGGATTGCGAGTGCTCGACTGAGAGATGCCCTGTATCTGGGCATTGTAGATATGCCTTTGCTATTGCAAGTAATTGAGAGGGATTTTAAACGGAGACTTTCGCGATTGAAATTCTATATAAATATATAGAATATATAAAAATAAATTATTAACATTTTGGCAAAAGGTACTTGGCCACATTTGATGGGTACATAGGGTAAATTACAATCGCTGCTTGCGAGCATACATGTCTTTGTATTTATGTGCTAATTTGTGTGTGCGTGTGTGTGTGTGTGATAGTACCTTTCACTTAGCTACACCCATGAACAGGCAATCCACCCAACCCACCCCACAGACCGGGCATCCACAATGCTCACTTTTGATTAGTGATTGCTGTTGATGTTAGTGTTGTTGTTGCTGCTGTTGCTGTTGTTGCTGCTGTTGCTGCTGTTGCTGCTGGGTGCTGCTGGGTGCTTACAACATTCGTGCAGCTTTTGATTAGCAGCAAGTTTGTTGTTGCTTTTGCTTTTGTTTCTGTTTGAATAATCGACGCGCTTTCAAAATGCTTCCGCAACATTTTCGCCTTCAATTTGGTTCGTTCTGTTTTCATGTTTGTGCCAATTTCTATTGAATTATTGATTGTGCGTGTGGGTGTGTATTTGTTCCTCTATATACATGTATATACATGTGGGTGTGTGTGTGTGTGTGTGTATGGGGATGTGTGACCCTTAAGCTCCCGTCAATTAAAACGTTGAACACATTTTTTTTTTTGCCAATTTGCACTCAATTTTTTGTCGCGCATGTTTTTTTTAACTAAAAAGCTATATCAACTTGACTTCTCTGCTGCTGCTTCTGTCGCAGTCGCTATCGCAGTCGACGTCACACAACACACCTTGGCAAAGGTCTATAAATAAATAAATCGTATAATGCTCAGACAAATAAAATGAGCTCAAAATCAAAATCAAATCTAAATCCACGCACTGTGACGCGATTTTTTATCAACGCAATGTTTTTTAACTAAATTCTTAATAAAATAAAATATACACACTTTGTAGTTCAAATATTTCAAATGCCATTCTGAGTCCTATTTTTTTTATTTATTGCCAGTTTCAATCATGTTGCCCAACTCGCTGATATTGTTATTAACAACTTGTTGATCAATTATTAGCAACAAGCAGTCGTGACATACGTATGTTGCACAAACTTACATCCCAAAATCATCAAATAATTGCAGCTTTTCTCTATATCTTCTGTCTGTATAGATATGTATATATGTATATATCGCGCTTTCCTTTGCTTCATTCTTAGCTGATTTCCTATATTGTCACCCTTTTTTTGCCGCTCCCTCACTCTCTCTTATATTGGATTAATTTCATCTTGCTTTTTTGCATTCGTGAACGTGTTCATATTTTATTTTTAAAATATGTATTTCGTGTGATATGAGATAGATTAGTATAGTACATATTATTGAAAACAATGGCCTATTTTATGAATAAGATTGAGTTTTGGTTTTGGTCAGCTGTACATAATTCGGATGAATAGGTCACTGGGAGACAACCTCTTCACACGTTTGAGGGTCAGAGAGGCTCCTCAGCAGCGCATTCTGATGCGCATTCGGTTTAAGCGGCTGATGTGGAAATTAATTAGATCCCCAGCATCCCCAGTACGAGTCGAATGTCTCTCTCTCTCGTCGTGATCTGGGCGAAACGACACTGTTGATGGTGTAGCACCAACAGCCCCGTCAGGCTTGATCAGCTTCTCTCATCAACTTCCAACCATTGTGGCAGTAGCAAGCATGGCGCTATCGTCAATATTTTGGCAGGGATTTCATCTGCGTTCCGGACTGGAGTGGGCAGATCGAACGTTTGAGTTTGTGAATTTGCTTTTTATTTATCTTTGCAAGCAACATTCTTTAAAATTTTTTAATTTTCGAAATTCAAATTGAGAACACTCGAAATTAGCTAACGTTATTTTTGACGATAAGATTTAGATGTTAATCCTGCTGAAGGACCATAAAGTTTCATATAACTAAGTGGACTAGCTGAATAAGTGGGGAACGCTTTTCTAATGCATTAATTAGAATTTTGTTGTTCTTTTATTTTTAACTTTAGGCAAAGTGGGAACATTCGCGTTGCTGGTCAAGATTTCAACAATTATATTTGCTCTTTCGCGATTTGTTAACGATTTAATGCGACAGTTTTATGACACATTTTATGGCAAGGGGACAGTTTGTGTTCGAGTGGGTGGAGGGGAGTGTGGAGGGTATGTGGAGGGTGTGTGGGTGCATTGTGCTGAGCTGCTGTTTATCAAATGACACGCGCCTACTATAAAAATGTATCTCGGCAAAATGTTTCAATGGTCGTTGGTCGAGTTTCCGATTTAGACCCTGAGGCCCACTTGACTGTGTCCTTCGAATTTGGGCGCGTCGACGACGAAACTCCTATAAATATCGTTGACGATTTATCAATATGTTTCTGCTCATGAGTGCGTGTGTGTGTATCTATTTCGCGTGGGCTCATAAAATAGCTGAATAACAAAAACAACAACAACAACAAGCAGAGCAGCCGCTTCTTAGCCGCTTGATCGTTTGTCGGCCCATTTTCAATTTGTTTAATTTCGTTTGCCAATTTTCGACTTGTTCTCGTTATAGGTATACCCTGTTGCCATGAAATGTCCAAACGGGGTATCATTGTTTTTGTCTGAAAGCCGGAAAGGCATAGAAATAGTTGATACTACTTCTGCTTGATTTTAATTTATTTAATTTTAGAATATGAAAATCTAAAATATTTTTTCAGCGTATGAGGGTATCCCCAAGTGTTATACTCTCAACAATACAATATTTTTACTAGTTTCGTTACTATGCCAAGTCACCTATCCAACATCGCACCGCACCACACACCTCATCCTCACCAGGCGAGCATCATCAATAGCGACGGGAATATCCCAATATTTCGTAACTATATTCAACGCCAAAATATTCCAATCAATGCTTAAATTCCTTTGAGCTGTTTCAGTGCGCTTCTTGCATCAATAAATCAATCGTTTAGGTAATATATATGTGTATATATGTATGTATATAAATCCAATGCAGACATATGTTCAGGATTGCCTATTCCTTTCGTATGTACATTTAAGTATCTTTTTGCCATTCTTTCTCTACATCTCTAGGCTATATCTCTTTTCAAAATTGATGCCCCTTGAAAATTGCCGCCTCTCTTCCATCTCTACTTAATCGGTTACTTAATGATACTTTCTTTTCTATATCGTCAACCCTCCTCATTTTTGCCTCTCTTTCTCATTTCGTCTGTCTCTCTCACCATCTCTTTCTCTCTCTCTCTATATCTCTCTTTCTCACAGTTAGCCTCTATCTCTTTTAGACACCTTACAAAACACAGTTAATTTATTTCCGGCTCTTTCTTCATCGCCATATCCTTAACTGTTTATTCTCTACCTCTCATTGAACTCATTGAAAGAAGAAATGTTTTCATAGATAACATCTGAACATATGGGATTCCATTTTGGGGCACTGCAGCAAAATCTTGGATATACCAAATTCAAGTCCTGCAGAACAAGGTGCTCAGAGACATCTCTGGTGCTCCGCCATACGTAAGCAACAGGACGCTGCACAACGATTTCGGTCTACCGACAGTGAAAACACAGATAAACCGACATACGAGTCGGTATAACGACCGGTTGCATAATCATGTTAACCCATTGGCTTGCTCCCTTGAGAATAACACCACTCGCAGGAGGTTGAAGCGCCTCCACACCAGCGACCTCTGGACTGTTGGCCGTTAGATAAATGTTAGATATAATGTTATGTATTATTAGTTAAAACCATTTCTATGTGTATGTTATAGATCCGAAATCCACTGTTCACTTATACTGTTTCAAATCAATGTTTTATAGCCTTTAAGTAGGTTGATTAATGTTTAAATAATAATTGCCACATAAAAAAAAAAAAAAAGATCTGAATTGGATTATCTTCTCACATTGATTTAAATAACTAGTTGGACCCAGTCGGCCCGTGGTGCGCCAAATCCAACTCATTTGATTATGCTGCACTTGCTGCATACCCCTCTGCCCACAGTCGGGTCTTCGCCTGGCAAGTTCGCTATTTTCATTTCACTTTTACACACTCACACACACACACACACTATAGCAGCCGTTAAATATGTTAAGTTGCGTCAGCTTAAGAGCCAACAATGTAACTTAAAGTTCACAACCTGTTCACAGCTTAACATGGACGATGTAAAGTACTATCCATCTACATACATATGTGGGGATGAAGGAAAGTGAAAGGGTATTTGAAAAGTCATAAATAAAGTTTTTCTTATTTTCTGTGTTACAATTTTGAAGGAGATGTCTTCGATCACATATTGAATACAAATTCTCAGCCAGTTATGGGAACAATCAATGAGTTCCCATAGTGAAACCATGTTAAGATGTGAACAAGAGAACTCCGATTTGCGCGGATAAATAATGCTATTTAATCTAAACATATCAAAATAAAGATTTTCGTATACAAGTTAGGCTCTTGTTGTCTTTTGATGTTTATATACAATCTCTTTGTTTCTTACACTCTGCCCCTCGGTGCTTCCTCGATTTTTAAATAAATTAGTTGTTTTAGCACAAAACTAAAGCGAAAAAATAATGCGAAAAATAAGAAAATCGGCACTCGTACATAAAAAACTCGAATGCAAATTAAAATAGAATAGTGTAAAAATGTAGGCAGTGAAATGAATGCAGCTGGCAATGCGACTTTGCTGGCTGTTGCATCAACAACAACAACAACAACAAGGAAAAGAGGAACAACAACAACAACAACAACACGGCCATAGAATTAAAAATAAATCTTACATAAATTTAGTAGTGACGGCGGCAGCATCGCAGAAGCGCTATTTGTCGCACTGCTCCCAAAATGCTTTTATTTTTGGAAGAAACAGTAGCATCAGCTGCAGCAACAAAAACAACAACAACAACAACAACTGTCACAGCTGCAACAGCCCACAACCAACAGCAACAACATTAAGAAAGTGCACTTTCAACTCTTTTCGAATGCAGCCAAATGACTTTGAACTTAATGTGGAAATTGAAGTGGAAATGGGAGCACAAAGAACTCGAAATTGAAATGACTAAAGAGCTTAAAAGTGCTTCAAGTGCTTAACGATTTAGCTGCTTAAATGCAATGTGGCATACAACACATAACACACAACACACAACAGACAGCATACAGCAAACAACTAAAGGCACCATTGAGACAAGCTCCTCAGTGTTAGTTCATATATTTGTCGCTGTAAGCAACTGGGCCCAGTTTGTTGGTTCTCAAGCAACTTGTTGTTGTCGCTGTCTTTGCCGCAGCAGCAACAACAACAACAAGTAGAAGAAGAAGCAGGAGGAAAAGAGGAACCGCGTCCGCTATTAGCCAAAAAGAAAGAGTCGGCACTTGTCGCAATTGCTAAAATATGTAGGTTTCGAGTTAAGGGGCCATCAGCTGCAGCCTCTGTGTGGGTGAATATATACATACATATATAAAATTATATATATATATATATAATTGTGTGTGTGTGTGTGTGTGTCTGTCTTATTTGCAGGCTTTTGCTGCCATTGGATGCTACTCTAAAATTCCAGGCACATACACACAATAAGCAGTTGGGAGCAACCAGCCAAAGACTTTAGCGAGTCATAAAATTCTGCGAGCGGGGCTTGTTTTACCATTGAAATTGACAAAGGGGTGTGCCCAATTGATAAGTTCATAGAGAATGAGAGAGAGAGAGAGAGAAAGAGAGAGAGAGAGAGAGAGAGAGGGAGAGAGCTTGATTCCAAAGATAAACACTCCGTTTTTCAAATTGTAAAAGATTTCGATTATTATCGATTACTGATATTTTATTTTTTTTTTAATTTTTATTTTTATTTAATATTCTTACACAAAGCAGATTGGCACTTATAACTTGGAATATTATGACTGCTAGACCCATCAGATAAATAATTTCTGATAAATTAGGAAATTAGAGATTCATTAGAACATTGCCCAAAAACTCTATCTCTCTCTCTCTCTCTCTCTCTCTCTCCCTTTGCCTTCTGTTATCGCCGACATATTTGCCATTTATGGATATTTTATTGTTTTTATAAAGTTAAATATTTTTTAATTTAAACTTCGTTTTTCCAAATCTACACGCATCTTTAACCAGGGTATCTGCCATAGTCGAGCAGTTCACTGAATGGCAAAGCTCTTATTTATTATTGTTTCTCTTGGATAGGAAGGTTAGGGGTTAGGGATTTGGGTGAGTGTAAGTGTTGTGTGGAGGGTGTTGGAAAGTCAAGTTGGTTTCGCTTTTTTTGGATCCAGTGCGACTCCAGCTGAGGCAAATTAAATACAGGAAGTTTGCGAAATGTAAGGCGAATGGAAGGCACAAGGCAACAACGCATAATAACAGAAAAGGACGCAGTAGCAAATGCTTGGAGAATTCGCCTGCAATTGCCAGCAACGCAGTGAGACGGAGAGAGAGAGAGAGAGAGGGAGAGAGATACAGTTTCCAAATGTTGTGTTACACTTTTTGGCGTTTGCGGCACAACAAATTTGCACACAAAGCGACTTTAATAAAACATAAGCAAGCCACTGTTCATATAAGTGTGTGTGTATATGTGTATGTGTGTGTGTATATGTGTGTGTGTGTGTGTGTGTGTGTGTGTGTGTGTTATGTTTATGAGCACTTTAGCTGGCCACTGTCCGGTGTTGTGAGGTCCCCGTCTGCCCATCACCAATATCATTCACGTTTACGACGCTGCCCCAAGGCTGGCTGTTGCTATCACCATGTGCAGGAGATGCCAACCCAGCAACAGAGCAACCCAACAATACAGCTACCCAACAACCACCCTCTATCCCACAAAAATAAAAAAATAGCGAAATCCAAGCAGCCGCTTGTTGGCCCCGGTCCAAGACGCGTTGCCTCCGGGCTTTCGCTTCTTTATTATTGTCAATGATTTGCTTTTGGGCTCATAAAATGCAGGCAAATTGAATTTTTTTTTTTTAATGTTGTTGTTGGTTTTCCTTGTGGCTTTCTTGTTGTTGTGAATGCTTCTGTCGTTGTTGCTGTTCTGTTTGAACACGTGACGTATGCTTAATTATGTTGTACATATTGCGCATACGCCTAGATGCATATAACGCGACCTGGGATCAAAGCCGTTTTTTTGAGAGCGGGATGGATGGGAGATGGGGGATGGGGGCTGGGCATTGACAAGAGTTCCTGTATTATTTATAACCCAAAGCATACATGCATGTAAGTTTGACAGAACCTTAGAATATCTGCGCTTCAGGTTTCAAGTCACATTCGTATTAGGGATTATCTTAATCTTCTTTTAAAGGCATTCAAATCTTTCCGTACCAAATTTCCAATTTCTTAAAATTCACAACATTTTCCATTGAGTTCAACTGAACGCCTTGAGGTCAGATTAAAGCTAATATTAATTAGAGTGAACAAAATAATAGAGTATTTTGATGAAAATTTAAAAGTTAGGAATTATAAAAATCAGGTGCGAAAAGTGGGCTTTTGCATCCAAATTTGGTTTGTTTTCGTTAGGGTACTTTATGAACTAATCAAATTGATTCCCGTGTCTGAAGCTTAAGAAAAGGTTTCGTTTCAGAAAGTGAATTTCAACTGGTAATGTCTCGAATTCGGTTCCGGTTCCGGTTTTATATCAGTTTGAATATACAGTGGTTTGCAGCCTCGATCGCCCAGTGCCTAGCAAAAAATTGAATTGCCTGCCATAAACTCATTATTGAATATTTTTCAAAAATTCCAAAGACCCATGGCAGGTACATTTATTGACCACCAAAATGAATATATGACCCTAATAAACTGTGGTTTTTCCACCTGATAGGTAGGGTTATGTAAGAAAGTACCTCTTTTTAGGTATGCACGTCATTTCGCCCAGTTACATTATGGACACCTGGGTGTCGGTTTTAATAGACTAATCCTCCATAGTCAGCTTAGTTTTTTCTTGCAATTCGGGTGCAACAAGCCAACAAGGACCATGGGCAAACTGACTACCATTGAGCAAAGGAAACTCATCCTGGAAAACTTAAAAATCGGATATTCATATCGCCGAATAGCTAGAATGGTCAATCTAAACAACTCAACTGTATTCTACATCATTTGGAGTTTCGTCGACGAAAATCGATCAGAGGACAAGGGCGGAACGGCACCAAATCCGATTTTCACCGAGCAGGACGAGCCAAGAATCATCAGGAAAACAAGGGGAAATCTTAAACTATCGGCTCAAAAACTGACTCAATAGGTGCAGGATGAAATAAAGAAAAAGTTCAGTATGGGAACTGTGCTCCAAGTTCTGCGCAACCATGACTTTGATGCCCGCGAACCACGAAGAAAGAAATTTATAAGCGCAAAAAATAGAGGGTATAGGATGACGTTCGTCAAAATCCACTAAGGCAAGGATTTGGAGTTCTGGAATTCTGGATTTTTACCCGGACGAATGGAATTATTTGTGGCGACACTCCAATACCGAGCTAAATCCCAAACACATAAAGGCAATAGTCAAGCACGGCAGAGGAAGCGTCATGGTATGGGCATCTATCTCGGCAGCCGGTGTCGGAAATGTGGTGAATTTTGAAACAACAATGGACAAATATGTGTACTTTGAAATACTAAAGGAAAATTTACTTCAAAGTGCCGAGAAGCTAGGAATCCAACGTACTTTCCGGTTCTACCAGGACAACGTCCGCAAGCATAAGGGCGTAATAGTACAGTCCTGGCTTAGATCGAACTGTCCCCACATGATAATTCTACAGACCCAGTCTCCAGATTTAAATGTTATTGAAAATTTGTGGGCTCTGCTGGAAAATAACATCCGGAAACACAAATAATCCTGCAAACAGGATCTCAAAAATGCTCTGCTGGAGGAGTGGAGCAGGATCAGTCCAGAAACTACCCAGAAGCTGGTATCTTCCATGAATAATAGATTAAGGGAAGTTTTTAAGGCTGAAGGATATCATATTAACATCCTTATTTAAGCTTTTATACGCTAAATATGTATTTTTTTTTAAGACTGGGCGAACTGAGCTGCATATGTATTTTGGATATGTTTTCTGATTTTGACTAATTTTAATTAATTAATTAATATTTAAATAAAAACTAAAGTTTGTTTTTCAAATGTGATATAACATTAAGCAAATTGGCATTTAAACATTTTGAGTTTGTTTTCTTGTTTAAACTTTATAGCACTTTAAATTTGTTGTTGTCACTGGGCGATTGGGGCTGCAAGCCACTGTATGTGAATTAAATCTTTTCGATATAAGATTCAAGTCTTAAGCAGTTTTCTCAACATTTTTAGTAGTTAAGATAAAAGATATTTGTTTATTTCGATAACTCACCTTAGTGCCTGATTTCTTGTGTCGTAGTTAAGTTCGTAGTATTACGATATCATATAGATTTGACAGTTCGGATACGTAAGTATTACCAGCTATTATTATACATTGTAACATAGTTTTGTAAACCGAAAAACGAAAAGTAGGTGTTCTGTTTGCTCCGATATTCATATATGCTTATATGCACACACTTATAGGATTGTTGTATATATATATATATATATATATAGTTATACATATAAGGGATATTGCTCTCAAATTTCTTTTTTGCTCTCTTTGCCTTAGTTAGTTTTCACTTTGACTTTGACTGGAAGTGTGGGTGAGATTATCAACTTCATCATCATTATCATCATCATCATCATCATCAGCAACATTTTAATGGGCATCATTTTCAAACTGATTACTATCATTTTTATATTATCATATTATTATTACGTATTATAATCATAAATATATTTCTGCACGTCACTTTTGTTGGTTAGAAAAACAAAATAAAATATGTAAAAAAAATACATTTCATATTGAATATAGACGAATGCGCGCTCTATATAAACTGCCCCGACACACACGCACATCTACACTCATATACACATCAGTCAAATACACACATACACACACACACACACACACACACACACACGTACAGGGCACAAAATAGAGACACGTTCGCGATCGCGTTCGCGTTTTCTTTGAGACACGTCTGAATGGATTTGTGAGTGTATTTGGATTCGATTCGAGACGCATTCGATTTGTTGTTGTTTTTGTTGTTGTTGTTGCTGCTGTCACGTTTCGACATAATTATTGAATTATCATTTATTGGCGCATTACTATTGCTTGCTAATCACTGCCTGGCTGCCTGGCTGCTCATTCCTGTGCCACGTGGCCTCCTGGTTGGGTGCGGGAGTGCGTGGGCACCTCATTGCGGCCACTTGGACAATTCCAGCTCATTGAACGCGTTTAGGCCAACTGGGAATTGGCTCTGGCTGGGGCTGTTTCTTTCTTGGTGTTCCTGTTGTTGTAATACTGCAATGGGAAACGCAAAACAAAAAGGAAACGAATATTCATTTCGGCTCTTTTAATAAATTTGCCACAAAATGTGGCAAATTGGTCACACGCTATATTTACTTAATAAATATAAATATGTATATATTTATATATGTACATATATATATATTATATGTATGTATATAATATTGTATAAAAATACTTATTATTTTCACTAAACACTTTAAAGTTTGGCCTGTCTATTTAAATATTTTTCTAATTAAAGCTTTATTTCTTAAATATTTTATGCTTTTTTTATTTCTCTGTTTTATTGTTCTTTGTTTTCTGCTTCTAATTCGCTGCAAAACTTTGGCTTCTTATCTATTCATAATGTTCTAAACTGCACATTCAAGAGTGCAACTTTTACTTTCTTTCTTTCTGCTATTCTTACGTAGTTTTCGTAAACGTTTTAATTGCTTCGTATCCATATTATATATTTATATATATATATATATACATATATATTGTAACTGTCTAATCATACTTATTCAATGCCAAATTTAGACCGTTCGGCATCTCTTTCAGCGTTTTTTCTTGTGAATTTTAGTTGATTTTTCTGCTTTCGCTTTCACTTGACTAGTGTCTTCGCAAGTTTGAAGTTTGAACTTTACATTTAGCTGGCAATCTTACTTCTCATATGCACAACTTCTCCACTTTCTTCTGCCTCTGCCTCTGCCTTTGCCTCTGCCTCTTGCTCACCTTGGTCTGTGCCCCACTTATATCCTTTTTCGTTTAATGTTCTGCACAAGGCTTTTAAACTTGTCATGCCTATTGATGTAAGTGAGTAGAATTCACCCTCCGGATGCTTGAAGCTGTCAGCACATTCAAAAGCAAAGCAGAGCTGTGACCAACCAACCAACCAACCACCCATCCATTCACGCACCACTCCACTCCACTCCACTCCACTTCACTCCACTTCCATCCCCTCTAAGTTTATCTCCCACTCGCAGATGAGTACAAAATTTGCACATTAAACGAGAAATTCTCTGATTTTGTTAAGCTCGAGAATGCGTATTGTAACTTAAGTGAATTTTAGCTTTGACTTCAGATTTGACTTTGTCATTTCAAGTTGCTATTATTCTCTTACTTCTGGTGCGTCTTTGATACAGCAATTCATTTTGTTGCACTGAGTGTTGCCTGCCGTTGCATATTTTGGAAAGCTAAACAACTTTTGATTGACAACAATATGTAATAAAAAAAATGCAAATTTTTGAAATTGTTACTTTTGGCTTAAGTTCTTCTCACTCTATGCAACAAACTGGCGAATTTTGAGTGATATTTACCACACACACACACGGAACACACACACATAAGAAAATTTCAAGGACATTTGACAGCACCCAGAGAATCTCTCTGAAATTAAAACCAAATTACACATTAAACAACATTTCGAATAAAACCCAAATAATACCAACGAATTCACATGTGAAAGTCTTAAAAAAAAACACATTATATATATATATAATTTATGTATATATATATATATATATATTTATACACACAAACGAGGGAACGATAATAATGCGAATGGTTTTATAGACCTCAGATTCCCTGCAATGTTCTGAATATGAAAATGATTTTAACGAGGCGACACGTCGAGAAACTTATATATCCACAAGTGTACAAGTATATATCTGAATATCTGAACATTTTGAACGCGTTTGAGGCGGATTTTTGGATTTACGTCACAACAGTTTTATGGCTCTTTAAATACTAATTAAAGCCAAATCAAAAACGAACAAAAAATATTGTAAATGAGTAAATAGATTTTGGTTTCTTTTTTTTATTATTATTCAAGGTGGCCGTCAAATTATTATGCAGGGAAAGAGAATTCGAGCGATTCGGGGGCACCTACCTCATGTGGCACAACAGCGCAGCATCAACAAGCAGTCACCAGTTAACAAAAAAAAACAAAACAATATATTCCAGATTTCAGAAAAAAAAATTCAACATTACTTTTCACAACAATTAGAAACAAACGAGTTTGGGATTTCGAAAAACAAAAGAAATCAAGCAGTCCCGACGCAAGGCGGAGTGGGGCAAGGAATCTGCGTAGAACGTAGCACCAATAAAAAAAAGTACAAAAAAAAAAGGATTTCTTTATCTTTTTTTTTTGTTTTTTTTTTTTCTTTTTTAGATAGTTGCTTTTGAACCGTTAGGCGCTATGCAAATGAGCTTTCTTCCTCTTCCCCATGCGTTGCAAGCTCTGTTGCACGACGACGACGATGACGAGCACAACGACGACGGAGATATCAGCGACAACGACGGAGATAGACGCTGGCGTTGGCTGCTGCCGCTACTAACGCAAACACAACGTCGACCGACGAGGAGCAGGGCTCACAAATGGGCTCCACGAGGGCAACTGCTGCGTGGTGCGTGCTGCTATTGCTACTGCTACTGCTTCTACTGCTGCTGCGTACTACAGCTGCTGCTGCTGCTGTTGCTGCTGCTGCTGCTGCTGCTGTTGCTGCTGCTGCAAAACGTTGCGTTCGTCGCGTTCGCGGCTCTTGACATCGCGGCGTATACCCAACGACTATTTGGCCACTGACGCAGCGGCCGTGCTGGAGACCTGCTGAGCGATGCGGCCACGCTGCAGGTTCGTTCGGCACGACGCACGACGCCGGACGCTGAGCGAGCGAATCCGAAATGTAAAATTGGCTCCGAATCGTCATCGGAATCCGAATGCAGTCGCAGTCGCTGTCGCAGTCGACGTCGCAACATTGGCTGATGATGCTTTCACCTTGAGCTTTTTTGCTAAATGCGATTTTTTTTTTTTTTGTCTTCATCATCAGCAGCAACAGCAGAAGTAGTAGCAGCAGCAGCAGCAGCAGCAGCGGCAGCAGCAGCAGCAGCAGCAATATTCGATATCGAAAATTAAAAGCTTAAGCGCCGCAGCGCGTGGCGACAACATCCGAATTTGAAGGTCAGGAGGCAGCACTTGAGCTTTGTTTTATTTCGCGGTAGCTAGCAAGCGCAACAATCCGTTGCATGTACACGCAAAGAGTGAGTGTGTGGCTGCGTGTGCGTGTGTGCGTGTGTGTGTGTGTGTGTGTGTTTCAAAATGCCGGCAAAAGCTTTGTTCGCATTTTTCCTGCCTCATTTGGTTCTTTCTGCGTTGCGTCGGTAATTAAATGGGTTAACGCGGCAAGCGAAACCGAGTGTAGCACATTTTCGAAATTCCAATTCCATTCCCAACAGGAAACGGAAAGCTTCCAGCAAAAGCTTGCCAAAGCTTTAATTCAATCTGAGATTAACATTGGGCAATTCAAGATTTTACAACAATTACAAATCTAATCAAAGCATATTATCATAATTAAGATCCTATTTTATTTGTATTTATTGTTTACACAAAGCTAACTTGAACTCTACAACTTGACGCAAGCTAATATTAAAAAGCATATTTTAGATAAAATTGAGCAAAAGTTATACGATATAAATGTAAAAGTTGTTCTATATTCTTTGTGATTTGGTCGAAAACGAAGTCAGTATTCTAATTGTAATTTAAAAATAAGTAATATTTTACAAGGGGAAGAAAAACTTTATTTGTAGAAATTGGTACGGCTTGGATTCCTAAGCAATCTATAGGATATCAAACATTTATTATGATGATGCTGATTAGGGAGTTAAATGTTCCTGAGGGATTCGAAAAGTCTTCCTGTTGATTTTCATAAGATTATCTTATTTTACAAGTATTTTAAATATATTTCTCCAGCTACAGCACAAAGTTCTTCGTTATTTGATTAATTAGGCGACAGACACAATTTTTCCAAAAACTGGCAGCTGCGGAGAACATTCTACGATGATTTCTTATGCTGGATTTACGCAGACCACACTTTAAGCAAGGATATTTGTCATTCCTGTCTGCATTATCTGGAATATTTATCTAAATCATTTTGATACACTCAGTAATAGTAAGATATTTTGAATAACATTGCAAAATGCAAACCTTCTGAATGGGAGCTGTTGGAGTTCCTGAAACAATGATGCGAACAGACTTGCTTAAATTACTACATGAGGAGATAAATAATGAATGCTTAAAATTGTATTTAATATTATTTAGTTTAATTGAAAAATAGCCCAATGCATTTTCAACAACCCATCTGTAATTAATTGCCCCTTACTCATCTGACACAAAGTTGCCTTTCTTGTTCAGTTCATCAATTTACTCGTCTTTTTTATTTATTTTTATTTATTTATTTATTTGTCAACTAAAGTCAGTCGACACCAAAAATACAAAAATTTAAAATTGGAATTATATTAAATTTAAAATAAAATTAAAAAATAATAAAATATTTATAAGATATATAAGAATGTATATTTATTATTATTATTTTTTATTTTTTTTTATTTTAGATTTCTAAGATTTCTGGGGTCGAAAACAAAATGGTCCAACATTTGTTGCAAGAATTTGGGAAAACCCAGAAAAACCCAATCAGACCAAAAATAATTAGTAAGAAAATAATTAGTAAGAATTAGTTAAGATCCGCCACCTGTACAAAAGTTCATCTCTAGATAAGACATTTAGAATTGAGTTTTTAATTAGAGAAATAGAGGACTCTGAAATGATTACATGATATAGTTTATTATAATCATTACAGAGTACTCGAAACGGTTCAGGCAAGGAATAGTTAGTAGTACAACGATTAAGAGAAAGTGGGAGGTAATAACGAGACTGTCTAGAGGGTACAGAAAAATTTATTTGGCTCATCAACGCAGTTGAGTTGATTCCGCCTTTAAGTAATTTTACAACAAACATAACTCCTAACATATCACGACGATTATTGCTTTTCGATATCTATCTGCATGTTCAAATCGATAATTAGATATTGCAAGGCTTTTTTAACAACATCACATTTTTCAATATTTCAATGTAAAAATGTCGGCCTAAAACGGTTTTACGCAACCAGCTGCTAAAGCTTTTTGGCTGCTATGACGCCAAGATGTGTGCTTCCCTGGCCAAAAACAAAAAAAAAAAAAAATAAAACAACAATAAAAAACAAGCACACAACAAAATCAACAGTTGCCAGGCAAAGTAAATCAAAATAGTATTTGTGTATATACACTTGGTTGGCACCTACACCGGGCTCGAAGTAAAATATCGAACAGCCGCAGGATACTCGTGGGCCATAGCTTCCTGGAGAACACCAGCCCGAATGCAATGGAGAAGGGCACCAATGGCGAGAATCCGGAATCGTTCGGCGAGTCACATGTTGCCGGACAGCAGTTACGCAAGAGGTTAGCGCGAAACACCAAAATTATCATCGAACGCAATCTGAGCATAAAAACGGGGGCCTCGCTCATACCCGATCTGAATCTGGTCATCAATCGCATGCGCAGTAAAACAGACGACAGCTACGTGTATCTGGACTATATGCTGCCCAAGGATAGCGAATACTTTACGCCTTACAGTCTGCGCGAGGTGAGCTATGAGAATCTGAACACGATTAAGCCATACTATACGATAACACGGCACGGCGTCACCTATTGGCGTGTCTCCGAGCACTTCTTTACGCCGCTCAATCAGTGGCAGCAGGAGTTTCAGCAGTTCCTCAGCATCATACGGATACGCAGCTTCGCCATCTTTCGCCTGTGGAAGGGCTTCAAGGTGTGGGAGAAGACAATCAAGTGGCGCAAACTGAATGTTGCCCGCAACTTTCTGCAGAACAATCTGTTCATCGTCATACCACAATTGGCCACGGCCATTCTGCGTATGCGTTCCGATGTTGTTGTACTGGAGCGCCTCAGTTTCGCGAACATTAAGCGTATCGAGGAATGGCATCCGTTTTACTTTTTGGAGATTCACATGCGCATCTACGAGCATCTCAATCATCTCTTTCGGGATTTTCGCGCCTTCGTCGGCAAAACGTTGTGTAAGTCGGTTCTTTTACATATATTTTGCATATCATTTGTTGCTCTTCATACTCATCCACACACACACGTCGCAGATCACGCATGCACAGATGCTATCATAGCGCGTGGCTTCTATCCGGATGATGAGATCAGCTATTATCCGTCGATCAAAAAAATGCGAGAAGCACACAACTTCATGGATCGGGCTCGCAAGCGTAGCTTCTGCAAGACCCTTACCAAGTAAGTGCAGGTTGTCAGTCTCCCATTCTCTAGGGTGGAGATAGTCAGCGCAAATAGTCCTTAGAGTCCTTAGAGTCCTTAAGCAAAGAAGAACGGCATTCTCAGATATTTCTTAAAAAATTGGATACCCTTGCAGACCGATGTCCGTCAGCTGACATTAAAATTTCATCATAAAAACGAGTTGGTTTAAGATGATTTGAAATGAGATCAATATGAGAATATATTTTCGACCATAACTAGGGTGCTTCTTTTCCGATCTTGATAAAATTCTGCAATTGATCAACAATATGTATGTATGTATATATTATGTATAATATAATATATATAGAATTAGAATTAGAATCGATAATTGAGACATTAAGTCAGTCTCTGAGATCCGCGTGTTTATACAGACGGACGGACGGACTGACGGACATGGCTATACCGACTTGGCTGTTGACCCTGATCAAGAATATATATACTTTATGGGGTCGGCGATGCTCCGTTCTGCCTGTTACATACATTTGCACAAAACCATTATACCCTTTTTACCCCTTTTTAATGGCTTATGGATATAATAAGAAACAACTGAGAAAGTAGCAGTCGGGGCGTAACCGACTGCGAAAGACGCTAATACCAATAAGTAATCTGATAACAGGTGCCACAGGACAGGCAAGAAATTCCGATCCTTAAAGGAGATTCCCTGTAATCTATTCTCTATACATATATATATAATTTTTAAAATAATTTTAAGCCAAATATTGTATTGGCAATAAGTACGTGTCTCAATACACATAGATTACACAAGATTTGAAGGTTGTAATGCAGTCCATCAGTTTGTATACCTTATGCATTCCATCATTCTATCATTCGTTGACAGCTTTCTCACTTATTGCGACCTGATGTTGTATCAGACGCTCTATCGCGTAACCATTCAGAGTTACGAGGATCTGCATCAAGCATTCAATAAGCACCACCAGGTGGGGCCAACCGCTGCGGAAATCATGCGCCACGAGCGATTGGATAAGAAAATTGAGAAGAAACGTCCACCAAATGCACCTCAGACTCCATTCTTCATCGCCCAGCTGCGTCTGCTGCCCGATCGCATCGAGGTGGAGCCACAAGAGGATATACTTAAGCTAATATTTCAGCGTATAACGGGATTGATATTGAAAACGGTGCTGAGTATACCACCCTTTACCAATGATGCGCAGTTTAAGCAGTATACGGCGTAGGTTTCCGAACCACAAATCTGAAATCGAGTCGAATCGTGTAATTTGTATCATATATTTTTTGTAGGCCATCTATAATGGGACGACAGGAGGAGTGTCTGTATGAAAGTGTGCCCGAGCTGACCTCATTGTTGAAACTGGATGAGAAATTCAACTTCCATCGGTGAGTGAAGTGCTTGAGGCATCATTTCCAGAAACGAAACACCTTTATTATCCACACAGGCGAAATATATTCATACTGATGCACACGGCCTACGAGATGGCACATCTTTATACCGCTCGCTTTGAATCCATACGGAAGAACTTTGAGATTGATTCCGCCACAAATCCAGAAGATATCAGTAGCGAGCGAGGTACGCATTTTAACTAAGACATCTCATTCTTTCTCTCTCTCTCTCTCATACACACACTTTGTCTCTCTCTCTCGCTCTCTCTCTCTCTCTGTCGAAATTGGAGCAGATCTTACAGCGCTGCGCAACTATTGCAATCGGTATTGCAACAATTTGATAGCCCTGGATGGTATACTTGATCATGTATTTTTGGGTCTATTGAAATTGGGCCAGAGTGGTTTCAAGGATGCGGTTACGCCCGTCTGCCAGCGACTACAAAACGTCCTGGCCATCTATTTGCCTAAGCTGGCTGAGGAAGAGACAACAAAACTGTTCGAGGATACCCGAAATTTCTATAGCCGCATCAACTATGATCCGGTGTCAGTAATTCAAATAGTCAATCACATTCGCTTCCTGGACCAGTGTCACCATAAGCTGGATGAGCTATTTTTAGATATTGATTATATACACGATCTGTTGCTGATAATCAAGGACTTTGAAATACCCATTGATGATCAACGCAAAGAGGACTACATGGACACGGAGAATTATATCAATCGGACCAAGCGAACGCTGGCCCTGACACTGGAGTTACGGCAGGACTATGTCAATCTGCTGGAAGAGCTTATGCAATACGAAATCAACACCCTCAAGGAAGACATACACGAAAAGGCCATCGAGGTCACCGAAGAATGGCTGCTGATGGTAGATAGCTAAACGGGTTATTCTGATAGTCGATGGAGCAACGTTATGCCACATATTTGTGAAAAGTTTGAAACTGTTCCTAAATCCGAATTTCGACATCATGTTGCTCTCTACTCACACAAGCTGGCAATCAGCAGCGATTGATTTCAGACAGATTTACATAGCAAATGTATACAAAAGGGTATCTGCTACAATATTTTTTTTTTCCTATTTCGTTTCATGTTGCTTTGACACAGAGCAAGTCGAATAGCAAAACGGTAAGCGATAAACTGGACGAGCTGCTAGTCGGGATGACAGAGTGTCGTGAGCGGGCAGACCAGCTCATTTCCTATCAGATGGAATTTCGCATTGATGTGACCACCTACGAAGAGATGGAGAATGCCTTCTATGATATACGAATGCGACAAAATTTGTATAAGACGCTCAAGGACTGGGAAGATGCGTTATCTAGTTGGTTGTCGTCCGACTTTAATAGCCTGGTCGTCACGGACTTGATTGAACTAAATTCAAAGACTATCAAGAACTGTATGCAGTTCCAAAAGTATCTGCCACCCAATGATATTGTGCCGGTGCTGCACAAGTCCGCCGAGGAATTCAAGGAGAAGCTGCCAGTTATTGGCTATCTTCGCAATTCCAGTTTGCGAGCGGTAAATACACTGCAATTAAAACTTTCCCACTACTGTTTTTTTTTTTTACATTTTGCGCAGCGCCATTGGACGGAAATCGAGGATCTGCTGTTGCGAAAATTCTTCCAGGAGCCCAACATCAGGATTGCCACCTATGAGGAGGTGCACGCCTTCGATGATCCGCACAATGCCGAGGCCCTCATGCAAATCTCGTCGCAAGCAACGGGAGAAACGCAGCTGGAGAACATGCTCAAGAGTATAGAGAATTTGTGGAAGGAGACGGAGCTCTTCATTGTGCTGCATCATGATCAAAAGGATGTCTTCATACTCGCCGGCACAGAGGAGCTGCAAACGGTCCTAGATGATGCCAATGTGAACATAAATACGATAGCTGCATCCAAATTTGTGGGTCCCATCAAGGGGCGCGTGGATGAGTGGATAGTACTATTGGATCAATTTGGTCGAACTTTTGGTAAGTCCACTGTGAGCACGTTGAGCGACTAGTAAATCAAATCCGTGTGTGTGTATGTAACCTAATATATGCACAAATGTACAGAGGCTTGGATGGACTGCCAGGGCTCGTGGATCTACTTGGAGGCGATCTTTGCCTCGCCCGATATACAGCGCCAGCTGCCCAATGAGGCCAAGATGTTCAATCAGGTGGACAAGAACTTCAAAGACATTGTGCGCCAGGCCAAAAAGGCGGCTCTGGCCCTGCCCACCATGTCCAGCGTAGAGACATACGATATGCTTATGGAGGACAATCGCCTACTAGACGCTATTTCCCGCGGCCTCGAGGCCTATCTAGAAGTAAAGCGTGTCGTCTTCCCCAGGTGCGTAATAATTTCGACAGAGCTGCCAAGATCAATGCTCCTATCACTTACTGAGTCCTAGCTTATTGCTGTTCCAAGTAGGGTATATATTTTCATATCGATTATAATTGTGCTTGCAAGATTCACAGGGATCATTCACATTCTGTCACACTTTATTGTAGTATTGTTTTTAATGGTTCCACAGGTTCTACTTTCTGTCGAACGACGAGCTGCTCGAGATTCTCGCCCAGACGCGCATACCCCAAGCAGTGCAGCCGCATTTGCGCAAATGCTTCGATGCCATTTATCGCCTGGAGTTTGGGCTGAAGGATGGCGGCGATGGTAAGATGATACCGACGAATGATATCATTGCCTTCTTGTCGCCCGAGGGCGAGAAGCTGCAGTTTGGCAAGGGCCTGAAGGCGCGCGGTGCCGTCGAGGAGTGGCTCAGCAAGGTGGAGGAAGCGATGTTTGTGACAGTCAAGCGATGCATGCGCTTCGGGTATCAGTGCTTTTCGGCAAAGAAGCGGGACGAATGGTTCCAGGATCATCCCAATCAGGTGGTGCTCACCGTCTCCCAGGTGCAGTGGGCGGCCGACATTCATCTCATCTTCGAGGGGAAGCAGACGACTTCTATTAACATCATTGAAAAAATGACCAAGTTTGAGCTCAAATGCCTAAAGGATCTGGGTGCACTGGCGGCACTCACGCGCAAAAGCATTACCTCGCTGCTTCGAAAGATCCTCTGTGCGCTAATCACCATCGATGTCCATGCCAAGGACTCGGTCCGCATGCTCATCGAAAAGGGTGTCGTCCATACGTAAGGATACAACAACAACAACAACTTACACCTATGCTCCGTTTTAGATCGAATATTTTTGCTCAAAGAGTTTCTCTCCAGGAACGACTTCAACTGGCTGAAGATGCTGCGTTTTTACTGGGCCATCGAAACGGAGACGGTCTTCTCGCGCATGGCCGCAGCTAATATACCGTATTATTATGAGTATCTGGGTGCTGGCGGTGTCCTGGTGCTGACGCCACTCACAGATCGCTGTTATCTGTGCCTCATGGGCGCCTTTCAGATGGACTTGGGTGGCGCACCCGCCGGTCCCGCTGGTACGGGCAAAACGGAGACTACCAAAGATTTGGCCAAGGCCCTGGCCAAGCAGTGCGTCGTGTTCAACTGCTCCGATGGACTCGACTACAAGATGATGGGACGCTTCTTCTCTGGCCTGGCACAATGCGGCGCGTGGTGCTGCTTCGACGAGTTCAATCGCATCGACATCGAGGTGCTGTCTGTGATCGCACAGCAGCTGATTACCATACGGACCGCCAAGGCCATGAAAGTCAAGCGGTGAGTGATTGAGTGACTCCATAAATCTTCGGCAACCATTTTCTATTCCTTTATTCCTTTTTTTTTATCCCGCTTAGCTTCATGTTTGAAGGTCGCGAAATCAAAATAAATCATTCGTGCTGTGTCTTTATTACCATGAATCCGGGCTATGCCGGCCGCACAGAGCTGCCGGACAATTTGAAGGCACTATTCCGACCCATCTCGATGATGGTGCCCGACTATGCGCTTATCTCCGAAGTCATCCTCTACTCAGAGGGCTTTGAGGATCCCAAGATTCTGGCGCGTAAAATGGTGCAAATGTACCAGCTTTGCAGCCAGCAGCTCAGCCAACAGAATCATTATGATTTCGGAATGCGAGCCGTAAAATCTGTCCTAGTCATGGCCGGCGCCCTCAAGCGGTCCGCGCCCAAGCAGCGCGAGGATATCACATTAATTGCGGCGCTGCGTGACTCGAATATACCCAAGTTTTTGGCTGACGATTCGATACTGTTCCGTGGTATACTCAGCGATCTGTTTCCAGGTGTCGAGCTGCCCGACTCACAGCATCCCCAACTGGAGGAGAGTCTGCGCTTGGGTCTGCGGTTGAAGAACCTTCAGCCAGTGGCCACCACAATACGCAAGTGCCTCCAGCTCTACGAGACGATGTGCGTCCGCTGGGGCGTCATGACGGTGGGCCCGACGGGTGGCGGCAAGTCGGTGGTGCTGCATGCCCTCGAATTTGCGCTCTCTCATTTGTTTGAGAACGAGGTAATGGATCCCAACTTCCGTCCCGTTGTCATACAAACGATGAATCCCAAAGCGGTTAGCATGAACGAGCTCTACGGCTATGTGGACCCCAAGACCCTGGAGTGGCAGGATGGCCTGTTGGGTCTGGCAGTGCGCACAGCCACAAATGTAGAGGGTAAGTTGCAGGCGTAACCCATTTGCAGTTTTTAGTATTACAGATTGTAGGGTTGGTAAATGGTCACTATCCCATATAAACGTACAGATTAACTATTCCATTAAGCTTTTCTCCAGCTCAAAGTTGAATAGAGACTAATTTTATCTAATACTAATACTTCATAATCACAGAACACAGAAATACACTGGATCGCTAAGTTAGTTTATTTGCTACAGGATATTTTCCTTTAAATGCAACCATGCTTGCAGCCGCTGTGTCTCTTTCTTCCAGTCAAATGAGTATTTATAAGATTAGGACATCTTGGCAAGGATATTTTGTGTTTGGCACCTGGAATGTACATTTACTATTGTATTTACAGATGAGATCCATCAGTGGATCATGTGCGATGGTCCCGTCGATGCCGTGTGGATCGAGAACTTGAACACTGTGCTGGACGACAATAAGATGCTGTGTCTGGCCAACTCGGAGCGCATCAAGCTGACCGCCTGGATACACATGCTGTTCGAGGTGCAGGATCTGCTGCAGGCATCGCCAGCCACAGTCTCCCGCTGCGGCATGGTATACGTCGATCCCGGTGATCTGGGCTGGTTACCACTTGTCGACACGTGGCGCGAGGTCGACATGAGCAAGAAGCTGAGCCCCTCCCTGGCTGAGTTCCTCTATCAGCTCTTCGTCGGCTACTTTGATAAGGCGCTGAAGATTGAACGCAAACGCGCCTCCTACACCATACATCAGGTGCTCGGCTCCAAGGTGCGTTTGTGCTGCACATTGATCTCGTCCCAGCTGGAGGGCGTACACTGGAGCACGCTGGACGAGGAGCCGGCCAAGAATCTGATAACGAAAATCTTTACGTGGTGTGTCCTCTGGTCGATTGCATCCAATTTAAAGGATGCCGAAAAGATGTCATTCGAGGACTTGTGGAGCAGGGCGATGGCCGTGCATCCCAATATGAAGTAAGCATAAATGAATACTATTTGGATAGTTGACCACTAAAGTAAAATTCATCCCGTGAAGCTTGCCGAATCGCACCCTGTGGAACTATCGCGTGGACCTTGAGACCAAAGATTGGGGCGGCTGGAATGACATAATGTCCAAGTATGTCTTTAGGTCTGATATATCCTACTACGATATGCAAGTGCCCACAGTGGATACCACCAAATACGGGTAAGCAATTCGGTCAATCGATTCAATCGATTCAGCAACTGATTCCTATCTTGGGTATGTTGTTGATATTTTTGTAACGCCAACTCTCACTCTGAATCCTTGATCGTAGGTATGTGGCAGATCTGCTATTCAAACGGGACTTTCCCGTCATGTTCACGGGCGAGACGGGCGTGGGCAAAACAGTGCTTGCCATCAGCTGCATGAAGCGCTTGTCCGAGGGCAATGTGATACCCGTGGTGCTCAACTTTTCGGCCCAAACGAGCAGCCTTCGCACGCAGGAGATGATCGAGGGACCGCTGGAGAAGCGCAAGAAGACACAGTTGGGCGCACCGGTGGGAAAGACCGTTATCATATTTATCGATGACGTCAACATGCCCAAACTGGACACCTACGGCAGCCAGCCAGCGATCGAGCTGCTCAGGTTTGAATCGATGATTTGGCAATGTTTTCTTATTATTATTATTTGACTTGGCCTGTAGGCAGTATTTGGACTTTAAGGGCTTCTACGATCGCGAGAAGATGTTCTGGAAGGATATACTGGATGTGGTGCTGGGCTGTGCCTGTGCACCGCCAGGCGGTGGACGCAATTTGCTAACGCCACGTTTTGTGCGTCACTTTGCGCTCTTTTCGCTGCCCAAACCCAATGAGGAGACGCTCACACAGATCTTTAATGGCATCCTTTTGGGCTTCCTGCAGACGTTCTCCTCGGCGATCCGAGCTCTATCGGAGCCGATGGTGCACGCCTGCGTCGATATCTACATGCGTGTGGCAAATGTGATGCTACCCACACCGGATCGCTCCCACTACATATTTAATTTGCGCGATCTGTCCAAGTGCATACAGGGCATCCTGCAGGCGAACAACTTGTACTACACTGCGGAGAGTCAAATCCTGCGATTATTTTACCATGAGACGACGCGCGTCTTTCACGATCGTCTGATCAATGTGGAGGACAAGGCAATCTTTCGAGGGCTGATGGATGATGTGTGCAAGCATCATTTCAATCGCGAGGTCATATCTCTCGCAGAGCCGGCCATACTCTTTGGCGATTTCATGGTATTTGGCAAGCCGAAGAACGAGCGTGTCTACGATGAGATCAAGGATCTTGGCAAGCTCGAAAGCGTGCTCAACGATTATATAATTGACTACAACTCGATGGGCGGCGCCAAGTTCATGAAATTGATACTCTTCCAGGATGCCCTCGAGCATACGGTGCGCCTGGCCCGCCTTCTGCGCAGCGATCGTGGCAATGGTCTTCTAGTGGGCGTGGCCGGCATGGGCAAACAATCGTTAACCCGCCTGGCCTCCCATGTCAATGAATACAATTGCTGGCAGATCGAGATGAAACGCAACTATGACCTAAACGCATTCCATGAAGATCTGCGTGTCCTCTACCGGATCGGCGGGGTAATATGTTTCGCGCTCTGTCAATTTGGCAATGTATCTCATGAGATCCATAATCCTTATCATTAACACACAGGTTGATAACCAGCCCGTTACATTTCTGCTGATCGACAGCCAGATCGTGGAGGAGGAATTTCTCGAGGATATTAATAATATACTAAACTCGGGCGAGGTTCCCAATCTGTTTGAGGGCGATGACTACGAGAAGATCATACTGGACTGTCGAGATGCATGCACTGCTTCCAAAAAGGATGAGGTGAGTGCCCTTTATAAATATGTTTTTGTCTGAATTATTAGTTACTAGTTATTAATTAATTATTGTGATTCCTTGTGCGTCTTTCACAGAGCTGTCATCGCGATGAGATCTTCAAGTTCTTCATAAATCGTGTGAGGAATAATCTGCACCTGGTCATATCGATGAGTCCGGTGGGTGATGCCTTTCGACGACGCTGTCGCATGTTTCCATCGCTGGTTAATTGCACCACGATTGATTGGTTTACCAGTTGGCCAACTGAAGCCTTATATTCTGTAGCTCTGGGGCTGCTCACAAAGATCGCACCCAACATGGATAACCGTGTGGCGCTGGCCAGCACCACCGTCTTCATGCACAAGGTGCGTTTCAGCAGCTTGCCTCCTTTTCAATCATCATTCATTTCATTTCGCCTTAATCTCGTCCTGCAGACTGTGGAGGATGCCTCAGTGCGTTTCTACAAGGAGATGAAGCGGCATTATTATACCACGCCCAGCAGCTATCTGGAGCTGCTGAAGCTCTACCAGAACCTGCTCAAGCTAAAAACGCAGGAAATCATTGCCAAGCGAAAGCGCATTGCCAGCGGTCTCAACAAGCTGCTGGAGACCAACGAAGTGGTATGTGGAAGACAGAGTAGTCATCGAGACATTTTTTACTAAACATTTAAATTTTGGGAAACCAGATAACAGTCATGCAAAAAGAATTGGAGGTAATGGTGCCGCAGCTGGATGAGAAATCGGCCATGATGAAATCACTTGTGGAAAACTTGACCAAGGAAACCAAACAGGCGGACGCCGTCAAGCAGGGCGTCATGGAGGATGAGGCCAATGCTAAGGAGAAGGCAGCCATTGCCCAGGCCATATCTGAGGATGCCAGCAAGGACTTGGAGACAGCAATGCCGGCACTGCGCGACTCCGAGGAGGCACTCAAGGGCTTGACCAAGGCCGACATCAATGAGCTGAAATCATTCACCACGCCGCCAGCCCTGGTGCAGTTCTGCATGGAAGCCGTTTGCATTCTACTGGGTGCCAAGTGAGTATTGACCACACAACCCAAATATAAACAAATGCTGATTATACGTTGTGCATCCACAGGCCCACCTGGGCTTCTGCCAAGGCCATTATGGCAGACATCAACTTTATCAAGCGGCTTTTCGAGTACGACAAGGAGCACATGAAGGACGATGTCGTCAAGAAGATCAGAAAGTACATAGATCACAAGGACTTTGTGCCCGCTGTAAGTATACTCAAATTTAATAGCTACCGCTAAAGCTCTGGAAACAAAAAACTAAAAATATACAAAAACAAAAATTGGCAGAAATTCGAGAAGGTGTCGAAGGTGGCGAAGTCGGTGAGCATGTGGGTGATTGCCATGGACAGCTTCAACAAGGTGTACAAAGTGGTCGAGCCAAAGATCAAGCGCAAGGAAGCCGCCGAGGCGGAGTTGAAGGATGTGATGCGAGTTCTGCGCCAAAAGCAGAAGGAGCTCGCCGCCGTCGAGGCAAAAATTCAATCACTACGCGATAGCCTTGAGGAGAAGCAACGCGAATTCAAACTCATCCAGGACAATGTGGATTTAACGTATGGACGCATCAATCGTGCCGGTCGCCTCACCTCCGCCTTGGCCGACGAGCAGGTGCGCTGGCGTGAAACGGTGAAATCACTGACCGCCGATCTGGGCTGTGTGCCGGGCGATGTGCTGGTGGCAGCCGCCTGCGTCGCCTATCTGGGTGCCTTCTCCAATCAGTATCGTCGCGAGATGAGCCAGCTGTGGGTGGAAAAATGTCGGGAGCATAGCATTGCCTCCAGCACGGAGTTCAATTTGCTCAAGGTGCTGGGCGATCCATACGAGATGCGACTGTGGAATGTCAATGGCCTGCCCAAGGATCACATATCGATTGAGAATGGCATCTATGCGACACGCGCCTTGCGCTGGGCGCTCATGATTGATCCGCAGGAGCAGGCCAATCGCTGGATACGCAACATGGAGCAGGCCAATAATCTGCAAGTCATCAAAATGACAGACCCGCATATGATGCGCGTCCTCGAGAACAGTGTGCGCCAGGGTTATCCGGTGCTGCTCGAGGAGATTGACGAGGCCATCGATCCAGCGCTGCGTCCCATACTCCAGCGCGAAACGTACAAGTTCGAGGGACGCATCTATCTCAAGCTCGGCGATATGGTTATTGACTACGATGACAACTTTAAGCTGTACATGACCACCAAGCTGCCCAATCCGCATTATCTGCCCGAGGTGTGCATCAATGTCACTCTAGTCAACTTTCTCGTTACTGAGAGTGGCCTGGAGGATCAGCTGTTGGCGTAAGCATGAAGATGCCACAAGCACCTCGACTCCATCTACTATTTTAATTTTGTTCTTGTTTTGGCAGCGATATTGTGGCTATTGAGCTGCCTGCAATGGAAGCACAACGCAATGATCTAGTTGTCAAGATCAATACGGATAAGCAACAGCTGCTAGCATTGGAAGATAAGGTGCTCAAGCTGCTCTTCAACTCCGAGGGCAATATACTGGACGATGAGGAACTGGTGGAAACACTCAACGATGCAAAGGTTGGCAAACATCCTGGCTGATTGGCTGATCAGCACGCTAATATCCTACTTTCTCTCTCTCTTTCTCTCTCTCTCTCTCTCTCCGTGTGTCTTTGTCAGGAAACATCGTTGATTATTGCCGCACGTCTGATTGATACGGAGGAGACGGAGAAGGTTATTACCGCCTCACGGGAGCGTTATCGCATCCTATCGTCACGTGGCGCCATTCTGTACTTTGTGGTCGCTGGACTCGCTGAGATCGATCCCATGTACCAGTACAGTCTCAAATACTTCACTCAGGTCTTTTGCAATGTGCTGCGCATCGATCATCCTGAGATGGCCGTTGAGATGCGCATCTCCAAGCTGATGGTGGATGAGCTGAAGGCCATTTATGATAATATATCGCGCGGCCTGTTTGAGAATCACAAGCTGATCTTTAGCTTTTTGCTGGCGCTGTCTGTGGAGCGTCAAGAGGGTCGTGTTACCGAAGAAGAATTTAGTTTCCTTTGCCGCGGTGCCTTGGGCACCATTCGCTCCAAGAATCAGCCGCCGGGCATCAAGCTAAGTCAAGCCGAATGGGAGGCTGCCATTTTTATGGAGGACACATTCAAGGACAGTTTTGCTGGCTTCACCAGTGAGCTGCACAAGCCATTCTTCTTACAGTTACAGGACAACAAGGAAGTGTTTGACTTTGCCAACACAAACGAGGAGCCTACGGAAAAGTGGAACACACGACTGCACCTCTTCCACAAGCTCATGTTTATCGGCGTATTCCGGAAGCCACGTTTCCTACTTAACGTAGTCAGCTATCTGCATGCCACTGTGGGCAAGTACTTCACAGAGGTATCCGCCTCCGGCACACAGCTGGGCACTGTGTGAGTATCCGAAATTGATATAGTATATTATACAGATCAGGGTACTTCTTCCCAGACTTAATTGACTAATATATTTGTTTTGATTTTGGTCAGATTTCTGGACACATCGCCCGTGACACCGCTCATCTTTGTGCTGTCCACCGGATCGGATCCGATGTCCGGCTTTCTAAAGTTCACCAACGAAATGAAGTACACGGATAAATATTATTCTATATCCTTGGGTCAGGGCCAGGGACCGCTAGCTGTGAGTCTGATCGAGAAGAGTTTGCGCATGGGCCACTGGGTCTTTCTCCAGAACTGTCACCTGGCCACCTCATGGATGCGCGTGCTGGAATCTATAGTACGCAATCTGACATTGGGCATAACCAAGGCCCATACGGACTTCCGTTTGTTCCTCTCCTCCATGCCGACGCAATCGTTTCCCATCAGTGTGCTGCAGAACTCCGTGAAGATAACAAATGAGCCGCCAAAGGGCATTAAGGCGAATGTCCTTGGCGCCCTCGGTGAGCTGAGGAATGAGTTTTTCGAGGAGCACATCCTGAATGGCAATTGGCGCGCGATTGTCTTTGGACTGTGCATGTTCCATGCTGTGCTCCTCGAGCGTCGCAAATTCGGACCACTTGGCTGGAACATCACGTACGAGTTCAGTGAGAACGATCGCGAGTGCGGCCTGAAAACGCTGGACTTTTTCATCAATCGCGAGGTGCTTGGCGATGTACCCTGGGAGGCCATACTCTATATTAATGGCGACATCACCTGGGGCGGTCGCGTCACTGACTATTGGGATCTGCGCTGCCTGCGGACAATATTAACCATATTCTCATCGGAGCGCATCATACAGCCGGATTATAAATATTGCCGTGGCGAAACCTACTATAAAGATCCGCGGGCTAAGACACTTTCCGAATATGCCAAATTTGTTCAAGGTTTTCCCGTGCTCGAGGATCCCGAGATCTTTGGCATGAATCAAAATGCCAACATTGTGTTCCAAACGAATGAGACCCAATTCTTTATCAATACATTGCTGCTAGGCCAGCCACGCTCCTCGGCCGATGAGGGTCAGGCGGTGGAGAATGATCTCTGCCAGCAAATAATCGCCCGCATCCAGAAGGCCCTCACCAACAAGATACAACGTGAGCCTATCCACGAAACGCTCAATGTGGTAAGCGAGGATGAGGACCCATTGACACATAATGCCACAAATCTCTAATTATTCGCATTCCAGCTGGACAACAAGGGGCAGATGCCATCGTTGACCACAGTTTTGTTGCAGGAGATCGACCGCTTTAACATTGCCCTGTCCATTATCCATGACAGCCTGAGCAATCTGTCTAAGGCTATCAAGGGTCTGGTTGTCATGAGCGAGGATCTGGAGCTGGTCTTCCGTTCGCTCCTAGCTAGCCAGGTGCCAGCGATGTGGGCCAAGCGCAGTTTCCTCTCCACCAAACCGCTGAGCAACTACATTGTTGACTTTGAGCGCCGCATCGACTTCATTCAGCAGTGGGCAGAGAATGGCGCACCGCGCTCCTACTGGATAAGTGGCTTTTTCTTTCCGCAATCCTTTCTCACCGGCATACTGCAGACATATGCGCGACGCCGTGTTCTGCCCATCGATTCGCTCAAGATCGATTTCCAGGTCATCGAACTGGAGCTGGTGCAGCAGGACTTCTTTGAGCTGCACAATGTTCAAGCCAATGTACGTTTTCCTGCAACTCATTCCAGTACTCATTTTATACACTTGCAGAGTATAGATTATATATGCACACATTCTTGATCAGCATCTAATTCTAAATATTGTATATCATAGATTATATAGGTATTGGAGATACAGTCTGAATGGCCAGGATAACATTTATTTCCACAAGATTTATTTCGACACAAACTTGAAACTTTATGTTAATTATATTATTATCTGATCTGTTGAGCATTAGGTTAATGAGTGAAAAACATTATACAGTTACATTATGTGGTTTTCAAGATGTGAATATGGCCAGTCTCTGATTGAAACTGTCTATATATACTCTTATATATAAATATAATATATACGTATAGTATATATTATGTAGCTATACTGAATTCAGTCTGAATAATCAAAAATGTATCTGATTACGTAATTCTTTTTCGACAATTACCCTTGATACCTTATATCAGTATTATTATTGTGTGATCTGTCGAACATTATTTTGCTATTGCTATTGTTATTAAGTTAAAAACATTTTTCTTTTTAAGATTACGCTTCTAACATTTGCGGTCTTTACAGAAATGCTATTTAATATAGTTTTTATAACCAGTCTCTTATTGAAATTTGACATAGATTCATTTGGAATAATCGGACAAACTTTTATTTTCGACATGTTTTATTTAGACACGCAAATTACAGTTGAGACTTAATATTATGATTTATTATGTTATGTAATGAATTATTAAGAATTATTGAATGAAAAACATTGTTGGTTTCAAAGATGCTCTATTACTGAGGCATTTTCCATTTCTACAGATGTTATATTTGTTATTGTTGAATAACCCATATGGTTTTCAAGTTAAAGTGTCTGTTTGTTGTTCAGCTATTGATCGGTACTTATTTTAATTTATCAAATTTAAATATATGTTGCAGGATGCCCGCCTCTATGGTAATCTGACGGAGTGCAGCGATGCCTTGATCAATGTGCACGGCATCTTTGTGGAGGCCGCTCGCTGGGATCTGAGCCAAGGTGGCTTGTGCGATGCCCGCTTTGGTGAGCTATATACACGCATGCCCGTCATACGCTTCATGCCCTGCCTGGAGGTCAGCGATACGTCGCGCTACGAGGCGCCCCTCTACAAGACACAGCAGCGTTCCGGCGTCCTCTCCACCACGGGCCACTCGACCAACTTTGTGCTATCCATATTGTTGAGCAGCAAGAGCGACCCAGAGTTTTGGATTATGCGCGGCACCGCCCTCGTCTGTGCCGTCATGGAGAACGTCTCCTAGGAATGGGAAAGTCTATATATACACACACACAAACACATATGTATATCTATATGTTGTTATATATGCTGCATGTAACAATGTGTCTTTATTTTGTATAATTCGTTTCAAATGTGTTCTCTTCACGGATTCACTTTGAGGCACGACCAATTAAATACAATTGATACATGTTTGTGTATCCTGTTATTAATGTTTATAGCCGCAAAGTTCTTATTCTAGAGTTCAAGAGTTGTGTACTACGTGTATGCAGGATATATGTATGTATGTATTTATTTTGTAGCTCACGACGCACGTCTGTGTGCCACTTACAACAGTTCTAAGTCCAGTTCAGATCAATATTATTAAGTAAGGTAAGGCATGTATGTACAACATTTAAATATTTTACGAAATCGTTACAAAAAAACACAATAAACGGCAAAAGGCAAAAATATATTACAAAATGTTTTGATTTTTAAATTACGAAAAGGGCGTTTACTTAAACTTACTACTTGGTACTTAACGTTAAACGTTTGAAGTCTGATTTTAAATGTAATATAACAAAAAAAAAATATATATATATGTATGTATATATATATTAACAGCTTGTTTTCCAATCGAGCTTTACGAACTTGCAGCGTCATCGGATTTGGGCACATGCTGGCATAAAGAAACATAAAGCACAACTCTACAAACTACTAAGTACAGTAAGTTGTAAACACAAATTGATGCTAGGACAACAAATAATTGTCTAAGGCTTAATTAAGGTTTTGTTTTGCGTATTTATATATGTATATAAAGGAATGTGTGCTTGCTGAAGGTTGAGTGCCAATGTTTAGATTGTGTTTAGGGTTCCTTTCTTTGTTGTTGTTGTTGTTGTCTCGACTTTCTAAGTAATACTGCCCCCTCAATGGGATTGATGGGAATTTTTAAATTAGATATGTTTTGGGTTCGTTTTGTGTTCGCTTTAAGGTTAATTGGTTACAAGGTTATTTTGCTAGATGCGTTAATGGAATGCTAATTTAGTGTTTAGCGCAACTTAAGATCTAAGTATTGCTGTGTTCTGTGGGACATAAATGTTTAAGACTTTTAAGTACTTAAGTGACTAACTGTAAACATTAATTAAAAAAAATCAAGAATAATTATAATAATGATGCCACACAAAAAAAAACAAAAGAAAAAGTTCATTAGAAAGCTCGTAAGGCGTGAGGAATGAGGGGAAGTTGGCCACAAGAGGGTTGCGGTTGGTGTGGGTGGTGGGGATGGGGGAGGGGGAGCCTTGTATTATAGCTTTTTGCTATTCCCATCAATATCAATGCTGAGATCCTGCATCGAGCCGCGTGGATGCAACAGGCTACGCTTCTCCGGATCCTTAACCTTCTTTGGCTTGGGTCGGTTAGTTTTCGTATAGCGATTGATCACCCCGTCCGTCTCATCCATCATGCGCAGGATAAGTGTCTGATCGGACGAGTCCAGCGGTGCTATTGAGATATCTCGCACGGCACGGAATTTACCGCAATTGTTCAGATGCTCGTTCTCCAATCGAAAAAAGTTCCAAACGAAGCGTCTGCCAATTGTAAATAAATACATGTATAGTACAATATATAATATATATATGATGGATGTTGATGCTGGGTTTGCTTTACCGAAATACTTCCAGTATGCCGGTTATGGAGGTCATAATATCGCCGGTCACATATCGCATTTCAGTCAAATAGAACGACAGCGCCCAGATGAAACGCAGCGCCAGATCCTCCAATATGGCAAAGTAGTAAAAGCCCTGTGCAAAGCAAAGGAGATAAGCAGATATCATGAAACAAGTGTTTCTTAATAGCTATGTGTCGCTATCTATGTTTATGTACCGTTGATGAGTAAACCACTTCCTCTCGTAGAAACGTATTCTCGCCCGCATTTTTATCGAAGAGGCCCCAATCCATTTTTATGTCCCAGGTGTATGAATAGCAGGAGGACACTATTGAGGAGACGATCCATAGCCAGGTGTACGGATTATCAAAGGTGCTCGCATAGTTGGCTGATATGAAATAGAAAGAGATAGCAGACAAAAAGAAAGAGAGACAGAGAGAATGAGAGGGAGATATAGAACTCTACGATGTTTGTGAAATTCCAAAGTGAAATTAATACTAACGACTGTTGAAGCTCTTCAGTGTGGCAAAGATGACAACCATAAAGGTCGTGGAGTATTTGCCAGCATTGACCAGATGTGGAAAGGCTTCACGCGTGTCACGATATCGCCGCAGACATTGGGCAAACCGAAACCAGGCGGGCAGGCAATTAACAATGGGTCGCACTATGAAATCCTTTTCCATGCAGATGGACGCGTCCACAGCCTGTGACCAGTTGCCATTCGTAAAGTAGAAGCAGACGAGATACTCAAAGTCCAGTATGGCGGTGGCCAGCGAATTCAGTTGATCGCCCAGCCAGAAATCGGCGAAGCCCACGTGAAAGAACGGCGCCGCCAAACAGCGTCCAGTAATGCGCAACAGCCAGAAGCGTGCATCGTGATGCAGCACATGAAATGGATTGACCAGGAACAGCACCATGATTAGCGTCAGCGTTAGCGGATTTATGAAAGCTGGTATGCTTAAACTGGCGCTGAACAGAAAGCTCAGCATACTCAGCGTCCAGACGACACCGAAAATGGCTGCCAGTTCCATGAGATGTTGTTCGGATAGATGATTGCGGGGATCCAGCTCGAAGATGAGCACATGATTAACGCCGGACGACCGCCAGCCGTAGATGTTGACGCCAATCAGAAAGATGAACTCGATGAGCAGCAGCGGACCGCGATACAGACGAAACGTCACCTTCAGATTCTCGCCGGTTATGTCGTGGAAAATAGCCGACAACACAACAACAATGCCCAGCACAATAAAGCTGCCAGAGAAGAGGCCCACTTTGAACGTTGTCCACGGACTCTGTTGCTCGCCCAGCGGCGGCACACGTAACCGCTTCATCGCACGCTGCCGGTCACCACCCTCCAGCTCCCCCGTGACCGTTGTCTCCGTCTCATTGATAATGTTGTCAATGTCCTTGTTGATGAAGAAATGCGAAGCCTCCACATACTCCTGACGCCACTTCGCGCCGGTATCGACGCGCAGCAGCTGCAATTACAAATCACAATATTTTATGTTGTAATTTAATTGATTAATTCAATTCACTAAATGTGAATAAATAAATAAATATTTATTAATATATCTAATTGATAATTAGACTTGTATATATTATTATTAATTATTGATAATAAATCAAACAACTTATCTAAATCTCAGATTGTTGTTGATAATTAGAAAATTAACTTGCAAGTCGCATTTTGTAATTACAAATTTCTTGTTAAATTATCTAAATTACTCAATTTAATCATAAAATACAAATACAATTTTAATTAAATTAATTAAATTTACGTATGTACAAATAACAAATAATAAATAACCATTTAAATAACTCATTAGTGAGCACACTTAAGTATACTATTATTGATTATTGATAATAAATCAAATAATTTCATTTAATCAAACAATGACAATTAAAAAAATTACACTTAATCATTTCTTACGCTCACCTTGTCATGCTTTTTAAGTATTTTGCGAAAGCCGGTATGATTCAGATTCTGATAGTTTTGCAACAGTATCAAACTCAAATAGAACTCACTGAATGCCAATTTGAGTTCGCGTGCCTTGCGATCGGGCAACGCTGCATGCCGCTTCTGCCCCTTGGACTTTTTGGCTGTACGTTCGGACTCCTCAATGCTTGACTTTAGTTCCGCATTCAAGGTGGCAAACTTGCGTGTGGCCTCCGCCAACTTTTCCGAATAGAATGTATTAATCTTTTTCAGCTCCTTGTCGCAGTAGTGGAAGAAGTTCTCATCGAAATTGGCAAAGTGACGCTTAAGCACCTCATCCTCTACGCTGTCCACGCTGGGCGCCTCCTCCACCGCCAAATATAGCATGGCCTTCATTTCCTGCATGCCAAAAATTAAAGAATTAGTTTTATATATAAATTGGTGAATGCTGATTATTTGATGATTTGAACATACTACACCCGAAACTAAACACAAGTGTTTCCGGAAATCCGGAAATCGACGTTTATTTATCCCACATATGTGCATATAGAAAATCTATATAAGATCTCAACCGATGCTCAAGCCGGATTTGCAATGCAACCTCTCGTCCACATTGTATAACAAGAAGAATATCTATAAATATATCTCCAGGCGTGCATCAATTTGCAAAGCGGATTTTTTTGATGTTCAAAAAAATGCTCAAGTTTTTCCTTTCGAAAAGGAAGCTACAACATTATCACTTTATATATATATTATATATATATATCATATTATATTTGTATTTACAAAAATAAATAACTATTTTCATTAGCTTTGTTAAAGAGCCTCCTGTCTTTTTTTTTTTGCAAATATTTGGTACATAATCTGCTTTGGACTAACGTATGTGGGTGTTAGGTACATATGGTGTGTGTGTGTGTTTGTTTGTGTGTGACAAGTCTCACCTCATAGTTGATGTACTGTTTGCGCCACTCGGGCGTTATGTGCGCCGACAGATGCTCGGCGAACTTCATGACGATGTTTTTGTGGTTGTTGCAATTGTTGTTGGCGTTACTGACGTTGTTTTGTTGTTACCGCTATTGCTGTCGTGTCCCTGGCTTGGTTCTTAAACAACTTTTAGCGAACCCTGCGAAAAAAAAATAAAACGAAATGAAAACAACACTTAACCAAAAATAAACTTAAGTGGGCTGATGACTGATGCTGCTAATTTTGCCAAACCAGCCGACATGCAAAATCAATGCACATTCAACAGGTTTCAGCCGTAAAAAGGTTGTTGGGGTGTGTGATATGGGGGGGGGGGGAGGTTTAGGGTGGGGGATGGGCAATATCTAATCAGTTAAACAGCTACAAAAACAACAGTTTTATAAAAATGTTGTCAGAAAACAGTTGACAGCTGATTTAGGGTATTTACCATCAACTACATATGAGATAAGGCACAAGACAGTAATTTGTATTATTTTTTTATTAGTTATTAGTTAAGCTGTCACTGCCACTGCCATGATGAATTTATTGATATACTGAACGCCTTCAATTTACGATTCGTATTTGAAAATCATTATTGTATGTAATGTGTATAATCTAGTCATAAGTTTTGTTTAATTTTTATTTTTTTAACTATATAAATATTCTATCGCAAATCTGGCATATGTCTGCAAGGGTATTCCAACTTTGGCATACCAAAAATAAATCAGATTTCATCTTTTATGCTTTATTTCCATTTAAATATTTTTGTCTGGTTCTCTCTCTTGTTTATTTTTATTAGCGTAAGCCGCCTAATAAGCTAAGCAAATTGGAAATTGTTTATTTATTTTTTTGTCGCTGCATTGTGTACACAATGATACTCACATTTAAATCAATTAATTGCGTAAATATTTGCCATAAGGCGGCAACAACTGAATTCAGAACTATAGCAATAATTGCGAAAGCAGGCAGACAGCCATTAAGCCCAGATCTAGGTCTGGGTCTGGGACTTGGGCAACTTCCGTAGGACAACATTCATTCACTAAGACAACACAAACGCACACACACACATACAGAGAGCGCAGGTGTTAATTGATAGTGTGGCATTACGTCAATTGCGTACATTCATTCATTCAATTAACGTCAACATATAATTCCAAATATATACACTTGAGTCTAGCCAACCTGATGGATTGAGCCATTCAACTCATATCGCACATGCATAATTGATGGTCACTTTGCACACCCTGCAAAAGACTTTTACAATGTGTCTGTCTGTATAAGGTATACTAGGCAACATGAGATTATTTAAGTTAGGTATGTGCATATATATATATACATATATATTATATCAGGACTGTCTGTATAGAACTGAAGAATTCGCATTCGATATGGATTTTAATTTTTTTCTATATATAAAATCGATAATGGCGCGCAGTTGATAAGAGTTCGCTATATTTAAAAGTATGTTCAGCGGTAGGAAGAAGAAACAGATATATACGACATGGGTAATGAAATATACAGGGTAATTTCTAGTTGAGCACACGAGTTAACAGCAGTTTGACAAATCGTCTATGCCTCTTAAAACAAAAACTGAATTGAGTTAAGCACTTGTTGACTTTGCTTAGCTTATCGCTCAGCTCATTGGTTCTCTGTACACTGATTTGTCTGCAGGCTGATAAGGCAGCAGCGGCCGCAGCCGTAGCAGCAGTAGCAGTAGAAGCAGTTAAGTACATATGAAAAATATCAATACCAATAGCAAAACGAACACACACACGCCCAGAGACACATACAAATATTTGATCAATAAAGTTGTCAAGCTAAAAGCTCAAAGCGCACCTCGAAACTGACTCAGAGCTCCAATTATGCAGAAACAAAAGCAGCTGGCAGCGTGTAGAAAGCAGCGAGCACCGTTGCATCTGAATGTCTCCTCAATGCTGATAAGTCTGCTGCTGCACCCGCTGCTTCTTCTGCTGTTGGTGTCGTTTTTTGTTGTTGATGCTGTGCTGTGCAGCCTATTCAATCAAATACGATTGTATCATAAATAATTATTAATTGAGGACATCACGAGATTAATTTGCGTTGCTTTTCAATTACATAAAATTACAATATACATATATATTTATATATATATATATATATACATATATAAACAGTCAGACACTACCACCCCTCACTGTTGACATACAAATGATGGCTGCTGCTGCTGACTGCAGCGCTGCTCCTGTGTGTTATTATTATTTTTGTTGCAATGTTGTCTGTTGATTTCTGTAGTTATTGCAGATGTTTGATGGGATATGCACAAGTTGCGTGACTTGAGGTCGGCATTTAGGCCAAGACCTAATCATTACTAATTGATAACATCAACTAAGGTTAGTTAAGTACACTTTATCACAGAATTGCGCGCACGGAACAACAAAGAGCAAAACGCAAACGAAACAATAAACCAGGGCTACGACATCTCCACGAACGCTTATCGACGGGGGCAGTGTTGGTTAATGCACGACTCTAAGTGCTGCTCACCTATCGATATTTAAATATTTCATAGAAATTTAACTTGCTGCAAAACATGAATTTATTGATTTAAGAATTTCATAACTGACCAATATTTGTAGTATGTTGTAATTATCGAAGACAAATACCATGGTAGCATTTCTAATTTATAGGATCGCTAAAGATAGCTTGTCATCGTGTGCACGTAAAGCAAATACATTTTAAATTTGTTTGCATCGATCCATCGTGAATAGCGATTCACTCGCACAGCGATAGTTTGTGCACGCAATCGCAACTATCGATAGCGCCGATGCTTTTTAGTTCTTGGACTCAGCCGACGCTCATCCGCGATTTGCTCTCCGAAATTTTGACGCGACGCGAATTAATTGCAACGAATTTTACAAACGAAACGCACATGAAACTGCGCAGTTTCTGCTGCTGGAAATGAGTACAAACCTAAAGAATCTAAAAATGGGCCACTTCGCCAGCGGTGGCGGTGGCGGTAGCGGCGGCGGCTTTGGCATATCAGCTGGCAAATTGATTGCGCCCCATCACAATACGAACGGCTGCATCGGTGGTAATGCCGGCGGCAGTAGCAGTGGTGGAGGTGTCTCCACAGCAAGTGCTGCCAACACCACCAGCAGCAGCAGCAACAACAACGCGAGCAGCAGCGGCAACAAATCGGCATCATCCCATGGGCCATCGGATGCAATGGAAGTGTTCGCAATGCCCAGCGGCACACTTATACCGATAATACGAAGCCGGGATGTGCCTAAGCAGCTGCCGACTTTGGCTGCTGCATTACAGCGTGGGGCGGACGAGCATTTGGCTGCCGAGGACTTGGATGCCGTACAGCTGGAACTAGAGCTGATGCTCTCGAATGTGGCACTCCGTGCTCGTATCTTGAAATCCGAATATGATAGTTTGGACAAGGATGAGAAGCGTCAGGATCGCCGCAAATTGGATCGGGTGCCGCCCGGCTCACCGCCAACGAATGGCCTGCTCAACGGCCTGCTCGGCATCAGCAATGCTGCGAACAGCAACAGCAGCGGCGGAGGCGTCGGCAGTCCAGCGACAGCTGCCAAGCGAAAAATGCGAGAGGAGCCGACAGGCGTCCGCAAGAAACACTCCTCAATGACGATACTCAAGCAGCAACAGCAGCACGGGGGAGGGGGAAGCCTGGTCAAGCAGCTGGCCAAAAACAGTCCGCTCGCCGTGCACACCGATGACAGCAGCATGGACTTCGTGTCGCTGCCCAATAGCAACTCACAGCAGCAACAGCTGCCACAGCAGCAACATCAGTTGCCACAGCAGCAGCAACAGCAGCAGCAACAACACTTGCCAAAGCTGGCGCTGCCAAAAAACGATATGCCCAATAAATTTTGGCTATCGGTCGAGCCGTATTGTATGCCATTGACGAACGAGGATTTGCGACTGATCGACGATCTGCTGGAACAATATCGGGGGCCACTGGTCCCGCCGGTGCCCAGTTTGGGGCCGCACTACTCGACGGTGTGGGCGCAGGAGGATATGAAATCGCTGCAGCCGGGAGGAGCTCGCCAGAAGTCACAGAATGTTAGTGCGTTGCTGAAGAAGGCCGATAGCATGCTGGAGGAGAGCATAACAGGACCGTTGACACAGCGTCTGGTCTCCGCCCTGATGGACGAATCGCTGCCCAGCGAGGCGGCCGCCGTCGGCGAGCACAGCAGCAACAGCAGCAGCAACAACGAGAATACCCATTCCCAATCTCAATCCTCGTTGACGCACAGCAATGGGGTGGGATCGAAGCCAACTGTTGCTGCAGTTGCTGCAGCAGCATCGGGTAACTTTCGTTCGCTGTCGATGCTGAAGCATGGCGTTGGCATTGAGCAACGCCTGCGTAAGGAGCTAATCGAGAGCGGACTGATAGAGGCCAGCGAGCTGGCCAAACAAGAGGATGTTGACGAGGTGCTGCTGGAAATCAAACGGGTCACCGCCGAAATTAGCGCTGTGGCCCAATTTAATAGCGATGAACTGAAGCGTCTGCGCTCGGCGGCCAGCGACGAGATTAAACGCATCGAACTGAAACGCAAACTGGACACCATTGACCAGGAAATACTTGAGTGCTACAAGCGGATGCTGCAGTATCGGGCCAAGCGCAAGGGGCACACGGCCGAGGAGCGGCAGGAGATAATGCGGCTGACCAGCGAGCAGCGTGCGCTCGCCGAACAACTGGAGCGCATGCAGCTGATGGGCGCCGGCAATTGCAAGTTGTAGGACAGGAGCCTGGCCTGGAGCTGGAGCCAATTAATGGCCCTGCATCGGGCGACTCTGCTACTGCAGCAGTGGCAGCGTCACAGCGTTTGGAACGACATCAGTTCCCAACTGCAATGTGTATAAAGATGACAGATGGCAGGCAAAGATGGCATTGATGGCATTGATGGCGTCGATGAAAACGGGTCAAAAATCAAATCGAACGTTAACAGAATTCACTGCTTAAACTAGCTTAAACTTTTCTAATAATAGAGTTGAGCGCGTCCGACTTTTCTTTTACTGATTCATTATTTCTCGCACGAGACACAAATTTATTTTTAATATTTACATGCCTCACTTGTATTTAATTTACTGTTTGTTTAAAGATTTTATGATTACAATAATTGGCAGATAACAGAATTCTGATATCTCATTTTTATTTATATTTGGCAGATAACAGAATACTGATAATAAATTTCAAGATTGAAAGCGTTATTTGAATTATCTTTTTGTTTTTTTTTTTTATTTTAATTTTTTTATTTATGTATATTTTTTATTTGTCTCATTTATACTTTTAACTAACAGGGAAAGTAACACTGATAGCAATTTTCAAAATATTAGACGTTCGAAATTATTTTTTTAGTTTATTATACACACACACATTTATTTATATATTTTTTATTTAAAAAAATACAACTAATGAATTTCAAAGAATTCAATATTTGAATTAACTTATTTCTGTTTTTAAATACGCGCCCAACTTAAGTTTGTATATTAGCATAACATTAACTAAGTAGACACCAACACCAACACAAACACTCACACACACACACAACACCTTACACTACACGTATCCACAGATACAAATGCATATAAACACATATATATTATCATATATATTTATAAAGTTAAGTTATTGTGCCAGGTGGACAATAAAAATGTCGCTGTCGCCAAAAAAAAAAAAGTATACAAAAAAATTCAGCAATTGTTTATTTTTACAATTGCAAGAGGAGCAGACACCAACCGAGCACCACAAGCGTCCAGTGCGCTTTGAAAGTTAACCCAGCGGCTGCAGCTCATTCCAGGCACACAGCGGAAGCGGCAAGCTTTATATTTACCCTTCGATAAGGTTTAGAGGCCAGCGAATCCGGCGCCTCTGCTTTTTGTTTTCTATCGCCTAATTAAAATTAAACAACTAAACTCCATAAATTTAACATCTACACACACACACACACACATACTCAGACACACAACGACTTTTAAATACGCTGCATCTGTTTCTGAGTTGCAGTTTGCAGAAATTGCTTAGATAACTGTTAGCTGATGTGTCAACTTCGTCAACAGATAGCAAATTAAGTTGCAGCACCAGCAGCGTTATAAATGTATCTACTATTCGACAGTGCTGTGGCCGCAACTGTTGCAAGAGTCGCATATTATCATCTTATCGCATCGCCATGTGCCATCTCTTTCTCTCTATCCGGAAAGCAACAAGCAGCAAAGCAAACAAGTCTTGCAAGGAAATTAAATCCCAGCCAATGGCCAAATTGAAATGCCCCCAATTGGAATACCCCCACTAAGACTTCTTATCAAATTGCAAATAAAACGCGCTTGCTTTCTGATTAAAAACTATCTTCATTGTTTACATATTTGCATGATGTATGATGTACAAATGTACACATGTTTATATATATATAAATACACATGTCTATATATATATATAGACATACATATATGCACCTGATTGACGTATGCCTATCACTATCTTCATTGTTTACATGTTTCAATGATGTATGATGTATATATATTTACATATAAATATATACAAATGTATATTTTATCGACACTGTATGTACACCAGATTCACAAATGCAAAGGGAAAGGCGATAATCATCACATCGGAGCTGTAGAAAACTTCGCCTTGAGCAGATGGTTATCCCTGCATCAGTTAACAATGCTGTCATCCGGGCAATCCACAATAATCAAATGATCCGCCTCCTCCAGCGCTAATTGAGCTACAAAATTAAAACTCTCGTTTAGTTATTCTTTCTTTAAATGATTAGTATTTATATATACCCTGTATTTCCAGGCTGTAGTCAAATGTTGTTTTAAATTGTCATTGTTGTTGCGTCTATTCTTGAGATTGTTAAGTTTCTTGCCAAGTGGCAGACATCCTGCAAAATGCCCAGATTCTCATTTATCCACTGGCTCACAGGCGATTCTTTGCTATATCAAAAATATCTTCCTGATCCGACTTGCAGGCAATTGCATTTGAATTCACATCTAACCTCACGGCAGTAATCTATAAAAGTTAAAAACAAAGAAGGGAAACAAGAAATGGCATCGGCAATTAATTTTCCCGGTTTACAACTTTTCTTTTTCTTTTTTTATTATTTTTTTTTTCGCAAGTACGCTCTACAATAACATTAAAACAAGGCAGAGCTCTCCAATAACCATGAAAAGAAAAAAAAAACATGACAAATGAAGGACACGCTTAGTGTAGGGTGGATGTTGGGCGTGTTGAGCGGATGTATTGAATCAGAACCAGAGAGAGAGAGAAAGAGAGAGAGAGAGAAAAGAAAAGAAAGGGCAAAAAGCGCACATGCAGATAGATACATTTTGCCAGTTTCTGTTGAGCAAATTGATCAGCGTAAAACATGCACCGAAAACAGAAATGAATGTGCTTTACGAACCGTTATTTGTGTTACAAAATGCAATACATAAATACATATCACATACATACATATGTATGTATGTATGTGTGTAGCACAGCTGTGTTGTTCTCCAGCTTACTGTTTGTGGAGCGATTGTTTTCAAATCGTTTCCGATTGGGAATTACTCCTGCTTTTGTTGTTGTGGTTATTGCTCTGATGCAGCTTATTCATTCCATTATGTATCAATCTTCTTTCTATTTATTCATCGACACTCATTGGCAACGGTAAGCATAAATACAATAAAATATGAAATCAAAACTGTAAGCACGATCAGTGTTATCAAAATTACAAGTCACAATAGTTCGATACTTACTTAAAAAAAAGGCTGACCCCACTAGCATTAAAACACTATTTGAATTGTGGAATATGCATTTGAAATGTATTTGGCTACCTCTCAATTTAAATAAAAGATAGTAAATACTATTTGAAACATTCATATGATTTATTTAAAATGTTAAATAACTGTTGGCATTAAGTATATTACAAATATATTGGACAATATATCTCATGCACCCTGTGAATAAAACTTCTCGCTGCTTTCCTAAATACCGTTATCTTAAAGTGCATTTAATATAAAACAATGATAATAATATTTTGTACTTACATTCATTCATACGGTAATTTTAAAATTGTAATTCGAATTGCGGGCATTGATTATTTACACTTTCGCAGTGAATGTCAAATATTTTAAGTGCTGGAAAATGGCGTAAGAATAAATTAACGATGAACTTTTTCTGGTCATGCAGAAGTGGTGTGCTACTTTTTGTACAGAAAAACTACGTTGCAGCATAAAGAGTGACAGAGCGCTAACATTACACATAAATGCACACAACTGTTGCTATATTCATCGATAACAGTCAAGCGATAACAGTCACTGTTTGTCGTACGACCGCACGTGTCGCAGAGCTGCATTTAATTTTTTGCCTTATTTGGTTGTTGTTTTGGTGTTGTTGCGCGGCGGCGTCATTTAACCGGTAATTCGTAACAAACACACGTAGTAAATATTGAAACAATTAAAAATGGGCAAAAACAAGCGCAACAAACAACAACAACAGCAGCAGCACAAAAACGATCAGGAAGCAGCGACGACATCGACAACAACAACGACGACTCCAACGCCAAACACCAAAAATGCGACTCCAAAGACCAACAGCAGCAACAGCGGCGCAATGAAAATACCCAGTCTAGGCGAGAAGGATCGGCGGGCGTTGAATGGAATCGCGCTGGCGATATTAGAACTGGTGCAGACACAGGCGGCCAATCCCAACGAGGAGTGGAAGCAATATGTAGAATTGCAGCGACTGCTTGACAGCATGATGCTGCTCGAGAAACCGCTACAGCTGGCCACGCGCAGCCCGGAGGATAGCGATGGGATGGAAAGCGAACAGACGCGTCTCGCCAAGGTGGCCGCCTTCAATGAGTGGGCTCGTGCCGGCGGCGTGCAGAGCGATTGTGTGGAGATCACCACATTTCCCGGCTATCAGCTGGGCCTGCGCGCCAAACGTGATATCGCTGCAGAGGAGCTGGTGCTAAGTGTGCCGCGCAAGCTGATCTTCTCCGAGGAACTGCTGCCCAAATGGAAACGCGAACTGTTCCGCAATTTCCCCACCCACCTGAATGTCACCTACACTCTGATCATCGAGAAGGCGCGCGGCTCTGCCAGCTCTTGGCAGCCCTTCATCGATACGCTGCCCAACCGGTACAGCACCGTGCTCTATTTCACCGTCGACCAGATGCAGCGACTCCGCGGCACATCCGCCTGCTCGGCCGCAATGCGTCATTGTCTCGTCATTGCCCGCCTCTACGCCTCCATGTACAAGTGCGCCTACATCCAGCCTGGTGACAAGGTTATGGCTGCCAAGGCCAGTCTCTTCACCGAGTACGGCCTCTGCTACGAGCTCTATCGGTGAGTTTTTTTTTCTATGTGTGCTCACAATATTTTCCAAATAAAAGAGAGCTAATTGGTTTTCTGTCTGTCTGTCCGTTTACTGGTCTCTCAGCTGGCCCGATCTATTTATGTTATGATTTCATTCTCATTCTTTGTTTTCTAATTATGGATCGTCATCTGGAATTGGATTGGCATTAGCTAAGGGCCCTTCCCTATTGAAGAAAATGTGTAGAAAAATGGCACAAATGTGACAGGGAATCGGAATCGATTACCGATTGAAATCAGAATTGGAATCGGAAATTATAGTCCGAATTTTTTTTTAGGAGCTCATTGTGCTAAAATAAGTCTATCGGAATACAAAAATGTTAGTGCAACATTATTGTAGTCTTTGTAGATTATATTACTTTGCTGTATAGATGGGGATGTGTCTATGTTAGACAGACAGACTGCTAATCACGAATTCCTTCCGCCATTTACATACTTTTGCACAATTTCATCAGCGTACCGTAAAAATCAAGATACCAATTCGCAAGCGGACAAACGAAACCGGAAGTTCTGCTGGAATTTTTATTCTGTTCGTAGCAAAATCGAAATTGAAATTCGTTTCGCTTGGAAACCCTGTACAATAAACATGAAGTACAGTATGCACCTAAACTGATGACACTGATGACCGACTTTGGGAGCCGAGTGAAAACAAAGAAACCTGAACAACATAGAATTTAACTTTTTATTCTGATCAGCTACTTTTAGGTAATTCACTATAAATGCACAACTCTTATCAGATTTGAGTATATGCGATTTCACATTCCACTGGCGTATCGAATGCGGGTTTCCAATTAGAAACTGTTGCTGGGCACTTGTTGCATATAATTTTCATCATATTTCATAATTACACATTTTTTTCACTACATTTTATTTAAAAAACAAAATAAATAAATAATATAAAATACAAACAATAGAAAATGGAACGACCAAAAATCAAAAACAAACAGTAACTTATTTACATGTCTTACATGCCTATATGTATCTGTATAATTAGTATATATGTGTAATTCAAAATTTTGTTTTTTGTGGGCAGAGCAAAGTTTTGGAAATTGGACAAAAAAAATATAGATATATATTTTGAAAGTGTTGTTAGATATTCTAATATACTCCAGTGTTGAGCAATTTGCAGTTTTACAGTGCAATAAACAGAATTACAGTTAGTGTTGTTGTTCGTGATCCCTTCCTTTTGAATGCCAAATCATATAATTTTGTTTATTTGTTGACTCTCATGTCAATTGAAATATTTATTGTCCTCAAAAATGTGTTTTAAATTCCAACCATTTCCATAGTTTTACTTAATTATTTTTATACTTTAATACCAAAGGTATCATACAATTGCTACGTCCACTAGGAAGCTATGAAATCGATAACATCGATAACTGCAAATCGATAAGGCCACATATCTCCCACAATTTTAAGGCTACACTGACCAGCATTTTGTGGATATGCTGTTGACGAAGTCCTTCCAAAATTGGCATATGCTACGTCCGTTTCCACCACACATAAGGTAGATGGCTAAGACTGTTCTCCAAATCTTGTTTTGCCCACTCCCTTACTCCAAAATTTCCAAAAGCCTATACCTCCCATAATTTAACATGTACAGTTACCAAACTTGGAAGGAAGGTTACTAGGAAACTGTTCCAACATTTTTTACGGACACACCCACTACCGCCCTCAAAATTCACAAATGACTATATCTACCGCAATTTGGGAGGCAAACTTGGACGGTATTTCTGGGCTACACCCACCCGTTCTTTGATACCTGCTATCAGCAGGTATTGCCTATGGTATCAAAGTATTTCGCAGTCGGTTTCGCCCGACAGCAACGTCCTCTTTTGTTGTTGTTTGTTTTTGTGCAAAGTAAACCACACTTAATGAATTAAGATTAACTGTACTTGTGTGGCTCTTTCTCTCTGTGTGTGTGTGTAAGTGTGTGTGTGCGTGTTTATTGTGTAAGTGTGTAAGTGGTGCGCTAACGAAACCCATTTCTAATGCTGTTTGTGCTTTTGAAACGCAGTTTTTAAAATCACTTGTCTTGGCCTTTAGGTTTCCTCTGTCTATTTTTACTTTTTCCTAATAGATTTTCAATTATTTTTTATGATCTTTATTTGAAAGGTTATAGTTGTAAAATAATGTGCTACCCGATAGTTTAACGACGCTCGAGCGTACTGAGCTGTAGTTCGCATTGTGAATTGCGCTTAATATCTAAGTACGGTTTTTATATAAATACGTTTTTTAAAGACAAAATGACACTGGCCCACAAAAAACCACTGTAAGCGAGACGAGCCTTAAGCTACAAAAATTATGTTGGCTACGCAAAATTTATTCGTCAGAGTGATGTTAAAAACTTTTGTGTCTTTCTTCTTCACTTCTGCTCAATGTAGATTTTTGCTTAGTCCCTGCACTACGCCTCTTTGATGATGCGGCATGCAACATAGCGCTATCCACTGGTGGGTAGAGAACCCTCTTTACCTACTGCAAAGACGATCAATTCCCAATTTTTCTTCCGAATGCTTCTCGCTTTTTGTTAAGTTAGTCGCCCATTTTTTTCGCGCTTCCCATTGTCAATAGAATTTTTTTTTTAACTTTTCGCTTTTCATCTGACTTTTCCTCCTTAGGCTTTTCGCTTTTCTTCTTGCTCGTCGGCAGCAGAAAGTTGAGCGCATTTGTAGTCCAGTGTCATGGGCCTCAGCTAGTTTAACTTCTTTCCTGCTCGCACAAAAAAAATGTGTCCATCACTTATTAATAAACTACAACTTATAGCTTATGCAATTTAGGGCGTGTATATTTTTAATACATATATATATATATATATGTATACATAAGTGTATATATTTGTATATATAAAACTTGGCCTAAACGGAGTGATCCCACTACATGTCGTCTAGTGTTATCTAAAGTGTAGTATCTAGGGTCTAGAGCTTAATTATCGAATGATTTGCGCAAAGTATCGAATAGATACTCCTGCACCTCTGGTGAATTGGGATCCATGGTGTTGAGCTTCTGATGTGCGGTGCGCAATGTAAGGGCCAGCGAATTGACACCGCCACGACCACCGCCCCCCGATTTGGCTGTTGCTGTTGTGGTTGCTGTTGTTGCTGCCACTGCTGCTGCTGCTGTTGATGTTGCCGCTGCGAGTTGCGAGCTGCAAGTGGATCCCTCGCGATTGAACAACAACGAGCTCTGGCGCTGCAGCTGATGCTGATGATGATGATGATGCACTGGCGTGTTGCACGACACGGTTGCAACACTTATAGGCTTGTGGCAATTGTTGTTGTTGCTACTGTTGTTGTTGTTGCTGCTGCTGTTGTTGCTGCAGCTGTTATTGTTGGCACTGCTGCTATTGCTGTTACAGTTGCTGCTGCCGCTGCTGCCAATGACCAACTCCTCCATGTGCTCCCGCAGCGAATTGCGCCGCGACGTGTTCGCAGTTTGCGCCAACTGCGGCAATTTACTCTTCATTGCATTGTATGTCTTCAGATAGCTGGTCTTGCGACGCCGATGTTGCTTCCAGCGGCATACAACAAATATGACCAGCAGTGTGGCCAGAGAGGTGAGCACTATGGCAGCACTGGCAACAATTGCCGATCGTATGCCCGCCGGCATGCTGGCGTATAAATTGTTGCCACTGCCACTGTTGCTGCCACTGCTGCTGCTGCCCAAATGCTGTTGCGACACCGATGTGGCGGCCGCAGCGGAGGGACTACGCCGGAAACCATGGCCTGATAGTTCCAGATCCAACAGATCGTGTGCGCGTGCCACTTCATTCTCAATAGTATCGATCACATCGCTGTTGTCTTCGTTGCCGCCCATTGCTGCTGTCAGCCTTGTAGCATTATTTCTATTGCTGCCGTACGCATTTACGCTCAGATCGATGTCCATGCTGTTGCTGTTGTTGTTGTTGTCGCTATCGCTATCATTGTCCAGATCCTGCGAGCTGTCAGCGTTACCATTCAGCAGTAGGCGTGGCTGCGGCAAATAGTACGCATTCCGCCTATCCTCCAAGTTGCCGGCAATGGAGCCAGCCGAGCGTCCAGCGAGCGATGCGAGGGCCAACGTCTTCCACGATGGAAAGAATCCCAGCGACTTTTCGGCTCGCTGATGTTGTTGCTCCAGTTGGGCTGTTAAGGTGGTTGCTAAGGATGTTTGGGCATACGCGGGTCCTGTGTGCCAGAGCGAAAGAGAAAGAGAGAAAGGAAGTTGGTAAAATAGCTAATATTGCGTGAAAATATGTGTGTTTGTGCGTACAGTGTGTGTACGGTGTGTGTGTGTGTGTGTGCGGCGGTTATAACGAACTGTGGCATGTGTGCTAGATTACTAGTCGTTGGTTTGGCATATTTGTCTGTGTGATTCTATACAAATGGCAGTTATCGATAAATATAGATGTATCGATGTGTGCGATCGATACGAGTAATCGGAATCGTAGTGCATAAACCATGGCAAGCCATGATCAATTGCAATTCTTGTTGCATTGTTTACCATCGATAAAGTGCTATCGATAATCAATATATGCTATTAATACGTACTAACGTATTGTCGATTCACATTTGACGTACATAAGTTATTGTTATTATGATCCACTTTCGATAACAACCCGATTACACGAGCATCGATATTTATTGGTAGCCGATAATATGCCGCCACATCCCCAGCTGTTACTTACGTGTGTGCATTTGGCCCGTGCTAAGCTGCTGCCGCATTGTTGAACACGAACACGAACAACAACAACAACAACAACACAAACAACAATAGAAAACCAATAATAACAATAATAAGAATAATAATGATAAACGTAACAATAATAATATTCATCGATAACACACACGGCAACAGCTCAGCACGGGCCAAATGCGCTCGCGTTTATCCGCACACGCTCACTGCAGCTGTCGCCGGCGCTGCTCGCGCTGGCGTTGACGTTGGCGTCGCAGCCGCAATGCCGTTATACCTCGATTGCGATTGTTGTCGTCACCGTCATCGTTATCGTTATCGTTAAATTGATTGCCATCTCTTTCGCTGTTGGGCTCAATGTCAATTATCGATGTGAAATAACTGGAGCCCTGCGAATCCGTTTTGATCTCATCCGGCTTCACGCTCTTCAAATCAATCAAATTAAAGTGCGGAAAATTCTCGAATGCTGTCACAATATCCATATTATCCTGCAGGACAACCTTCTGGCCGGGATAGAAACGTGAATGCCCATCGCCGTTGCTGAGTATAGTAGATAGGTGCAGCTGACTGGAGCCGCGCTTGCGATGCTCGATCAGCTCCTCCAACGTCATGTTGCGCTGCTCGAGCACCTTGAACAGGCGATTGCCGGAACGGCGATCCTCAATGAGCTCTAAGAGATCGGTTCGATCATCCACATCATCCACAATAGGCGCCAATGGTGGTACTGGCGATGATTGTGGTTGTGGTCGCTGCTTTTTCGGCTTGCCACGCTTTGATTCTGCTGCAGTTCCAGTTGTTCTTGAGACAGCAGCTGTGGATGTTGGAATCGAAGTTGAAGTCGGATCGGGTGCAGTCACTCGTATATGATGCGTGTTGCTTTCGACCTCATCGAAAAAATTCTCCAGCTCATCGTTGCCATCATTGTAATTGAGTTGCTCCCCGCTGCTGTTGCTGCTGCTGCTGTGGTGTGTTGCTGCTACTGTGCTATGAGCCGCCTCGGAACTGACCAGCTCCAGTTCCACATCTTCTATGCTCTCCACAGAGTTCCTGTCATAGTTGCTCCCTATAAAATTGTCACTAATACGTTTTTTTTGCTCTTTGCTGCTGTTGTTGCTGCTGTTGCTGTTGTTGCGTGTGCGATAACGCGTTGCTGCTGCTGGCGGCAATTCGCTACTGTATTGTTCCTCAGACTCGTCTAGTTCTAGCTCTGAAGCAGCAGCAACTGTTGCTTCCCCCGATGATGATGATGTTGTTGTCTCCAGCAGCAACTCTTCTGCTGATTGCTGCTCTATTGTTGCTGCTGTTGCTGCAGCTGTTGTTCTTGTTGTTGTTGTTCTGGTTTTTGCTGTGGTTGAAGTTGTGGTTGTGCTGCTTGCTGCTGTTGCCTTGAACAATGCTGGCGGCTTAAGTGTTGATCGCATTTGCTGCCGCTTCTTGTACAGCGGCAATCGTGTTGTTGTCACCGGTGTTGCTGTTGTCGTTGTGGTAGCAACGGCTATTGGGGCTGTACTGCTGCGCCTGCTGCTGGCGCTGATGCTGCCATCGCGCGACGAGCTGCCAAATAGTTTCAAGCGCTGCAACGCAGGCAACTTGTTCGGCTTGAGTCTAAATAAATCCTCGCGAGAGTCCTCCGCCGGGAACAGTTGCTGCTGCTGCTGCTGCTGCTGTTGTTGATGTTGCTGCTGCTCCTCATCATGCTGCTGCTGGTGGGCATGGGCTAAGAAGGCAGCGGGTATGCGCCGAACACTGTGTTTATTGTTTTGGCCAGCTGCCGTCGTCCTCGGCTCAAGGCTGGGAACGGCATTGATGGCCGGCGCAACGGCTGTTGTTTGGAGCGCCAAAAGCGCATTCTGCTTACCCTTTAGCAGATCGTCCAGCGATAGATTTTTCTGCTGCAATATCTCACTGAGACTGAGTCCACCAGAGTTCTTCAATATATTCTTAAGGTCGACGGGCGTCTTGTTACCAACTGTTGGCATGGGCTGTTGTTGCTGCTGTTGCTGTTGTTGCTCCTGATCCTGTTTCTTTGCCTGGCCATAGGGTCGACGATAGGACTTGCTGCCGCCAGTAGGTGACTCGGTCGGACGCTGTCGCGATTTATTGTCGCGTTCTCGTTCCCGTTCCCGTTCTCGTTCCCGTTCCAGCGCAGCCATCGGCTCTCGTATGGGCAACTGTTTCCGCCTGGTCAACTGGTCATCCTCCACATGACCGCGCCAATAGACATTGCCGCCATTTGTCGACTCCTCCTCATTGGTGGCACCCATTGTCGCCAGTGGCAACTGTGGCCGACGCTTGCGTTTAACAGCACCACCAACAGCACCAGCACCACTGCCATTGGCATTGGCATTGACACTGCCCAGTGGACGACGACGCGTCAATGTTGCCTCCGGCGTCGGTTGGCCATCGTCTACAATAAGCGAGACGCTAGTTTGGAGCAGCTTCTGTAAGTGCAAATAAAGAAAGAGGGCGAATGATTACCGTCGTTATACCAATAATAATGTTATATATATATATATATATGTATGTATGTATGTGTGTATACCAGCCAGGTCGAAAATGTTCATCCGGTGAAAGATGAGTTGTGGCTTGAATTGCGTATTCGTTTACCAACTTAACCACAATATCATAAATAGGAACAAGAGTTCAGTTGTTTATTTATTTATCTATAACGATTAAAGGTGGATGGCTAAGGATGACAAAATGTTTTACTTGTGCTTGTACATACTCAAATATTTACACTCAAACATATAGCTTGGAAAATGGTTTTTTTATTTTTAAATAAAAATATCTATGATAAAATATGAACAAGATAGAACGTTGCAGTCGGACGCAACCGACAGCGAAATACTATTATACCATTACATAAATTAATTTAATATTTATAAATATAATATATTAATATATATATATATATATATATATATATATATATATATTAGAAATATAAAATATATTTAAATAATTATAAATTTATATTTATATTAATCGGACTAAATCCTCGTGTTTCTATTGTGATGCTAACTTGACTCGTGTAGAGCTGTTGTGAGCATGCGATTAAACTATCGCGTTAAAAAAATATCGCCGTTAGTTTTGAATTTTAACAATCGAACTACTAGAAACTAGAATTAATATTTTATACAAAATTGAGAAATTTTATAAAAAAAGAGGTGGCACAATTTGACGCGCTCGATTAAGAGTGACCAAATTGCAAGATAAGCAGCATTGCGCCAAAATTAACAGCATATGTTAAGTATTCTGTTAAGTAAATTACGGGAGATACAGGCATTTATCGTTTTTTGTGGGCGGGAGTGGGCGTGGTCCAAAATTTTTTTTCTACATTTATGAAGGTTGTTACTAGCAATATACCTTTCAAAATTTGGTGACTTAAGTTTTCAAATTGCGTGAGATATATAGGTTTATCGATTTGCACCAACAGGTGTATCGGTTTAGGGAGGTGGAGTGGGCGTGGCCATTTTATCGATCCTAGGGGGTGTTACCAGTAACATACCTGCAAAATTTTGCGACTCTAGCTTGCAAATTACGGCAGATATGCGCATTTTAAATTTTTAGGGACGAAGTTCCTGGGGGCGGCGGATGTGGGCGTGGTCCAAAAATTGGTATGCCAATCTTTGGAGAAGGTTACCAGCAAATTACCTTCCAAGTTTGGTTACTCTATCTTTAAAAAGTTCGGAGATATACGGAATTATCGATTAATAATCGGAATTGTCGATTATAGGCGCAGGTGTGGGCGTGGCACCACAAATTTGTTATCGGTTCTTAAAGGCGACTACCAGTAATGTACCTACCAAATTTGACGTTCCCTACTCAAAAACTGCGGAAAATATAGCCATTTGAAAATTTTAGGGGCGGGGGTGATGGGGGCGTTGGAGGTGGGCGTGGCACATGCCAATCTTTCAAGGACCTCGCCAACAACCTACCAACCAAAATTGGTGACTGTAGCCATTAAATTGTAAGAGATATGTGGATTTATCGATTTGATAAAATCGATTATCGCGGTTTTCTAGCTCCCTGGTGGACGTAGGTCCAAACCCAAGACACTTTAACTTTTGAGGGTACTTTCCAATATACGTTCCAAGTTTCAAGTCTCTATCTCTAAGGGTGTCGGAGGAACGCGCGTTCATACAGACGGACAGACGGACAGACGGACAGACGGACAGACAGACAGACGGACAGACGGACAGACGGACAGACAGCATGACGGACATTGCACAAAACCAATATACTATTATTACCATTCTGGTATAATAGTATAAAAAGGACGAAGTTAGAAGTAAACAGACAGGACTTTGTTTGGCCCTTTGCAGTCATTTTCCTTTCCGTTGCCATTTAAACAAATTTTTATGTGCAAAGGGTATAAAAAGGAGATTTATTGAGCCGTTTAGCACATGGTCAGCTCTTGACTTTCCTTGATTAATGGACTCCATTGATTGATTGTAGTTCTGAATGATGCCAACAGAGTAATCACTGTTCGCTCTCTCTCTCTCTCTCTCTCTCTCTCTCTCTCTCTCTCTCTCATGTGGGTCTGTGTAATCAATTAAATATCTCGCTCTACCTTTATGTTTCTTTACAAATCTGTAAATAAAAACATAAGTCAGAATGTGAATGTAGTGAGTAGTCAACGAGGCGATACACTGTGGCCCGTAGATGTTAGCCAACGACTAAATAAGAGAAAAGGTTATAGACAGAAAGAGAGAGGGAGCCAGCGAATAGTGATTACTCTGCAAGGAAAGAAAGAAATTATAAAATCAGGGGAGTTAACCCAGAAAAGCTTGGTCTGCGGGCTCATATTAAATGAGGAAGAAGATGAGGAAGGGAAAGAATTGAAAAAAAGGGAGAAGTGTTTTCTTATTTGACACTTTGCACCTATTTCCCTCTCGTCTCTTCTTATGCAATGCAGACAAACTTAATCACATCATGTTAAATAGGCTCATAAGAAGAATAATAATTAATAACTAAAAATAATAGCTGGGAAAAGGTGTTTGGGATAACTCAGCATGCTTTGGTTTCAATCCATTACTTTGCACTTGTCGAAAAGTTAATTACATTTTTTTGCTTACAAATTGAATATAGTAAGCCAATCAATATTTTCTACTTCCAGACCAGCCTACATGCCACATCACCCATAAGCTTGCCACGTAATTAACTTGTGCATCTTGTTTAGCCAGCCAATTGCTGTTTGCCAGTTCAATGCAATTTAAGCGCTTCAAGCAAATGCACACCAACCCACACCGACACCCACACACACCCACACACACTTACACACACACATTCACACAGCACACACAATTTCGAAGCTGTCTTAACTTCATAAACTGTTCTCAAATGAAAATTGCGGACTAGTAAGCTAGATAGCTTGAGCGGGAAAGTGCAGACATTTTCCTGCTCACGTAATTAATTTTGAATTCATCATAGTGGAAACTGCCGCTCCCTCTTCTTGCCCCTCCGCCATCTGTTATCATCGTACAGATAAAGGCCCGCATATTATGCTTTTGATGGATAAGAAGCATGGAGCTGAGGATTATTCTCCATCGGTTGTTGTTTTTGCTATTGCTGTTGCAAACGAATGTGTGCCTGCTTACCCCACACCCCTCACCCCTCACCCCACCCCGTCCGCCAACTCCAACCCATTATTTTCATCACTTCCATGATTAGTCTGAGTAATTGACATGGCCAAATGGCCACTCTTTCCCACTCTCTCTATCTCTCTCTATCCATCTCTGTCTCTCAGCTGTAATCAGTCTAATGCAAATGCCGATTTGTGCATTTATGAACATTTTTCTGTTTCTGTGTGTGTATGTGTGTGTGTTAGGAAGTGTGTGCCTCAAACACACATAAATAAAATTGGGGTAGATTGCATAATTGTAATGCAGTAAGGAAAACATTTTCCCCGACTCCGACATTGATCCTGATTAATTTGAGATTGCCTTCCTTTTTTTCATTGTGGTAGTGTGGTTGTGTTCCGTTTTATAGGCATTAGGTAATGAAATCTGCAAATTACCATTAACTAATCAAACTTTCAATTTCTGTGCGACCTGTGCAAATAATTAAGTTTAAGGCTAATGACAAAACTAAATTGTTGACGAAAAGTTGCACAAGCAAAGCAACAAAAGCTCGCTTAGACTTTTGGCCAAAACTCATTACACAATATGCCAGCTGAAAGGACACACAAAGAGAGAGAGAGAGAGAGAGAGAGAGGGATAGCGAGAGACAGAGACAGAGAGAGAGAGAGAGAGAGAAAGAGAAACGAAAACGAAAACTTTTTGCGACAACTGCAAACAATGCTAAAATAATGTCAAATTGAAAACACAATCTACCCATTCCCATTCCAAGCCTTTCCCAATCCATTCAGTTGCCGTCCCCTCCCCCAATCCCCCAATTCATCAGCGTAGAGCAGAGCAGGAAGTTACGAAATAGGATAGAACAAAACGAAATGAAATGAAATGAAATGAAATGAAATGAAATGAAATAAAATGGAACAGAGTTCAGCATGCAAACAAGAAATGTTTACAGAACCCAAGGCGTTGCTCAATTTGGGGACTTCCTTTTGCCATATAGAGATGAGCACGTGTTCAAATATCTTGGAAAACAGCAATCCACAATATAAATAATAATAAGAATCTGTAATGCTTACCTCATCTAGTTGTTCAACAGAGTAAACAACAAAAAGAAATTAGAATTGATCATATTTTCAGCATTTTAATTTATTTTTCTTATAATTTGCAACTGTAATGAATAATTTGGAGTTGCTGGACACACAATTTATGTTGCAATAATTTATTTCGAATAAATGTTCATGGATCACATGACAAGGATTTAGTGTTTCTGAACTATTCGCAAACATCGATATCGAAAGGATTGAATACACACTCATCTCAATCTCTATGTGCTCTCATTGTATGCATTTCTCTGCTCTAGCAGTCTGACAATTTTTGTTGTTGTTGTCAGCCAGTTCAAGATGAATGACTACCCGCCGGCTCCCCTGATCCCCTGCTGCCCTGGTTCCGTGGACTTCTCAGTCGTGCGGCGTGCGGGGATGAGGGTGGTGTTTCAATTTGGCCAAGTTGCAGCTGTGGAGGTTGCATGCATAATGAAGATGGACGTCAATGGCAATCGAATTGTTTCATTCAGTCAAAGTTTTAAACAAAGATACCTCCCCTCCCCGCTCCTCCCCAACTAACGCATTTAAACGAAACCAAGCCGCAAGTTGCATTCGAGGGCGAACAAAAGCCGAGCAGAACAAACAGGAAGTGGATGTGACTTTAAAATGCAACCCTGCGCGTGTTTTTGCACTGCATTAAATCAAGCTCAACACACACACGCGAGAGCCCGAAAGAGAGAGAAAGAGACAAAGAGAGAAAGAGAAGGACTCTCACGAGGCATGTGTGTGTGCCTGTGTTGACAGCTTTGGCAACACTCTGCAACTTGGAATGTCAGCAGCAGCAGCAGCAGCAGCAGCGGCAGCAGCAACAGCAGTAACAGCAACAACCTTCAAAAGTTTGCAACGCGCTTCGCTTGGTTGCCACATGCGACGTTTTTATACCCGCATAACCCCAGATTTTGGTGTCCTTTTTTGTTCCGTTCTTTATTTTTTGTGCAAGTGTTGGCCTTGTTTTAAAAGCCAGCGGCCAGTTTATTGCCAAGATGTTGAGCTGCAAGGATTCCTTCTTTGCTAAATGTTTTCTTATTGTTGTTGTTGTTCAAGTCTTCTGCAGTCGATAAAAGTCAACTTAGCGATAATATTGTCATCGACAGTGCAAACATTTTGAATCACTTCTCTTATATATATATAAATAAATAAATATATTTCTTTCTTAAATTTTGTTAATACTGAAACTCATCTTTCGACCGACTGTTCGTATATAAGTTATATAATATAGTGAATATTTTATATATAAATATACAGGAAGAAGACTGGCTGTATTATAAGTTTGATTCAGGTAGTTCTTAAAACTGTGGGATAAGTTGGCAAAGAAGCCGTCAGCCGGACAGACATATGAACATGGCCATATCGGCTAAAAATATATAGATACTCTATTGGATTAGAGATATCGAATTCTATACTTCACAAACTGCACAACAAAGTTATAATATCTTTTGCAAGAGTATGAAAAAGTGCTGGCCAAAAAAGATTCTCAATTTGAATTCTAACGTATAACAAAAAGTTATTTTAAATGTTGGTTATAAGTGAGTTATTGTTTTACGCTTAATTGGCTATACTGGAACTCTGTTACGGTACTTTTGGATGACTTATACAGCAAACACTTTGATAAGTTTTATGCCTTTACAAATAATAATTCCGCTAAAAACACTTTGGCATGGCAACTTGGCCAGTTGCAAAAGGCAACCCGAAACTCATAATGACCTTTCCAAAGCGGCGCATGCAAAGTTCACAGGGGAGTGGCCGAGGCATGTGGCAGGAGAGGCAGGGCGGAGGGAGATGCCGAGCAGGGAAATTGTTGGATGCCGGTACACCACAAAAGTTGCTTAGCTGCTTGTCGTGATTTTTGCTCAACTCTTTCCTCTATCCGCTGCTGCGAGCCCTACAGTTTTTTTGTTTTTTTTTTTATTTTTTTTATAACCACTTCAAACAAGTTGCTTTTTATAATTAAATTAAAAAATTTATGAGCAATTAAATGGAAAACTCTGCTTTGTGGTTCAAAGCCAGGCAAAAGCCAATGAGCATCAAATCTAATAAGCATTTTGGGAACAAGAGTGCGGTCTTCTCGACTAGCGCATACTCTTCTACTTCCTCACATCTTCAGTCATCCAATTTTGATACACTGAGTGGAAAAAAAAAACACTAAATTGAAAACATTCTTTAAAGAGCACGTTGTACTAACTTAATTTAGGGGCTCTAACTAGGGCTGTCTCTGTCATTTTAATTTAAGTTAAGTTTATGAACACCGTTTGCAAAATTTTCGGGGCAAGCAAATAAATTGAAAATACACAATCTACTTAAATATTATTTTGTTTAGTATAATTATATAGTTTTTCCTTCGCTATCTCTCTCTCTCTCTCGCACTCTGTATTAATCTCTTTATATGAACTGGTCTTTTAAATATATTTTAGATGGGCCGTATCAACGGTCACGACACGTCAGAATCTGGTGCCGCGAGAGCTGTCAACGGTTGGTGAAGTCAACCAGCAGTGCCATTTGGGGGGCTTTGTGGGAACGGAGACGAATCGTGATACGGAGACGGGTGCTGGAAATGCACCCATATCGGCATTGATACCCTATTGGGATATGGCGAATCATCGTTGCGGCAAGATTACCTCATACTATGATCGTGCCGCAAAGCAGATGGAGTGCACCGCCCAGGAGACATTCAAGGCTGGTGAGCAGTTCTTCATCTACTATGGCGATAGGTCCAATGCCGATCGTCTGGTGCATCATGGGTAAGTGTTGAGCAGTTCAATCAATTTTGAATCCAAACATTTCGCTAACGATATTAATTCATTAATTTGTGATTTAATCATTAATTAATGCATTCAATAAACAGATTTCTGGATATGCATAATTTGAAGGACTATGTGCAGTTACGTTTGGGCCTGAGTCCAACGGATCCGTTGGTCGAACAGCGTTTGCTGCTGCTGACAGAGCTGAACATTGAGCGGAAGGCGGAGCTGCGCGTGTTGCCCGCACCGGAGCACATCTCCGGCGAGGTGTTGGCCTTTGTGCGTGTCTTCAATATGAGCAAGGAGCAGCTGGAGCATTGGTGCAGCGATATGGAGCGTGCCGTGGATCTGCTGCACATTGATTGTGCCCTCGAAACGGACCTGGAGACGCGCACATGGCAGTATCTATACCAGCGGCTCAAACTACTGCTCGGCGTGCTCGAGGCGTCGCTGCGCGAGGCGGATGAACAGCAGCAGCTGGAGACATTGCAGCGGGAGCAAGGTGAGCACCCGTCGACCAATCGGGATATTGATATTATGGTGTTGCAGTATCGTCGCCTCGAACGTCGCATCCTCACCGATGCCCTGCAGTATGCTCAGGAGCGCCTGAAGGTCTAGTCCGGAGCGGTGCACAAACAAAAACAAATAATACTAAATCAAGTGGCCATTCACAGCAGTCACCATTTATCATTTTAGCCACCATACAGAGACTACGATTGTCGCGCAGCTCAAGAAATGGGCTAAAACGATAAATTCAAGCACAAAAATTGGTTTTCCATATTTTTGTTTTAATGCCTGCGGTGTATTTTTTTTTATTTATTGATTTTTGCGAAACACAAAGAAAAATTTTTTTTTTTTTATTTCTTAAATTATTATTATTTTTTCATTAACTTGAACTAACTTCGGGTAATTTTAAAAAGATTTCGAAAAAATCTGCATTAAAATTGTTGCCTTTATTTTCATTTTCATTATTTGTAATTTTTTAGTAAGTAAATGCCATTTAATAATTGTTTTATGTTTGTTTTTTTTTTTTTTTTTAACCAAATGAAATAAAATAACAATAGCCAAACTCTTTCATAAATGTCTTATATATGTCTATCAAATGTTAAAATCGAACTTAAAATAATCAATGTGACGACACAACTTCAAATAATTCATAACTGTATATCGTTCAATTAGAGACAATGATTATATGCAAAATAGTGAAATACGCATTTTGTTTTTATTTATTAATGTGTGACGCAGGAAGGAGAGCAAATTGCAAATGAGATTTTGATTCAAGCTCGCATTAAAATATATAAAAATGCGCTTAAGCCTTAAAGTCGCATCACACACACACACATATACACACACACACACACAAGCGGACTCGGATTAAATCAAGCAAAGCTTTCAACCGCGAATCTATGCGTCAATGTTAGCATGCGGCGTGTGGTATGCACCGTGTTTGTGTATGTAAGCCCGTGTGTGTGTCTGTGTGTATGTCAACACGCACAACATACAAAATATATACATATATAATTAAATGTATATATGTATATGCGCAAAAGTGATTTCAGGAGAGGATAAACAGAATGCTGTAGCAGACAACTCTGAAGTTAATATATTGTATATAATAGCTACTCATAGCAGATTCACAGAAGCTACAGCAGCTTTTGCGAAACATAGCCTGAAGAGATTAGTTCAGCTGTTCCGTATAGTTCCGAGCTCTCCAATAACTTCATGATTTTGATACAGAACATATGGTTTTGTGCAATGTCCTTTTGTCCGTCTCTATGAACGCAACTTTTTTTGACACCCTCAGAGATAGGGACTTACCTGCGCCCGGGTCAGACAAAGTGTTAAACTTGGAGTGCTACATCCACTAGGAGGTTAGAAAATTGATAACATCGATAGTTGCAAATCGATAAGGCCACATATCTTGCACAAATATAAGGCTACAGTCACCACATGTGGTACGCAGTTTGTTGGCGATCCTTCCTTCAAAGATCGGCATATGCCACGCCCTCTTGAGCTCCCCAAACCGATACACCTCTTGATATAAATCGATAAAATCATATACAATTAGCGAAATTCGATTCAAGGCATTAAAGTTCCATAAACGTTAGTTGTTCTAAATACACGTTAAATAAAAAAGGAATTTCATTTTTAACATTAAAATATAATTTTTTGTTTCTAAAGTGAGGTTAAGGTGCGAAAATCTATTAAAGGCAGTCACTTTGTAGCCTTCGGAAAAGTAAGTAGGGTGTTATATGGAATTTATTTGAATGAGATAATAAAGAATTAATATTTATTTAATAGTTTACATAATGCAACAGATTAGTTGCTTACAACATTTTTGAATGAATTGTGAAAAAACACTGCAAAACAATGGTAAAAACAACATCAGAAATTTATCGCAGAGGCAAATTTACGGGCTGGGCTGGATAACACTGCCTTGGCATCTACAATTTTATTTGATTCACGGTTACGAATATCGAAACATCATGTTTAAAAATTGTTATCATGTAATAATCGATTGGTTTGAAAGTAATTGAGATCAAATCCAGTTTTTACGAAGGCCTACCACATATCCAGATTAAATGTTGCAAAAGAATTCACGTTCTGGGCTCAGGATTGTCAAAATATGGTATTTTCTGATGAGATAAATTTAATTTCGATAGTTCTAATGGTTTAAATCATCACTGGCATGATTTGAAGAAGTCTGAGAGATTCTTACCTACTCAACGCCATGTTTTACTCATGATCAGGGCTGCATTCAGTCATCACAACCTGATTTGTAAAATTTCGGGCCGTATCAGCTCGGAGGATTATATAAACCTGTTGGACACAGTTTTAGTAAACTTTATGGAGCATCAACCAGACCCAAATGCCATATTTCAGCAGGATAAGGCTCCAATGCATGTGCCGTGGGCGTGTCGCATATGGTTTCGGGATAAGGATTTTATATTTTTAGAGTGGCCAGCAAGATCAGCCGACCTGCATCCCACAGATAATATATGGGGGAACCTGTCCCCCACCAGACCAACTACGAAGGCTGTCGTTAAGGAATGGTCAAAATTCCCAAATTATTAATTTGATATTTGTATGTAATTTCAACTTATTATAATAGTTTTATTAGCATTGCATTTAATCGAATCTCGCACCTTAACCTCATTTTAATGTTACTAATGGTAATGTTAAAAATTTAATTCCTTTTTTATTTAACGTGCATTTAGAACAACTAACTGTTATGGAACGAAATAAAATTTAAAACATCTTATTTTAAATTTTATAACGTAAAAATCAAGTGCCTTTAATCGAATTTCGGTGAGTGTATCTCACACAATTTAAAAGCTAGAGTCAACAAAATTTAAAGGTATATTTCTAGTAACACACTTAAAAAATACGAAAAGTACATTTTAAACCACGTACCCCTCCAGCCCCTAAAAACGATAAAAGCCTACATCTCCCGGAATTTAAGACCTATAGCTAGTATACTTTGAATGAAGATTACTAAGATCGTCTTCAACATTTTTCCCTAAAATTTAAAGGAAGCCCACATCTCCCGTAATTTATGAGGTTACTAGAAAACTCGTCCAAAAATTTGTACGGTCCATCCACTCCTGACTCCAAAATTCACAAAAGCCTATATATGTACATACATATACCCGAAACTTTCTTGGCTACATCCGCACTGTTCTGTGCTACCTTTTATCAGCTGGTATTACTTACGCCCGATTCCAACGTTCATTCCTGTTTATTATCAACTTGTAAATCGTAAAAGCGTTCTTTATAAACATATAGAATTCGCCTGCTTTGAATAAGGGGTTAAGAAAGTGAAGATTAGTTTAACAGTCCCCTATATCGAGACAATATGTGGACGCATCCTTTTAATTTGATATGACTTGCCCATAAACTGGAGTGTATCTCTTATAATTCATTTGAGGGTACATTTTAGATGGGACATTCAGATATTCTACATATTTATACACACACACACACACACACGCACAGTATTAACAAGTGCTCTCAGTTTTGAATAGCATTCTGTGCTTTTTTTTCCGATTGTAGAGGCGTAGGTTGTTGTTGGAAAGCCGCTTAGTTTTTGGGGCCCAGTGGGCAAGAACATTTGCTAATTGGTAGACAGTAACTAATTTGCCAGTCCAATTATCAATTTGGTAGAGTGGGGCGGGGCGGGGCGGCGGGTATTTGGGGGCGTACAAGCTTAAGTGATGCGATTGCAATTTGGCGGTTTGCATTTACGTTCGGGTCAAAATAGAGGAAGAAATGCAAAACTCAAAACCAGACCATTGAAATAGCAGCAGCAGCAGCAGCTGCAGCTGTGGCAATCGATGGCATAAGGGAAACTAAATTGCCAACAGTGACTGTACACAGGATGTGCACATACATACATACATATATGTATTTCAATCAACTGCCTAAACACTTTTCAAATAGAGCAATTGAATTGCACGCTCAAGAAAATCAGCTGCCAAGATTTGTACTCTGGTTGGTAAATGGAAATGCGGAAGTGGGAGTGGGAGTGGGACTGGGAATGGGAATAGGAATGGGATGTGAGTACTCGCTTAAAATAGCTATTCAAGTGTAAAATCAAATGTCGCGCAAGTGAGTTGCAAATGGTTGCCTGGCGCTGGTTGCTGGTTGCTGATGACTTTTGTCGCGCCACTCTAATAACATTTCCAAAGAGGCTCCATTTGCAAATGCGAATTACGAGCTGGGGTGTTCTTAAATCGAATAAAATATAAATGCCGTTACAAGCTGAGGTAAAAACAGAAACATCGGCCATAACTAGTTTCAATCCTATAATTAACTTTTCGCATTCCATTTAAGTCCTGTAGAAATGGGCAAATATGTGGCTGCTGACCGTAGCTCGGTTCGTATAGAAACCGAACCCGATTCGCAGACAGCTAATAAAATATGGTTAATTTTGGAGGGCAAAATTCATTTAAATAATTCACAACTAAAACAAAATTTTGCATTTGGGTTTTATAAATAATATCGGCATGTTATTATTGTGAATCAGATAGAAATTGTTTTTTATGCAAAAGCCAAATGAAACAGTTACTCAACGTGCAACTTGTCCGTTAACTTATTAACATACCGTTAACTGTAGTATCCCATTGATATTCTACTTGCACACACACAACACACACACGTCCACACACACAACACACACACAACACACACACACACAACACACACACGTGCACCCACACGCGCGCACTTATATGTGTGTATGCAATTAAGTACTGTTGCAATCGGTTGCACTTGCATATATGTATACATATACATATGCGTATGTACATATCTGTCAGTATATATGAACATATGTAAATATTTCTCATCAATAGCCGGACATAATTTGGTCAGCCACATTGGGTAACGAAACAGAAGCAGTGGCGCATAACGTAAACGCAGCATCGCCTCTCAAGGGTCATTAAAAGGAATAAATTATGCGCGGCATGCAAAGGTATGTGAGTGTGTGTGCGTGTGTGTGTGTGCGTGTGTGTATGTGTGTGTGTGTGTGTGTGTGTGTGTGTGTGTGTATGCCTACAATATGATTACACATATTACTCAAAGCGAAAGAAGCCAAAATGCTACTCGCCCACACTTGAAGCTTAACTCGCTGTTGCAGATTCGTAGGAGGAGGGGCGCGGCGTTGTGTGTCCAGGACTACCATAAAAACAGATTGTAATCTGGGTAAGTGGAAGTGGCCACATTTGGTTGCAAGCGTGCCATTGTCAGTGCCCCTTCCCGTGTTGCCCATGCAACACAGTCGACAGCGGACCATGCAAAACAAAAATCCACAAAACTTGAGAAAGCTATGGAGTGCTATTAGAGTGCTCTACAGAAGATACTATTTTGCTATTTGCCAGCACAAAACTCCAAATTATTCCGGCAAAGTTTCAATAACTATGATAAATCAAAATGTACATATATGTTAGACTGCAAACACACATAAATAACATGTATGATATGTATGATACAGACGTGCAGTTTTCGATACTAAATAGACGCCGTTTTTTATCGATTTTTTTTTATAATTGCAGGGTATATACTAGGGTATACTAAGGATGGAAAATAGAGGCACAACAACTGCAATTGCTCTGAAATTTCCTATGTAGCATATCAAGATATTCGCATGTTTTAGTGCTGTTGTTGCTATCATGGCTCCACCATTTTCATGGGAACTACTCTAATATTTGAACGAAGTTGATATGTTCCAACCCCACTTCCTTCATTCATTGCTTACAGCCAGTTTTTCACTTGTTGTCTGTGGCAGTGGTAGTTGCGAAGTGACAACTGTCAGCAGACAGAAGCCAGCAGAATGCGATTTGATGAAATTTCACAAACTGGCGATGTGCATCTGAGTTTTGGAAATGCGAAAGCTGCTGAATAACAGAGTTGGAACTGCAAATCACTGGAACCAAAGAAACCTTAAGCGAACTATATACATTTCATTCGGAAATTCTAAAGAAAATCGCATGTGAAACATTCTCTAACAACTTGCAACCCTTTCGATAAATGTGTCTTTTGCGTACGGGAATCAATGCTGAGTTTTGTAGAGAATTTTGGCCTGCCTTTTGCTCCTTTTGCTCCTTTTGCAAACAATTCTATTGTGTGACTTTCTCTTTGCTTCCCACTCTTTTTCCTTTGTTTTGCGTTATGCTTCTCCCTGTTCTTCTCGCAGTGCTTTTAGATTGGCTTCTCGCTTTGCTGTGCTTCTTTTAATTTGTCCTCTCACCTTTTCATTTGCTTCTGTTATCGGTTTCTCAGTTTTATTCTACCGTTTTGGATTCGCTTCTGACTTTTCACCTAGTTCCTTCCTATCGTTTTCCTATTTTTTCTTGCTTCAACTGGAGGCGGCTCGAGAAAATCAATTGGTTAACAAAAACCTTAACCATAACAAGGCTGTCGCACAATTGATTCCGTTTTCTTTAAATGCTACCAAAATTGTTAATTGAATGGAATTTCTTGGCAAATTTCGCATTTCACTTTGGCTACAACAGGGATTTTGGCTTAGCTTTGGTCCTTGATCCATCCGACAGTCGACAGTGCACTCGCATATATGAGTAGCTGAGTAACTGGGTAACTGAGTAACTGAGTAACTAGAGTGCTTCAATGCTCGAGTGGAATGGATGTTGGTGCTGTTGATGCTGATGTTGCTGCTGTGCCTAACAAGGTTACCCGTGCAACTAATTTGCATGGGACGTGACTGTACCTGGCTGCGAGGAACTGTCGCAGTGTTTGTTAGCAATTAACTGGGCCATTGTTGTTGTCAACATTCTTAGCCAATTGCAGGTGCAGCAGCAGCACCAAGAATTCTTGCACTTTACATTGGCATCGGCAAGGGTAGCTGCTTATTTTATTTGCTAATTGCAACACTCACCAAGCTGGCAAGCAGCAAGGACGAGAAAAGAACGAGCCCTCGACAAGAGCTCGACAAGTTTCTAGCAGCAGCAACAGACAACGGTGTCGCCAGAAGCCAGAGGGCAAGGGTCAGACGGCAGTCGGCAGAGGGAAGAGTGAAGAGGGCAGAGGCTTATCTACTTGTCTCAACGCATTCTGGCATGCTTCTTCAGGTAGCATGGCAAACAAATTAAAAGTGACGCATCTTTTTCCTTTCCCCCCCTTCTGTCATTCTATGTGGCGTCTTCATATTTTATATATAAAGTGTTTTTTTTTTTTGTTTTTTTTTTTTTTTAATTTTGCATTTTTTGCACTTTTTACAGTGAGCTCAGTTGGCTCATTCCCCACTTTGCTGACAGCCCTAGAGCAACATTCTTGGTTGTTGAATTTGAATCATAATACGCACTCAGGCTCGGTAACAAGCCGGGAAACCAAAGTAATTGCTTAACACAGAATGCAAAACTATTCACTTAATGGCTTGTAAGGGGATATATATATATATATAAGGGGATAGATATATTGTTTAATCAAATATTTGATAGTTGTTCAGCAGTGTGTTTAATTCGCTCCTTTTCCAAAGGATATTTCATTTTATTTTCAAAAAGTTCTTTGGCTAGAATATAACACAATGGGTTTCCCTTGCGTGATATCAGATATATTCGATATATTCGATATAAATTTATAGTATGAGGAATTTCAATTATGAGCCTTTAAAGTTACAGAGTATGCAAGAAACTTATATTTGCACTTTGAGAGCAAACATTGCAGGCAATTTTTCCTTTTGCCTCTATTCCAATTGCAATTGGGGCATTCTGAGCTTGGGGAAAATATCAGTTGTTGGCTCTAAATTCTCGATTCTCTCGGGATAAGCAAAGACACAAGCTGATTACGTGTATGACAAAAGAATATGCCAAATAAGCTTATAACAAGCTGCCCAGCAGGACAGAAAGAGAGAGAGAAAGAGAGAGAGAGAGAAATAGTAAATGATAGGCAAATATTGAAAATGGCATACAATTCTTAAGAAGTTTAGATGACAGTTAAAATCAACACGCATACGCCACATGTGCAACAGCAACAGCAGCAGCAGAAGCAGCAGCAGCAGCAGTAAAAGACGTTTTAGTTGGGGGTGTACAAGTGGGAGGGGCTTGGCAGAGGAAGTAATCCATACAAAATAGTTGTACATGTGATGAATATTTCATTTGATGTGACTCGGGCTCAAGCAAGCACTATCAGGTCATGTCTGGCCATTATATATTCATGTTTGCCTGTTCGCCATTCGATGGCAACACACACACACACACAGAGAGAGACACACACAGAGACACAAATTGAATATGCTAAGAGTGTTGTTGCTGGGTTGGGTGCCGACTATTTAATATGAATAATAAGTAATAAATGCAGGTACTTACAATATAACAATGACCTGATTTGATTACTTCATAATATTGTTGATACTTTAAGCTAAAGCGATCTTATCTGTGCTGCTGTTGCTGCAGCATTCCGAAGGGAGGTGATGTCGGGTATTTGAATGACTCTTTAAACTCTCATAAATTGTTCACTTATGCGCACGGAAAGAGGGAGACGGATAGAGACAGTAAGCGAGAGGGACAGCAAGACACTTTAGTTTCATTTACCGAATCAGTCAAATGTCCATTCTTGTGTGTGCAAGTGTGTATGTGTTTGTATGCATGTGTGTGTGTGTCTGTGTGTGTGTGTGTGTGTGTGTGTGTTTGCAGTACCTAATCAGCCGACAGCACAAAGTGTCCACGGGGAATGGCAGTAGCGGGCATCAAATTGTGACAGAAGGACGAAAAGCGCTCAAGTGAACCCCACCAAAATACAGTTTTGCCAGAGACTCTGGGGAATGCCCACTGAAGGTTGCAGCAGCGGATTTGCTGCATCCCCCAGTGGATTTTTGGAATTCTGCTTCATCTGTAAATTGCCATGGATAAGTGCGTGTGTGTGTGTGTGTGTTTGTATTAAACAGTGTCCCAATTCTCTTCTCACTCTTGATAAAATGACATAATTTCACAATTTCTCACAATACGACAGCTTCATAAATATTAAATTTAAATTAATTGAATGCCGTTAAGAGTGTTTGCTTGTATGTGGGAGCTTATTTATGTGTGTTGGCTATTAACGGTTAGTCAACAGATTCATAAATATATCAAACAATTAATAAAAGTGCGACAAAAGATACATTTATAAAGGGTGCGCAACATCAACAGCGAAAATAGGAGAAAAAATAAAACTGTTGCAAATGGTGGCTTACTTTCCATTTTCGCATTTTTTTCTCATAACAAATCTTGAAAATGTTCTACAGTTTTATCAGTATTATGACAAAGCATAGTCCTGCTAAATTGGAAGGATATATTTTAAAACAAGAGAGAACGTTGCAGTCGGCTGTAATCGACAGCGAAATACTATGATACCACAATTTGTGTGCAGTCAGGAAATACTGTCCAAGTTTGCATTTCAGATAGAGGTAGATATAAGATAGTAACCCTTTTTCGAAGTTTGCCAAATGTAGCTCTTAAATAACGGAAGATATGAGCTTTTCGAGATTTTAGTGGCGGTAGTTGGCGGGGTTTCATAAATGAAAAGTTAGGTTCCTAATAATCTTCCTTCCAAGTTTGGTAACTGTAGCTCTAAAACTCCGGGAGATTTGGGCATTTATTGGTTTTTGGGGGCGGGAGTGGTCCAAAATTGTTTTTTCCAGATTTTTTAAGGTTTTTACTAGAAATATTATTATTAATCATTAATTAATAATAATAATAGCAATACACCTTTCAAATTTGGTGACTTAAGCTTTCAAATTGCGTGAGATATATGGTCTTATGTGGCCATCCAATTTTCGATCTCTTAGGGAAGTTATCAGTAACATATATTCAAAATTTGGTGACTCTACCTTAAAAATTATGGAAAATATGCGCAATTTAGATTTCTAGGGCCAAACAAAAATATGCCGATCCTTGGAGGAGGTTACCAGCAATTTATTTTCCAAGTTTGGCCACTCTATCTTTAAAATTGTGGGAGATATACAAATTTATCGATTTATACTTTCCGAAATATCGGCATTGTCGATAATGGGCGCAGGTGTGGCACACAAATTCGTTATCGGTACTTAAAGGTGACTACCAAAATTGACGTTCCCAACTCAAAACTGCGGAAGATATGTCCACTTAAAGATTTTGGGGGCGTGGTGGCTGGGGGCGCCGGATGTGGGTGATACCTTCGGTATCATAGTATAAAATTGTGGAAACGCACTGTGTCGATAACATTTTCAACCATTTTACTCCTTAGATTCCAAGATTTACATCACAGAATATATAGCAATCCCATATAGCTTATATGTGTAAGTTTTGTATAATATATATTTTATATTTTCTTGTCTTTCTGTGTCTCTAGCAAAAATATATGTGAGCGGATAAATATTTCAGCAATCAACTTACAACTTTTCTGATGTCTCATATATTATTTGGTGGCAGTACTTGAGACAGCTTCATGTTGAGAAGCTGGCGAGCCTAATAAATAAATGATGGAGATATTTATTTGAAATAATCTCCGTTCAAACAGTAAGATAAATTAAATAACAAACAAAGTGTGTCACAGAGATTGTGACAGGATTGGAGACAGAGAATATATGGGCTTTACATACATGTTGCAAATGAATCGAATGAGATCGGACCAGTTCAGCTTTGACTTTACCTAAGAACAAATAGCTAAACAACTTTTTGTCACAATTTCTACAGTTGATCAATGCCAATATGCCAAGTTGTAAAGACACTTGAAGGTATCGAACTCAAAAACGTTGCACGTGGCATGTCAAAGTCGTAATAACATTTCAAATGCCACATATCATTATCAACAAAATGACGTCACACGCATTGCATTCTGGCACTGATGTTATCCTGCTTTTTAAATACATATATTAACATATATAAATTGTATATATTTATATATATAAAAAGTACATATATATATAACATATATATGAACGTATATCACACAACTCATAAATACGTGAGCATATATGTGATTTATAATTAAATAATTTTAATTTGTGTTATGTCAATCAATCATTTAATTCATGTGCATAACTTTGCCAAATGATAATATGATGTGTGTTTTCAGCGATTGCATAATTAATGGTTTGAATATATCTTAATATTGCATATTTGTTTTCCTCATAAAACGTGCCACATACGCTTACAACGACCAAAAAGCTGGTTTTGTAATTTATGATAGCAATTATTAATGCAACACAGATCTCACATTGATACATATGTATGTGTGTGTTTGCCTTTCTTTGACAATATATAATGTATTATTTAACACTCTTATTATATGTATAACACAATTGCATAGTTAACACAATTGTCTGAATAAATAAACAAATAAGCAAGTGGGTATTCTCTTAGTATGATCATCTTGTTTAGCATTTCCGCTTCCAGTAAGGCTGACGGCTGATGCATTTTATTGAAATATTTCATATTTTAATTAACCGCAAATGAAAATTATAAAATCACATACACACAGCACATCAAAAGGCGTCAAAACTACAGGTTATTGTATCTAAAACACACACACTCCACGGCATGGCCTACTTTTCTGGTTGCGGTCGGAAAATGTTGTCTCCAAATAGCAAGCTTCGTCGGGTATTTGAGGGACTGAATAATTTAAAAACATTTTTAAAATGTGGCAGGATATGAACCGCAAGCAAATTACTGGAAATTGACTGCACTTAAAGTACATACACACACACACACACACACACACACTCACTAATACACACGTAAAGAAAAACAATTTTAATATTTAATTGGAAGCAAACATTTTTGAAATCGCGTTGAAGCAAAAAACCAAGTGAAAGTCACAAGAAACAGCGACAACAACAACAAAAGGAAACACGAAAATTGCCGTGTGGACGCCATTTTGTTTCTCGTCGAGGCAGCGAGTAACGGTTCAAAGGAATACTGTTGCAACACTCGTTCGTTTGCTGCACTTTTTGAACTTTAGTAGTAATTTTACGAGTGGCCCGTTTTTTAAGAATTCATTACAATATAAATAAGTATTCTATATATATTTTATATTTATTATATATAAAATGTATATTTATTTTTTTTTTAATTGAAGAGTGACTTATTTAAAGTAAATACCATTTGTAAAATTTGATCAAATAAGTCCACAAAGTTGAACTGACCTTGCCTGGACATGTCTATGTGTGTGTGTGTGTGTGGTGCAGTGCCCCAGGCAGTGTGTGCGGCACACAGGCATTAAGGTGACCTGATTGACTGAACAGGGCGGCACGAGCATGTGAACCAAACACACACACACAACAATGAATACAAAGCAGGCAAGAAAGTTATGCATGCAACAAATATGAACAAATATAAACCAAAAAAAAAGAGAAAGGAAATACTGTAACTTTAAGCTGATGACATTGCTGTGTGTGTGTGTGTGTGTGTGTGTGTGTGTATATAACCTAACGTTGTTTGCTGCAATCTGTGCTATAAGTTGTGCCACAAATTTTTCTGGTTCCGCATATACACAGGACGAATACGTATTTAAATTTCAATTTAAGTAAATACATATGAGTATGTGTATAGGAGTGTATAGTGTGTGTGTGTGTGTGTGTGTGTGATGTGTGTGATGTGTGTAGGATGCGAAATCTGCGGCTAAGTGGCCGCAACAGTTGCACTCAACGTCATGTTGCCAAGCTGCCAAAACGTGCGCACTTCGTTTGAATAACTTGCAAATGTTCATAATGAGCTACTCATTACTTATGTAATAATGTTTACACGCCGTTAGACACGCATTCACCAAAACACTCAACACGCACTCACAACACCCACAACAGTTTTATGCTATTTTCGCGAAATGTTTGCCACAAGACTTTGTCACAGGTATTTGTGATGTATTCAGATCAAACTAAATTAAAGTATATCCGAAGTTTAGTCAAACAAATTCCACTTTCAGTTTGAATTGCTGGAGCGCATTATTTATTATATGTGTTAAATTATATTTTATGTACTTAATTATGACAGTGATGTACAGTGTCTACCAGCTTATTTGGAACAGTGTAAGAAAGAGAAATATGTAAAAGCATGGATTTCGAGTTCTGGAACACTATCATATTTGAATATGAGTACAAATTCAACATTTTTGGTTCGGACGAACGGAATTATGTATGGCGACAGTCCGATACTGAGCTGAATCCCAAACACTTAAAGGCAACAGTCAAGCATGGCGGAGTGTCATGGTATGGGCATCTATCTTGTCAGCCCGCGACTTAAATTTTGTGTTTATTGAAACAACAATGGACAATAATGTGTATTTCAAGATATATAATAAAAGAAAATTTACTCGAAAGTGCCGAGAAGGCAGAATCCGACGTACTTTCCGGATCTACCAGTACAAAAACCCAAGCATAAGTCCGGAATAGTACAGTCCTAGCTTATCTGGAACTGCCCCCACATGATAATTCCACCGGCCCAGTCTCGAGATTTAAATGTTCGTGAAAATTTGTGGGCTCTGCTGGAAAATAACATCTGGAATCACAACATATCCAGCAAAAAATATCTCAAAAATGTTCTGCTGGAGGAGTGGAGCACGATCAGTCCAGAAACTACCCGGAAGCTGGTATCTTCCATGAATAATAGGTTACGGGAAGTTTTTAACGCTAAAGGATATAATACTAAGTATTAACATCCTTATTTAAGCTTTTATACGCAAAATATGTAAGTTTTTTTAAAACTGTTCAAAATCGGCTGGAACCCGTTTTTGGATATGTTTTCAGATTTTGACTAATTTGAATTAATTAATTAATATTTTAGTAAAAACTAAATTTTGTTTTTCAAATGTGATATAACATTAAACAAATTGGCATTTAAACATTTTAAATTTGTTTCCTTGTTTAAACTTTATGACACTTTAAATATTTTACTAGACACTGTTCCACATAAGCTGGTAGACACTGTATGCTCAAGTTGTCAGATTTCCGCATGCGTCAACGAACTGTAGAATTTAATATTTAATTGCCAGATTACAATAAAATGAATTGAAACAATATAAGCTCTCCTTGTACAGCACAAAGTAGTCCCAGATAGTAATAATATTAATAACAATATTAATTATTTTAAGAAATATGGTACAGAAAGTATGCGAACTGTTATTGTAATCAAACAATATCAACGAGCATTTTTGTATTATTTAAGAAATTGTCTAAAAAATGGAAATTACGGGATTGAATTAAATTCTTTTATTTAATAAAAGTTGAAAAATTGAATAGAAAGGCACAACAACTCAATAAGGTTTTGCGCACACATGCTATGGAACTAACTATGGAAGTACAACAGATGAGATCTTCTAATTTGGCTTGGAATTTCCATTTAAATGGAAATGGTAGTGAACAAAAAGCCAGTCACAAAATGCTTACATTCCAAATGAAAAGTTGGAAAATCCGAAATCCAACCAGTGGGGAACGAACAATGGTTGCAAAGTATAAATGAAATGAATATACATATGTATGTGGATGTGCACATGTAAGGGTGTGCCTAAGGCATGAAACTAATTAACTGTCATGGCAGCAGACCAGGAGACCAGCAGACCAGGAGACCAGGAGACCAGCAGACCAGGAGACCAGGAGACCAGGAGACCAGGAGACCAGCAGACTGTGCTTATGAGTGTTGTGCATAATGCGAATGCGAGTTTCTTTCAAGTAAAATGTCTTGTCAAAAGAATACTGTTCGGCAATGTTGCAAATTGCATAACGTGCTGTTACAGTTGCTTCTGTTTTGTATTTCTGTGTGTGTGGCAGTGGCAGTGGCAGCGGCAACAATTGACAGCGACACACATAAAAGCTTTTAAATCTTAATAAATCTTGCATACAATTTCAAAAAGTAAAAGCAGCAACCGCAGCAGTCGCAGCCAAAGTTAAAGTTTCGTTACGTGGGGCGTGACCGAGTGACAACGATGTGGCATAGATTGTGGCAACACCACGCTTGGTGGTTGACTGTGTTAAGCTGCTGTGGCGCTCCTTCAATGTTTTTGGCAGCTGTAGCTGACACGCAGCACATCGAACCTGGCAGCGAGTTCCTCCTGTGTGCGGATCCGGGGTGGAGGTTCGACGTGAACTTAGTAGTAGGGTTCCACAAGTCAACTTTCAAGGTTTGCAATGCTGACGCACACCTGGAGAAGTGTGTATTGAACATTTTTCCACCCATACTGCTCTTTAGTCGCTAATACATATATATTTTTTCCAAGCATTTTTCCTTATATCTCGTCTGTCTTGTCTCTCCAGCATAGATGTGTGTAATCGGTTAAGTTTTCGAATTCTTCAGCAAGCCTCATATATTATTTGCTATTTGTATTTGATACAGTTTCACTTTGAGAAGCGAACTAACCTGATAAATATATAATGGAGCTATTGATTTTAAATAATCGAGATGTTAGATATCGGATAAATGGGAGCGTTTGAGGGAAAGTTGCAGTTAGAGAAATATTTATAGCATACGGGATACACAAAAAATGCAAGGATATGAGATATATAGGTTAGGGGGCTGGGCAAGAGAAAAATAAATTAGATGTAGGCAAACTTGCAGATTTGCCTATCAACGTATGAATGTGGGATTTCGTTTCGATTTCGATAAACAATCAAGAAGCTGTATCAGTAAAAGTATCGATATCGACTTCAATAAGCACAAACATACTAGTGTATCCATTATAATACAATAAATAAAATATAAAACTAAATATTTACATAAATAAATAAAGTGAGAAAAAAATACATATTAAAAGATATCAATAAAAAAAAAAAAAACAAAAATAAGCAAAATCACAATAGATTTTAATCAAGACAGACAAGGTGACATATCTTAATGGGTGCATCACTCCATAGAGCTGAATCTGGAACTGACAATTTCAGTTTGACTCAATGAAGAAGAAACTAGTGACAGTTGCGTTCAATTTTGTGATCATTTATCGAATAATAAATTCGATAAATGTCGTTTTAGATCGCTTGTGCAGAGGCATTGAGCCAATTGGCTTCGTTGGCTTTTGCCAACTTTGTAGTGTTGCCATAAAAAACCCGCTACAAAGAAAAACACAACAAAAACAATAACAAAAACAAAAACAAAACATTGTAACACAAGCAAGTTGCTTCCAAACTGTTCTCTCTTTATTTTCCTCACTTGCTATTTTGTAAAAATCTGACGCTGTTAGAAAGTGGCTGTTGTTGTTGTTGTTTTACTGCTGTTGCGATGCTTTTAGTTTTAAAAAGTGCCACACAATGTTGTGTCGCACACACAGACACACACACACACACACAGTGACACGTACAAAGTCTCTGCTTTTACGTGTATAAATTTTGCACAACTAACTGCGTCACATTTTGCATAAGTAATAAGATCGATTTCCGGTGATGGTGCGTGATGATGATGGAGGAGAACACGACGTCGTTCCTGTGGAGTCAACAGGGCCGGCTGAGATGTGTGGCAATAGTAACAGAAGCAGCAGCAGCAGCAGCAGCTAAAAATCTTCTGAGCCAACACAAGTCGCCTAAGATTGTCAACAGCTATTGCTTATGTCAGAGCATTGCCTTCTATAGCGTTTGTATGTTTGTTTGTTTGTGCCTGTGTGTGAGTGTGTGTGCGTGTGTACATTTGGGAGTTTGTGTGTGCGTGCAATGAACCGCTTCGCAACTTGCAACTTGAAGCGGCAGCTGAACAAAATAAACCAAAAGTGCCATAAAATGTTTGTACACAGTTTTTCGAGGGGAGCATTTGGCGCTTGGCTTTTGGCTCCAGCAGCCAGCTGTCTCCGTCTCCGTCTCCGTCTATAAGCCCCAATCCCAACCCCAACCATTCACCCCATTCCGCCACTCGTCCGTTCCTCTAGCTACTGTCGGGCCACCGTAAGCCACCGCATGGCCATTCATCCATTGCCTGAAATTCCGAGTCGCACCGTTGCTGCATGTTTTGTTGCTTATTTAGGTTCGTTTTGCCCATTTTTATACACGCCATTTATTTGCGTTTCCTGTACATTTTTTCCTCTTCTTCCTGCTCCACTCGGCTTCCTTATTTTTGTTCAGCAATAGCACGAACAGACGTTTTTCTTCATTATTCACCTGCAATGGGTACTATAACTAAGTCTTGGAAAAGTCTATAGCCAGTAGAAGTATGGAATATAGTTCAATTGATATAGTCTCTATATATCTATACATATGTATATACAAGGCCAAGCCGTGTTCAATAAACAAGTGTTTACATGAGACATACATTGAAATCAGTTGGATCAAATTAGGATTATTCCCTATAGGTTTACAGTAATAAAGAAATGCTGTTCATTTGGATAATTATAAATGTTTCATAAATATATAAAACTGATTTAATTACCAGGACGAGCTACATTCAGTTCGAGATGTCTCCAAGTTGTAGTTGCACATTCGATAAGAGGTATACCCGGACGGAGATTAGAGTATCTTAAGCTTCGCAAAGCGTCTCAAATAAATGTTTTATTTGTGCAGTTATTTTTAGTAGTGCTTAACAAGAAACAGACAAGTTTTCGCTAGTTTTGGAGATGGGAAGTCCACTAAAGTAAATCCTTACGAGCATTCTAGTACACCAAAATATTTATTTAATATGTAATTTAAAACTAGTTTATGACTGACATCAACTTACCAGGGAAACCAAATGTCACTAGAGGTTATTTTTTAGAGCTCTAAGAATGTTATTAAATTTGATTGTCTAATTTACGGGTGGAAGAAGATGCAACAAAAGCAGTGCTGGAAATTTTTGGAAGTTTTGTTGGTCATGTGCTAAGGGCATTTTATGATGAGCATTTTGAATTTTGCATGAGCCCCAACAACAACAACAACAACAACTTCAAGAAGCTCTTGGTGGACAATGTTGAAATTTGAGGCGGTTGGAAGAGGTGCGGTTGTTGAGTGCTGGGACGGGGCTACGAGTTGTTGTGGAGACTGGAGACGAACACATGACACATAAAAACTGACATGAAACTGCCCTTAACGAGCGCATAAATCTTTAACTGGCCTGCAACAAGACCAAGAGGAGGGGCCAGAGAAGCATGGGACAGGGAGACGGAGGGGGCTTTAATTTTGATTGTGTACACATTGCAATCGCCAATGTGTGAGTGTGTGTGTGCGTGCGTGTCTGTGTGTGTGTGTGTGTGTGTGTGTGTGTGTGTGTTTGTGTGTGTTTTGTTGCTGTGCACTTTTTGTGTGTTGTTTTCGCTTTGTGGCAGTCAGCACTTTTTGGGCGGTGCTTATTTTGTAGCATACTTTTTGGCAGGCCATTTAATATGCACCAAGCAAAGGGAGAAAAAGAGACAGAAAGGCAGAAAACGAGCAAAAGTACACACAGTGTGTGTGTGTGTGTGTGTGTGTGTGTGTGTGTGTATGCGTAATTGCGCGCATAGCACTTAAGTCATTTCGCTAGCAAATGTGTGTGTGCAACTTTAAATGCTTATTTAATTGTGTTAAGTGTCATTTACAGAACAGCCCTGACTCAAACACACACACACACACACACACACACACATACACACAAACACGCACACTTGGAAGCTTTTGCTTTGCGCTATTTTAACAGCAAAAACTTTTAGCTAACATTTTAATTTATGTTGTGCTGCCACGCCCCCTTACACAAAAACACACACATCCATATGCGTAATATAAGCAACTCAGTTTCCAAAATTAGTTGCAGTGCAAAAGTTGCAACGTCTTCATTACGCGCAGATAGACGCCGTGGCACGCACACATACACACACACACACAAACAGACATACACACACATACACGTACACATAGATGTATTGTCGAGTACCGACCAGGATTGTCTGGCATTCGGAAAGGAGTGCAGAATGTGGGCGTGTCTGGCACTCACTCATACAACACTCATCCATTTGCCTTTGCCACTGTTGCCAGCTGCTCACCCTGTAGCTACAAACAACTCCTAAATTGGGTATGTTATCGCGAGCAACTAGGACGTAACAATCAGCACTAAGCATATACGAGGGTGGTTTGATGAGTACCTGACCTTGATGCCAGATGGCGCCACTATTGCAATATGACGTGACTATCGTATAGTACATAAACCTAAACAGCCACAGTGAAAATTTGAGTCAAATCGGACTTTTAGTTTTGTTTTCACCACGTGTCAAAGCAGTCGTGTCCACGCATTTTAGAAAAATGGAAAAAGAGCAATATCGGTCGGTGATTCGATTCTTCTTTTTGGAGGGGAAATCACGCAGTGAAATCAAAGAACGCTTGGATACTGTGTACGGTGACTCTGCTCCTTCGATGACCACCGTCAAAAATTGGTTTAGTGAGTTTCAACGTGGTCGCACGTCCGTTTTTGATGAGCCACGACCAGGTGGCCCGAAAACAGCAACCACGGAGGATAAAGTGAAGAAAATACATGATCTGGTATTGTCAGACCGCCGGTTGAAGGTGCGCGAGTTAGCTGAGACAGTAGGCATCTCAACAGAACGAGTGTTTCATGTCCTACATGAAATATTGGGTATGAGAAAGCTATCGGCGCGATGGGTGCCGCGTTTGCTCACACCAGACAATAAGCGCAACCGCGTGACCACTTCGGAGCATGGTTTGGCGCTGTTAAAGCGTAATCCGAAGGAATTTTTGCGTCGATTCGTGACTGTTGACGAAACATGGATTCACTGGTACACACCAGAGACCAAAGAACAGTCGAAACAGTGGACTTCACCTGGCGAATCTGCCCCGAAGAAGGCGAAAACTGTTCCATCGGCCGGAAAGGTGATGGCCACGGTTTTCTGGGATTCGAAAGGTATTATCCTCATAGATTACCTAGAGAAGGGAAGAACGATTACAGGGCTCTACTATGCCGAACTATTGGGAAGATTTGACGACGAGTTGAAGAAGAAACGGCCCCATTTGGTGAAGAAGAAAGTGCTCTTCCACCATGATAACGCTCCCGCTCACACCTCCGGCGTCGCCCAGGCCAAATTGGTCGAATTACGCTACGAACTGCTGCCCCATCCACCTTATTCTCCGGATTTAGCCCCTTGCGACTTTTTCTTGTTCCCAAATTTGAAAAAGTCAATCGCTGGGCAGAAATTTCGGTCGAACGAGGAGGTTATTGCCACTACGGAGACGTATTTTGCGGATCTACAGAAATCATATTTTTTAGAGGGGATAAAAAAGTTGGAGCATCGCTGGAATAAATGTGTAGAGCTGAAAGGGGATTATATTGAAAAATAAAAAATAATTTTTCCAAAAATTTTCGTTTTTCTTATGTAGGTCAGGTACTCATCAAACCACCCTCGTATATTATATGTTGGACATTCAAATTTGGTCTTCCTTCACTTCGATTTTCTCTTTAGGTATATTCAAAAATTTTTTAACTTATGATATATACAAAATTATAACTTTTTTGTCGTAATTTTTGAGGTAAATACATTTTTGACATTCACCAAAGACTTACCAAATGATAAATTGACATTTGTATTCCTTACAACGCAGCTGTGAAGTTTTCCCTATTCTATATTTACTGGAAAGGGTATATTGAAGTTGTGCAAAAAATATGCAACAGCCGGAAGGAAGCCCCATAAATATTGAACACGTATACTATTTAAGATGGGTACAATCTTGGGCTAAGGGTATCGCCTAGTCGAGCATTCTCGGTTGGAGTTCTTCTTTTTTTTTTTTTTTTTGTGTTACTTAGCCACTTTGCATATATATATTTTTTTTTAACTTTGTCTTCGGAACTTACTTAAATTTTCTGTTCTTAGAGGCGCGTGCATATTAGTTTTAGTTAATGCCAAGTTTCCACATGGAAATTGAGACTTACTCTCTAACACCCTGTCAAAATTAAACCGATTTCAATGTGAAAAAGAATAATTTGAGCTTGGTATGAGCTTTAAACTGATTTCTTGTTTAAGTTGTATAAACTTCTTAATTAAAAGTTTCTATATTAAATTTACTTATCCGTATCAGATTTCCCATAAATATAGAAAATACAACATTTAATCTGGAATCACAAAAAATTACTAACAGTTTTCCATTAGCTTTTGTGTTTTGAAATAATAGTAAGCGTTATATTAATTTCAATAATGTGAAACATTCTCCTAAATTCCAAAATTAAATTTATTGGGATAATAAATTTCACTTAAGCACAGAACCAAGCTCAGGCATACAGCCATACACACACACACACACACACACACACATATCACTGGCAACTGTTTAATGATTAGCAGCAGCAAATTTGTTGCTGTGGTTGTTGCTCGTTTGCTCGACAGGTGGAGTGAGGGGAGCGTGCGGGGGAGGGGAGGCGTAACGCTTTCAATTTAAAATAATAAATAGTTTAAGCGCTTTCAGACTGGGCCGTCTAATTTGTTGCTCAAATAAATTAAAACGGCAAGCTAATAAATAACGGCTCATTAAACTCACACACACACACACACACACACACACACACTTACACAATACATACAGCGATAAGGAAAAGCAGAGGAACAGCAGAAGCATCACAGGGTGTGCGAGGGATGCTGTTCAAATTTTTGGAGGCAAGAGCGGAGCGGAGTTTGCATTCAGCAACGGGGGCGTGGCTTCTTTTGAAAAGACTGCCCTTTATGAACGGTAAGCCATAAGGTCCGCATCTCACTCCCTGTTCCGCATCAGTACATTCCCCCCCCCCCCCCACCCGTTTGGCTGGTCAGACTCAAATTTGGTTATGTAAATAGCGTGGATGTGGTACGGGCAAGTGGGCGCAGCTTTAACGCCGGGCTTGGTTGTGGCCAGTGTTGACAAACGCATTAAAACCGTACATTTTTCCGCTAATTATAAATCCAGTACGCGTGATCCCAAGCTAAATACATGTGTGTGCATCTGTGTGCTGTGTAAACGTTGCATTAATTAGCAATTAAAATGCATAAATTAGTAAGGCAATCAATTTAAAATGCAGCGCTAATAAATTTTAAAGTTGCTTTTTTCCTCTTTTGTGTGGCATTTAGGCAAACAACACTTGTAATTTGCACCCTCGGGCACTCTCCTGGCCTTGTTTTCCCTCCAACCCACTCAACTCTGGCAAGCAAATTTTACAAAGCAAACAGCACGGAAGTTTCATAAATTTTGCAGTCCTATAAAAGGTTTCGTAATGTTCTGCGAATGAATATGGCGAACAGCACTCAAGCGATTTTTAATATATGACTGATTATGTTTTAAATATGAGGTTTCTCGATTCGAGTTGATTGAATGATGATACCCTGCACCCATTCCAAGTGGCTTATAATGCTATTCATATCTCATATTATCACTAAGCAGGCAGTTGTCTGCCACAGGCAGAATCTACTTTTGAATATTATACATATTGACATATTTTTGATCGGAATTCATCAAGATCGAAAATTCAAAATGTTTAAATGTCAATAAGTCAAGAACTGAAAATACATGTCACAAATAATTTTCAACAGTCTTTCTGGACTGATCTTGCTCCACTCCTCCAGCAGAGCAATTTGAGATCTTGTTTGCTGGATATGTTGTGATTCCGGATGTTATTTTCGACCAGAGTCCACAAAAATTTTTAAATCTGGAGACTGGACCGGTGGAATTATCACGTGGGGGCAGTTCCAGATAAGCCAGGACTGTACTATTCCGGACTTTTGCTTGGAGTCGTTGTCCTGGTAGATCCGGAAAGTACGTCGGATTCCTAGCTTCTCGGCACTTTGGTCTGAAAATGTGGTGAGTCAAGCAATTTTGTAAACATTCCCGATAATTTGACTGTGTTTGTGTCTGTGTGTGTGCGTTTTTGTGTGCATTTGTGAGTTGGCTAATCAAAATTACCGGTTAACATATGCTGATAAGTGTATGCGTGCAATTCCTCCGAGATGAGTGCATATGTGTCTGTGTGTGTGTTTTTTTTTTTAGAATCTCCAGGAGATACAGAAGTCCCGGGCCAACTGCATGCACGATTCAAAGACAATGTCAATGCATACGTACTAAAATCACCCCCACACACAACCCCAATCCCGGCGGTATCACCGTAAGGTATTACGGGGTGGGTTGCCTAACCAGGCACTCTCCGTCCCTCGCCGCTCAGTTTCGCATAATCTCAGATAAGTTAACTCGCCATATTGTCTGCTGATTGGCCTGTGGTGCTCAGTGTGACGTAATGATTCAGTAACAGTATCCTCGTCTAGGAGATTTCCTTTCCACTTGGGACCATATGTTTTGAATTGCAGCTGTCTGTGCGACCTTCCACTGATCACGAAGTGGATCGCCTAATGGTCGCTGAAAGTGAACTCCTCATTGACACTGCACTTTTTATTCCAACATAACGAGCTACTTAGCAGAGTTATGTCTATGACGGACCCTCTGGTTGCGCAGCGCTTCGCAAATGTCCTTCTTGGAAGTGACCTCGTCCAGATCCCTGGATTCGAACCTCTGCTTCCTCACCCACGGTATCATCCACAAGGCTCCTGAAGGCCGAGGTATCCATGCATATGTGTGTGTGTGTGTTTGTCTGGCCTATAAGCCGGCATTCATATGTACATACATAAATTAAAATTAATCGAGTGAATTTCAGGCAGCCGAACTTCAGCTAAACATGTCAAATTGTGTGAAATAATTTGTGGTATGTGCTCGTAAATGTTACTAAAGTTGTCGGCATTGTAAATTATATCAGGCACTTTCAAAAGATGATATAAATTATAAAAGCTTTGTGGAAATTAACTATTTTAATCATCTCACTGACTATGGACTATAAGTCAACAGCCGTGATTATTTGATCATTAAGATTTGTGCTAAATAATGTTTGTTCTTCTACTGCACAGACCTGTACCCAGATCTGTCTATATGTACTCCCTCTACTTTCTCTTACTGAATGAAAAATATTTTCTTTTTGATCCTTACATTTGTCATCAAAATAAGAAGTACACAACAAGAACATGGAATTCGTCTAGGTAACAATGGAAAACATAAGCTTATATTAGATGGTGCATACACCATGTTGTTTAATCCAGGCTAAAGGATAGAGTGCTCGTATTCGTATAAGTGACCAGTTCAAGTCATGGAGAAGTGCCGAGTGCTGTAGACTGTGGAATGAGACTTTTGTCACGTTCATAATTGCATAATGTATTATGCAGATTTAGCATAACAAGTTGCCACAGCAGGGTACAGAAATCTGGCGATAGTCGCCTTTGGCTTTTGCCTTTCATTGCATTTGCTCGCAGGGAATGCGAGGGGTGGCGGGTAGTGGTAGTGTCGCAAGGCAAACAGTTCGCAGCCAAAACAAAGGACAAAAGTGTAAAAGAACTATGCAAATAGCTTGGCTAGGCTGACATAGCTACCTCCCCGTTGAATAAATGGTGCGGCAATGGCGGGCTCCCTTCTACTTTGTTCTAGTCTCCTGTAAATATGTATGTATACGTATATCAATTTCTGAGCTAACTTGGTTCAGTTGGGTTCAGCTTAAAGGCCAACTTGATACTTTCACATTGATAGCAAAACAATTGACGTTGAATCGAGCTTTCCATTCTGGTAATCGATGCTTATTGAATTTACAAGCTAATGACACTAGGTGATTGCCTAAGGTAACGAGCAGAATTCTACCATCAGTTGGGACGATTTTAGCTTACACTTTAGACTATTTAAATATAATAATAATTATGGTACATTCTTTAACGTAAAAATGAATATATTAATGTAGTAAACTAGTTAACATTCTGTAGCTGTGTGCTGTGTTGATGAATGCTTGTTATTTTCTATCTGGCAGCTTTCAATGCATCGTTGCCAAACACTTAAAGTACTTGTTTCGTTACGAAATTAATGCTAAGTAGCGTTACGTAACTTGCTGTTTGTCGTTAAACTTCAGAGTGCTGACTTATTCAATTGGCATCGCGCACACAACTCGTTGGTAACCATTGGAAACCCCTCGGAACCAGCGTTACACAATTCTCAGCGAGAAGTGAAGAGGCAATGTGAGACGGAGGAAGGGAGAGTGCGACGGTGTACAATAACAACAAAAATCTAAACGTGACAACAGCAAAAACAGATTCGTGAAATTTGCATATTTTCAACGCTTTTGTGGTTAGTACCGACGCTGCTGCAATGCACGACTCTCTAAGTGTCGTTTGCCAACACTGAATAAGCAAGAAGAAGCAGCAGCACCAGCTAGCAGCAGACGAACACAAAGACAAAGAAGAAGAAAAAGCAGCGGAAAAATGCGGCGACGAAGACCCTTGCATATGCAAAGGCTGTTGCGGCTAAAGCCGCCGCCCACGACGTGTCTTTGTTTTATTAAGTACTTCTTCTATTAATATTACTATTATTATTATTATTTTTATTTCTCCCTGCTGTTTTGTGTGCCGGCAACAACCAGCCCGAACGAACGACAACGTCGACATCGTTGCCAAGATGCAAACTTTGTGTAGACGACGGTAGGCAGATTTTATTTTTTTGATTTTGCTTTTGCTTTTGTGTGCATGCCCTAACCAAAAAGGCATCTTTGGTTTATAACACATTCAACATCATTTATGCAAAGGATGATCTTTATTTAAAAAGTTTTTTTTCTTTCTATTAACTACTTGTTTGCTTATTATGTTAACAAATTGAAGTACACGACGCTCAGATCAGTTACTCTTCAACTAATATGAAAGCAAGAGTATAAATTCATTGGCACTACCAAAAATGTAGTGCTCTTACTGCTTTTTATGTATTCTTTTCCTTGAATTTCTTTTTTTTTTTTGGAACGCGGCTTTTGTTGCTGAGCAGCAGCCCAAAAGTGAACATACAAAAGACAAAGTAGCACAAATTTCCATTCAGTCAAAAGAGGAGATGAGAAGGTGTGTGGTAGGGGTGGATGGGGGGGTTCGTGTGGTCTGTTGCGGAGGATCAGAGGATGGTGTTGTCGTGTCGTGTCTTAGAGTCGATGTGCATGCCAGCAGGCAGTAAAGCAAAAGGCGCCAAAATGAAAGCCTTTTATGCCCAAGCGCCCCACGCTGCCGCACCCAGCAGTGCCTGCAACCCGCAACCAGCACCCCCTTCCGCAACTTAAATCGACTCGCGGAAATGCCAAGAACAAAAGAATCAACGCTTAACACAATTTTTTTCTTTTGTTTATAGCGTTTTTCATTTTTCATTTCTTTTTGTACCCTGAACGCGTTAAAAATGGGTAACAAGGGTATCATGGTTTTGTGCAGCTGTATGTAACAGGCAGAATTAAGCACCCCATAAAGAATAAATATTCTTGATCAGGAACAACAGCCGAGGCGATATAGCCGTGCCGATGCTTTCGTCCTTATGAACACACGGAGACTATAAGAGCTAGCGATTTTAAATTTGGAATATAGGTTCTTGTATGCCAGGCATAATCGATAACTGCCACGGCTTCTCAAATATCGATACATTTCGATTTCCGATACCAATAAATATCACAATTTTAAAGGCATAGGTTTCCATTTGCATGTTACTGATCAACTGCCCACATTTTATTAAGATCAGATAAGAAAGACACTGTTATAGTCGTAAATATTGTCTCATATTGATCTCAACGTAAAACGTATATTTGCAGACCTGATTTAATTTGGGTGCAAAACTTTTTAGACTAGAATATATTTAACTGGTGGGTTCAGGGTATATCGTAGTCGAGCTCATTCGACAACAGCATTCTTACATGTTTTTCTTTTATTCGGTTTTGTTGGTTCAAGTGGATTGCGGCACACACCTACACGTTACTGAGTAAGGTGGTAAGGGGAAGGACTTACATATCCAAGTCTGCTAGGCTCGAGTAGGCTCCGACATCGTCTGCTTCACATGTAGGACAAGTCACCGTAGTAGTCCGCCCTAGTCCTGCGCTACTGCTGTTGTTGATAGAATTTATTTAGTTATGCACACCTTCATTTTAAGGCATTTTACGTGCTACACGAACACATTCTCAAGTGTCCAAGTGTGTGTGTGTGTGTGTGTGTGAGTCTGTTTATTTGTGTGTGCCACAAAGTTTTTCGTGTCACGGTGCTGCATGAAATTATTACAATGTGGCCGACATTAGTGGACAAGTGGGCGTGGCACGTCCTAAGCGGTTTATTGACATTGCCAAGAAGAATCGTGATTTTCATTATTATTATTGTTATTATTATTAGTATTGAGTAATAGTTATGCCGGTTGGATGACATTTGGCGTTGATTAGTTTAGCATGTTTCCCGTTTGTATTACATACTTTTGGGATTTCGGTGCATACATAAGTAAAGGTCCTAAGTTCCATGACTAGACTAAATAGAAGCTTATAATAACAATCAGTAATTATCCCTTACAATCAACAGCTTAAGCCAGTTCAGCTTATAAATGTTTAGTATTATGCAAGGTTTAAGTGGCTTCTTATAATTCTTTAACTATATACTTTACATTGATTGCTTTAGGAAAGTGGCAGATATTCACATCTCGATAAATTCGAGAGGTTAGCACAACTAACTGGCAATCTATAAAAATTAATAACTGTCTTCTGTTAACAGAAATCATATAGTTGCCTCTTCAGTTGCTTCGACTCTCATTTAAGTTCCAGTTATTCAAATTCGTTAAAATTTAAACCCAATGCAGGAGTTGATTGCGAACTGGGCATTGGAATGCATGTGGGAACCTGTACAGGAAACAATCGCTGGTCGCAATGCGCTGAAATTCATGATGAGTTTATATCACGGGGCTTGCGTGAGGGACGTGCTAAGGGAGACACGCTTAGGAGTGTCTGCGCGGCATGCCACAAATTGAGGCGGGAACATTGCAAGGATGTGGCTTCGCCAACAAATGTAATTAGTCAATTGCAGAGCGGCAACAATGACTCAATAAAAGCTGCTCGTAGATTCAATATGAGACAAATGTTGTGCTGAATGATATGTTTTGGGGTGTTACCAGGTTAGTATGTGGCACTTGCGGCTGGCGACTCTTTGCATAAGATGACTGCTCTGATTTGAAATTCAGGCAAATTGCACTCACATCTTTTCTTATTCAAACCATTTGCAATCACTCAGATGAATAAGAGCAAAAACAATTACTGGGCAGCAGCAACTTTTATCAAATTTGTCCAAAACTTTTGTGTCAACCCTCTCGGGTTTTCTTTTTGGGATCAACCTAAAATCAATTGCATAATGTGGTCGCATTCCATTTTTGGGGGTAGATGGGGGGAGTAGAATAAATAAACAGCTTGACAAGGCGAAGTTTGTAACGTTACAAGGCCCAAAGACAACAACCTCGAACATGACCGTGGTCCCTCCTTCCGCCACGGTCCATTTGGTAGCTCCTCTACAAAACTTGAATAAGAGAAACGCAAACACATAATGTCCATTTGGTAGTCCTGTGAGTGACATAAGCAATTTACATTTTCAATTTCTAGAACTATTTAAAGAAATATGTTGATTTTGCAGACTGTTTCAGAAACAACATATAAAAAAATTCTTTAACAATACGGCAACAACAGGGTCATATAAGTGGATGTCGATGGTGACTAATTGCTGGCATTGAATTTGTGGTCACTAATAAGAAATACTGAATTTTCTTGGGCAATTTAGTCAACAGCGAATTAAAGAGCATGCGTCATGTGGCAATAGTGCCAAAACAGTGCAACAGAGGAGGGTGGCAGCTGGGGGTTGACGAAGTTAGGGTTGGATAGAGTTGAATAAAACGCACAAGACATTGTGAAGCACTTAAAATGCAGTCGGTGCAGGTGCAGGTGCAGTGAGCACTCCAGCAATACTATTTCCGTGTCCATTCCGTTTTGTAGCCACCGCCGCAGGTACAAGTTCTGCCAGCGATAAGGAGCTGCTAGTAATAATCGTAAATCGTAAAAATAAGCACGACAAAATGGTGTTGCCAGAGTGGTTTCCACGGAATGGCGACATAATTGTCATTCCTACCCCACTTTCCAACCTCCCTCTGCATGCGTCTTTCTTAATTCATTCATTAGAATTATCGGCATCTTCCCGATTCCTAAATCTAAACGATAACTGCAGCAGAAATGCATTGCAATTCAGCTCTTACTTGGTTGGGTTTCTCTCAAAACTCTTTGCAGGTTGATTTCATGCTAATTTATATTCTTAGTTCTTTAATATGTACAAAAGTGGAGCTAGCTAAAGTTAGCATGTATGTATATAGTGGATTGCATACCTTTTAATAAAAATGTAAATAAATCATATACATATAATATCTAATTCGACAGTTCATAAACTCGAAATTCTAGTAAAATTGTGCAAAATTCGAATTCATGTTGTACAAAAAAGTCTCTGCCGGAAACTTAAAAACAATTGGACCATTAGTCTAGCTTAGTAGACATCGATGCTGGTCCTTATGGCCAGAATATATATGGTTTACCTCTCACCAGCATCAAACTTAATAAGAGTAGTTAAACCTACGGAGAGCTGCCGTTGAGGCAATAAAACAGTTAACCAATTTGTTTGGCACGTCCAACAAGCCACATCAAAATGTCTGGCACAACCAGATGTACAGAGAGTGAAAGAGAAAGCGCAACTGGAAAGGATGGGTATATGGGGAGAAAAAGAAAGGCAGAGGGAGCGAGAGGATGAAGCAGTGTCAGATGCAGTCAAGCGCATCTATCATAAATATGCGCAGCTAGTGCCAATTTATGGCACAACTCAAAACCACTAAACTAAAATCAAAATGTTTATAAACGCAACTGAAACTTAAACCATGAACCAGAGCAGCCCATCCTCTATACAGATCCATATAGAGAAGAGTGGAACGGGGCTGGTTTGGGAATGCACAACAACAATAGGAAAAAAAATGCTATGCCGGAAATACGTGCTTAGCATGCAAACGCACAAAGCAACAACTAAGACAAGCAGACAAGCAGACGGGCAGACAGGCAGACAAACAGACAGAAAGGCAGCCAGAGCTCCAGTGCTCCACACACAGATACACACACACACACATACATGTATATGCACAGCAGACAGCACACACACTCACACACACTCACACTCACACATAAGCCGCCTAACAACACCACTTCCGTTTTTGGCATGCGGTTTACCCCGCTCGGTTGCCGGCCTCATGGTTAGACATCAGTCTTTGGTCATTGTCGTTTGCTCTTCTTGTTCTGCAGTTGTTGTCGTTGTTGCAGTTTATGTTGTTGTTGTTGTTTACGGGTTTCATACACACACGCACACACAAACACACACACACACACACAGAGACTCGCTCGCACACACACAGTTTTGTAGGCAATATTTTCACAAGTTGTACGCCTTCATTGTCTGGCATAATGTCAGCTTAACTTAGTTTAGCTCATACCCTGTACAGGGTATGGTAAGCAACAGGTACTAAAGAATATATATATTAATAAACAAAATGCAGCCTTTGCTAGGAAATTATTGTACAATTTGTTGAAAGTTGAAATCTGAACTAAACTGTTTACAGGGTGTCATTTAGTTCAGCACGCTCTCACATCAAAGAGCTGGTGATATTGTTGTTTGTCTAGGGCGCCGACTGCATTCGTTTAGAAAGTGTTCACTTTGTTGTTGTTGTTGTTGTTTGATGTTGTTTGTTGGCTGGTCTCATAAATAAGCATATCTCATGATGTCAAAATGAAATTATTTCAATTACATTAGTAACTGAGCTAAATCAAATGAAAACAGCTGTTGGCTGACCGTCTGCCGCCTGCCGTCTGCCGCCTGCCGTCTGCCTGCCAAATAGATCCCATTCTCGTGCTCATCCTCATAGTTGGCTAAATTCATAGCTACATTCTTAAACACATTTTGTTTGGCATTTGCGATACTTAATTTGAACACTTGAACATCTGTTTAACAGCTGCCGACTCTTTCTTAGACTCTTTCTTTCTCTCTATATCTCTCTCTCTCTCTATCTCTCTCTCTCTATCTCTCATGTTGATTAGCCGTCGGCGCCTGAAAGTAAGCTATGAATTTCGTCCTGGCTACACTTGAGCTTAACTAACTGCCTGAAGGAAAGACTCCTCGAGCATTCGCAGCAATTGCTTTCTTAATGCACTTCTGCAAAATTTTACAAAATTGCAGTTTTCTAATTATTTTTTACTTATACATGTGGAAAATAACAGTTATAAAAAGTTGTAATCAAAATATTGAAAGCATTTTAATGTTATTTCTCCGAAAATAAGAGCAAATTTTTAAATCTCAAAATGAGAAAATTTAAATAAATAAATTTGGATTATTTAATGAGAATTGTAATTTATTTTAAATTCAGTAAAATGTTGTTTTGCCCACAATTTGAGTCGAGTATTTACAGTTTGAAGTTTTTGGCTATTTTGTGCTTTTAACCCTGCTCCACCTGTCAATAACTGTCTCGTTAAGAGGAAATGCCCTTAGAGTAAATCGCAGCTGAGCTCGGCTCAAATGGCCAAAACAAGAGGCGAAGCGAAATCTCGTTCTAACTAAATTCACACACTTAGTGCCTGCAGCACTGCAGGACTCAATACTCTCCACACAGTGGAGCGCAGCCGGGTGTTGCAAGAGGAGGAGGAGGTGGATTGGTGGCTTGGGATTGGGGTTGTTGTATGGGGGTATGTCGTCTATCAGCTGAGATGTGGCGCTGAAATGCTTTGGCAGCTTTGGCAAGTGGCAAAAAGCGGCAAAACACACTCAATTCTCGCCAGCTGCCAGCCTCGAAAAGAATTTATAGTCAGCCAAAAAGCCAAAACAAAATGCCAGCAAAAAAATTGAGAAGAATGCAAAAGTTGGTAATCACCGACTACCTAAATACCCTGCACGCCTGCAGATAGATTCATCTTCATACAAATGAAACTTCTACTATAGAAATTTGTTAATCATATAACTTTTGTGCTTATCCCGTGATCCGTGAAATTGTGAAAATATCTAGCTAAAAATGTAAAATAAACGCTTATTAAAATGAAAACGCAACATCTCCGAACCTTGATGGAGGAGCTTGGCCAGATTCACTAGTACTTATACTTGTGCTACCATAAAATAAACAGGGCAGTGAAAAAATATTCAATGTGTGTGTGTTGTTAAATTGAGTTTCGAGTTTTGGTTTTCATCGTTTTACTCGTTGGCTTTTTGTGGTACAAAATGCTGCGGATTCGGATTCGGAGTCGGATTTCAGTTTCAGTTCCAATTTGAGTTTTCAGTTAGTCTTCTTCTTCTTCTGCTCACTCTCGGGTTGTGTTTATTTGAATTTTGTGGGCTTTTTAAATGCTTCGTGGCAAGACAAAATTGCATCGACTGAGCCACTGTGGAATGAGCGAAAAGTATTTTCACGTTCTTGTCTGTCCCTGTCACTCGGCCAGTCAATTAGCCAATGCTTTTCAATTATAACCAAATCGAAGCAATTGACACAGTTACCGGCCGAGACCATTGGGCAAGACGAGCTTAGGGGAATGAAGGGCTGCAGTCGCTGGGATTTCTGTTAAAAGCCAAAAATTTACATTTTGGCCACCACCCCAAAAAGTAGGTCGCAAATCGACAATCAGATATCCGACTACCGCCCCCGCCCCATCCTCGATCTGCATATGTAAATGATGAAAATGAAATCAAATGTGCTGAACAGGCGGTGCCATTGCGATGTTGCTATTTTCAGAAACTATTTGTGTTAATCATGGAAATCGCACAATAAATGCCAAAAGTTCATGCGATTTTAAAATATCAACACTTAAATTTGGACTAATGGGGGTAGTTGGATAAGAATGAAAGAAACTATATTGCCCCGCATACGCATAGGGTCAGGGCAGGTAGAGCTTTGGCAACCTGATTTTTAGAGCTAAATTTAAGTATTTTGTAAAATGGCAAACCATAAAAAAAAAAATTATTACTTAATGTAAATCATACAAAAATACTGCTAAAGACTTAATTCAATATTGACTCAATTGAAATGAATTGAATTGACTTTGGCATATTTTGAGGCGTTGGTTCAATCTAATGGTGGCCGCATTTAAATCAATTAAAATTACAATGTAAATCCGTTAATCATATGTAAATTAATTATAGTTATCCAATGCGCACATCACCAACCAAGTGCGGGGGCGTGACTTCATACAAGGAAAGGGGGTGCTCTAGGCAGTAGGTCAGGTGTGGCTGGCAGTTATGTAAATGCATTCACCACAACTGAATGTCTGTGTGTGTGTGTTCCTGAGTGTGTGTGTGTGGGTGTGTGTGAATGCACTCATATAGCGCCCGGATGTCAAACGGCAATGCGGCACCTTTTGCCTGGGCGCATTCGCCGCCTGTTTGTGTCATTTGGAAATACCTTTCTTTGCTTTTATTTTTTATTTCCTATTTTTTTTTAAGGGAAATTAATTGAAAATGATTTAATGTGCACGTTTTGCATTGGGCGCATTAATGCGTGTTGCCTCACATTCGAACACGCCGCAAAATGAGGACACTTTTTGCGCTATTTCTCACGTGCCACTGAATTTGGCAACTCCACTGAATTTATATCGATGCGTTTAAGCCACATGAAATTTGATGGCAATCAATGCGTCTGTTTAAAATGATACCCTAACGTCGGCATTGCCCAACTTCTGCCCAGAAAATCTTATCGAATTATGTTTGCACAGCCAAAGCTGCCACGAATCCATGAGTACAGGAAGAAGTTGAAATAGATGTAGAAGTAGAAGGAGACGTTAAAGAAGTGGATGCAGAACTCGAAAACTCCGAATCCTGTTTGCTCGCAGCAAAGTCGTTATGGTATTCAGAAAGTTTCTGGCACTAAGGAGCATTGCATTTAATGTGGCATTTGAATATCTATGCGAATTCCATTCTTCTTCGCTTTGCCCGCTAGTTGTTATTGTTGTTGTTGTTGGTATTGTTGGATAGATCGTTTGCATAGGCAATGGAGAAGTTTGCAAGCGACATCGTTGGCCATTAAAACTTGGCACCGGTTCGTGTAATATGCTTATGATGTGCCATCAAAGCAGAACCATAACCACCTACCACACAATCGAATAAATAGAAGTCGCACACTCACACACTCACACACTCACACACTCACACACACACACACACACACACACACACAGAGGAAAGCCCCTAAGTGTTAGCACGTGCCAACTGCCCGACTTGTAGCCGCATAGCTGCAATTGAATTTAAATGCGAAAATCATTTAACAGCTTTAATTAATGGCTGTATGTGGCTCGCACTGAGTTCCGAGCATTACGTGAGCTGTTAAATTTATAGATACCCCAAATCTATGTATGTCTAACAATCCATATTAATCCAAGCAAAATAATAATAATAAAAAGAATATATAAAATTAGCAGATAAAATAATGTAATTAATTTCATACGATTAATAAGCCCCATAATAGTGACAATCATCGAGATAAAACTTTGATATATATACATATATATATATATAGATGTGTTGTAGTGTGGAGAGCAGGCAAAGTGTTCAAGCTTCAAGCTATAAGCTAGTCCATAGGGTATGTGCCCGATTAAATACACTCAACTCGCGCATATTTGGTTTTTTTATTCACTCAGTCTACGTTTTTTTCTTTTTTTTTTTTTTTTTTTTTGAAGTGTTGCACACGAAACCCGAAAACAGCGAGCGAAACAGACTGAATTGAGTTTCCATATAAAAGAAACCACTGAATTTCAATTGAAAATCGATCACACTCGAAATGTGTGTGTGTGTGTGTGTGTGTGTGTGTGTGTATTTGTGTATGTGAAAGTGTGCATGTATTGCGGCTGCTTGGCTGCAGCATCCGCTCGCCTCTTAAAAGTGTGCTATGAACTATGCATGGTTTTAACTCCTCAATCCTCAACCCTCAACCCTCGCCCACCTCTTAACGCCTGCAACGCTTGTGTGGATATTAAATCTTGTGTCAATTTTTTACTTTTTGGACACATAAACAATGCATATTCATTGGACATGTGTGCTGTTGTGTGTGTGTGTGTTTTTGTCGATTTGTCCGTGTATACAAAATCTATCTATGCAAGAAATTGTCACGCTTATTGGCTCGATATGCTCGGGCTTTGAGGTTGGGCAATGAATTTCTGCATATTTTAGTGCTGACTAAAAAACTATCTCAAATGGAACTCTAAATGTCAGGAAGTAAGGACTTTCGTTTTCAATTTAAGCAAGAAGGAAGCACAACGGCTTACAATTTGATATAATTTAAAAAATGTGAAGCCCTGTCGAAAATGCTGGAATATTATAGAGTGGAGCGAATGGATGGTGTTCAGATTGAGTGATGTAAAAACAACCAACTATATTACATAAATACGAAAACAATATGATGAAGTGCTCGCAAATTTTTAAATTAAATGAGCTTATATTAATTTCATATTTGAGTATTACGAATTCTCGTCCTAATTAATATTTTAATTAAGCAGGATTTTCACAATATTAAATATTAACAATAGAGAACGATGCAGTCGGACGTTACCGACAGCGAAATACTATGATACCACGATTTGTGAGCAGCCAAGATATACTGTCCAAGTTTTCCTTTCAGATTGAGGTAGATATAAGATAGTAACCCTTCTTCCAAGTTTGGAAACGGTAGCACTTAAATTGCGGGAGATATGGGCATTTATCGGTTTAGGGGCGGGAGTGGGCGTGGTCGAACATTTTTTCCAAATTTTTGTAGGGTGTTACTGGCAATATACCTTTCAAATTTGGTGACTTAAGCTTTCAAATTGCGTGAGATATATGGGCTTATCGATTTACACCAATAGGTGTATCGGCTTAGGTAGGCAGAGTGGGCGTGGCCATCCAATTTCATATCGATCTCTAGGGGAAGTTACCAGTACTTTCCAAATTTGGTGACTCTTACACATTATGGAAGATATGCGCATTTTAAATTTCTAGGGACGAAGTTCCTGGGGGCGGCGGTTGTGGGCGTGGTCCAAAAAATGATACGTCAGTCCTTGGAGGAGGTTACCAGCAAATCACCTTCCAAGTTTGGTTACTCTATCTTTAAAATTGTGGGAGATATACGGAGTTATCGATTTACACTGTCCGAAGTATCGGCGTTGTCGATTGAGGGTACTTTCCAATATATGTTCCAAGTTCCAAGTCTCTATCTCTAAGGGTGGCGAAGAAAAGCGCGTTCATACAGACGAACAGACGGACGGACGGACAGACGAACTGACAGCATGACGGACATTGCACAAACTCAATATACTATATATTTTCGGTATCATAGTATAAATATTAATTTGATAATTGATTAATGGAATTATCAGTATATTGCAGCTCTCTGATTTCATAGGCATTTGCCCATTCGCAATTGTAGGGTGCTTAAATGAATCTTCTATGGCACTGAACTGAATATTGAACGTTTTATGGTCAAATTACTTACATGAAGCGGGTAACAACAACAACAACAACAAAAACAAAAACAACAACGGTTTGCCTGAAGTTTATTGATGACCCACATGCGAACTGTGACTACAGCTGGAAAATGCTTCATTACACAGGACCACTCAGACACATACACTGAGAATGGCAGATACAGAGATACAGATAGAGGTGGAAAGTTGGGGGATAGTTGGGGGTGTTTGCTAGAGTCAGTGGTTGTCACTCAATAATTCAATGGGTTCAGCTTCAGCTGGCACTTCTTCCTCGGGTGCCACTTGACTATCAGACTCAACCTCAAATAGCCGGGGCACTCAAACTTTACTGATGCTTATATAAATCTTTGCTTAACCTCTTCTGAACTTTGGATAGCACATACACTTATGCACTCAAATACTCACACACACACACACATACACACTCACATTGACACACACAGGGGGGACACTTTCCGAGCCAACACCTTTCCAGGTAAAATCAACTGTCATGCAGTTTTAAACAGTTTACGAGGCGTATGAGCGATATTTGCACAGGCAGTGCTTTATTTTTCACACACACGCACACACATCTCCCCAGCAACATGGTTTGTGTGTGTATGTATGTATGTATGTATGTATGTGTATAGCCTGTGTCTGTTAGGGTGGGGGGGGTTTACTTTTGCTAGCATTTTTTTTCTGCAATGAGTTTTTATCCCGGTAGTTAATTCAGCGTAACGATTCAACGATTGATTCAACGCAGCTAAGTGAGTAGTGTGATTGTGAGTGTATGAGTGTATGAGTGTATGAGTGTAAATGAGTGAGTGCTCAAGTGCGTGTGCGAATCACTGTTGAGCTGCTGCTGCTGCTGCTGCTGTTGTTGTTGTTAATTTAATTACTAGGCAAAATGTAGACATATCACGTTATAAATACAAATGCAAACAGATGCAAACACCTACAGGAAATGTGAGCGCTTGTGGGCTTGAGTATGTGTGTGTGTGTGCTGTGGAGGGTATACATACATACATGTACATGTGTGTATGTGTGCATAAACAAACCGTTGCTTTTGCCATTGGGGTTGGATATTTTGCGACAACATTACCAACTTTTATGCGCTACAAACGGGCAAATTTACAAGCACGAAACATTACAGTTAGAATACTTTAGCAGAAATTACTGACGCTGAGATACTCTGTTGCCCAAAACATACTTATTTTTTTTTATAGACGCTTTTATGCATTTACTTGAAAAACATATCTTTCAAAGTGTGAGATCTTCAAAGTCGCATTGGCGAAAAAAAATCTGGATAGATGGGTAGACCATTAGCCTTAACGACTCAAATGTGCGTGCATTTGTCCTCCAAAATACCCGCTTTAGTGATTCTCAGAATAACTGGGAATAACAACAAACAGAGCAGAGGGCAGACAGACAGACAGACAGAGCACAATGCGCAGTTAGTTAGTTGCGTCCCCGGGGGAAGGCAGCGGTGCTTATCGACTAGTTTAATGCTGTTGTTGTTAGCTGTAATACTGCAGTTGGCGTCGCTGTTGCACATTATGCGAGTGTGAAGCTCTCAGAATGACAACATGGCGGTCATTAGAGAGCCACAAAGTTTGGAACGCCCTCAAGGATACTGTAATTGCGATAATTATATTCCGAGCATTAGGTTGAACACAATTCGAGTGCTGAAATTGGGTGAGATAACAGTACTTCGAAATGTTGAATGTACTTATGTCACAGGCATAAGCTAGGCCCAAAAAAATATGTAAATTATGTATTCCAATAATTGTGTTATAAAATTTATATTCGTATAGTTTCGACATTAATGTTAATAACTCACGAAGTGACCATCAACCATAGCAATAAGAAACTGTTAACCAACGTAATGCTCAAATTGATAGTATTTTCTTTGCAGGAATTAAATAAAAAGACATATACGCCTGTTACATATGCACACAATTAAATAAACAATTGAATACAACAAATGCTGAATTTGTGTTCAGTTGCCGTTAACAACGATACCGATATGGAATGGGATTCAGTTCAGTTGGGGCTGCATGATAGGTGGAGGTTCTTCTTTTTCGTTTCCATTTCATAGTTGTTAATATTTATATTTACATTGCTCACTGGCCAGGCAGTGAAGCGTACAATCACAACACTACACACTCAACACACTCAACACAAACGCACATTCACACGTTGCCGCAAACAACAAACAACAAACAACAGCAACATTGAGCAGCTCGGCCAACATTTAAGCATTTATCGGAGCTCTTAACTGGCCAGTTCTCGAGTTGCTATTGCTATTGTTGCTGCTATTGTTCGCTGCTATATCGAATCGGATTGGGCTTCCAAGCCACACACACAACCACCCCCTCACAATCAACCAGCACTGAGGGTGCCCCCACCATCATCCTTCATTATGCGATTGCGTGCACCCCACAAAGTGCCACACTAAAGTGGTAAATGGACATTTATTAGTCACCCTCTGGGAGCGTAAATACAATTTCACATTTTATTTCACTAATTATTAAAATAGGCCATTCTAGTGCCCTGTAAAATTGGTAACAGCGAACGGGTATGCCTGTTAGCATAAGCCTTTAATACATTATTTTCGTACCCTTGCTTTCATTAATTATAATTAAATTTAGACGTCAGCTAGGGTATGTAATACAGCCATACAGCAATTTATGTTTATTTTTATTCTTTCGTTATTTGTGTTTTGAATATATTCATTTCAGCAATGATTGAATAATTATAGCATATAGCAAATATCGCTGTATCGTTGCCTTATTCGGCAATCTTTTGAGCCGATTGTAAATTTAATTCCATTTTTAATCACAGTTTCAATTTAATTGTGAAATTTGTGTCCTTGCAAGTGTGTTGAAAGCTTGTCCTTCTATCAATTTGATCGACCCCTCGGCGCTGATAATCGATAAAGTTTAATTTGATTTTTTTTTTTTTTTAATCAGATGAGTCAGACGAAAAACAAATGACCAAGAAATCTGTGTGTTCTCAATTTGAAGAAAACACTTCCAAGACAAGAGGGTACGAATTAATACTTTATATATATGAATGGGCTCACACAATTGGTATAACAAGTTGGACAGGGTCTTCAATATTCGGCATACAACAAAATATGTGCATCTATTTTGTGCTTGATTTTATTCATGGCAATTTTGCAAAGCGGTTTGCAGTTTCGACGTTTGAAATTTAATCAGGCAGGGTTGTGTGCATGTGTGTGTGTGTGTGTGTGTGTGTGTGTGTGTGCGAGTGTTTGTGTGTTAGCTATTATATATTTATTTAGTCAAATATTTACATTTGCACTTTAATTAGTTGCATTTATTATTGTTTTTTTTTATTTTATTTTTTTAATTGCTGCATTTAAGCAAATATTTAACAATTCAGTCGAAAAATGTTTGCAAATTTTCCGCAGCTCGCTTGTTTTAAGTGAAAGGTGTGTTTCACCGTTTGTGCCAATGAAGCTGTTCCTTGATGGTGTATTTACTCAAGCTGTGTGTGCCTGTGTGTGGAAGAAACTGTGTGTTCACATGTGCCACAAATATGAATTGCGAAGACTAGTATCTAAATTAAATATGATTTGCTTAAGCATTGTTTAATGCAAATTCTGCTTCAACGGATTCTCGTTTGTAATTAGGTGAAAAATGCGTTCATATTAAATGGTATTTTTTGTGAGAATGTTGTTTTTTATAATCTTATATCGAAAATATCATAGTATGTTGGTTTTGTGCAATGTTCGTCATACTGTCTGTTACTTTGTATTCCCTTAACCAGACCACATAAAGTATATATATTCTTGTTGAGGATCAAAAGCCGAGCCGATATAGCCATGTCCGTCTGTCCGTCTCTATGAACACGCGGATCTCAGAGACTAAAAGAGCTAAAGACTTCACGTGTACGTATGTATGTATGTGTCTGTATGTATGTATGTATGTGTACGTGTTTGTAGCAAGCCAGTTCTGGTCACTTTGGGCTTGTGAGTAAAAATACTCTATAAAAAATGCACTTGCAGAACTAAACATTTGAGTGTAAATCATCTTAAGGGGAAATTTTCCAATATTACTACTATATATTTAACTGGGTTAAGGGTATAACGTAGTCGACCTCACTCGACTACAGCATTCTAACTTGTTTTTTTAACGTTGCAGTACACTTTTAGTTTGCCCGTTTTCATTTTGTTTCCTAATTATATTTTCATTAATAAATTTATTGAATTCAGTCGCAATACTCTTCTCTTTTTTTTGCATTTTTGATTATCTCTCCTTACACTTGTGCTGCTGTGGGGGTCCAAATTGTATCTTTACGGATTATTTTGCTTTTCTGTTTGTTTTAACTCATCCAAAATAAATTGCATTCAGCTTAGACTAACTGGTCAAATTTACTGGTATCAAGACTCCATAGACATTCGAATTGCAGTTGTGGAAAATCTTTGAGTTTTTTTTTAAACTTTTTTCCCAATTGAGCTTCAACGCATGCAACAACAACAACCATATCAATGGCACCAAAACAACCACTTGACAAACTTCTGCGTGTTTTTTCTTTCCATGACGTCAAGGCCAAACTCACAATAAACAAGAGTCCAGTTTAAACTCCAACTCCAACATCTACAACTTCCACTCAGAAGAACAAAATCTCCGAAACAAACGGTTGTGTTTTTCTAAAAATCTGGGTTTTTGTTCTTATACCCTTAACCCATTAAAAATTTGTAAAAAGGGTCGCATGGTTTTGTGCAAATGTATGTAACAGAAGTATGTAGAAGGAAGCATCTCCGACCCCATGAAGTATATATATTCTTGATCAGAATCAACAGCCGAGTCGATATAGCCATGACCGTCTGTCCGTCCGTCCGTCTGTCCGTCCGTCCGTCTGTCTGTCCGTCCGTCCGTCCGTCTGTCCGTCCGTCCGTCCGTCCGTCTGTCCGTCCGTCCGTCCTTCTGTCCGTCCGTCTGTATGAACATGCGGATCTCAGAGAGTATAAGTGCTAGCGACTTCAAATCAAGATCAAGTTTGCTATATTTTATCGATAACTGCCTAAGTTTCTGAATTATCGATACATTTCGATTTCCGATAGCAATAATTTCCACAATTTAAGAAGCAGAGGCTTCTAATGTATACATAATATGCTTATGCATATTATTGATCAATTGCCATCATCAAGGTCGGATAAGAAACACCAAAGTTATAGTCGAAAATATATTTTCATATTGATCTTCTTGCTGTCAGCAACCGTAAGCATTTTCTGTATACATATAAATGGGCGAGCGCAAGTGTGAGAAAGAGATGGCATGATAATCGACGCTAGCTGAAGTAGTCTGTATGTATGTACATATATGCTTGTGAGTAAAAATACTCCGTAAGAAATGCACTTGCAGAACTGAACATTTGAGTGCAAATCATTTTAAAGGGAAATTTGACAATAAAACTAGAATATATTAAACAACTGGTATATCGTAGGCAAGCTAACTTGACTATAGCATCTTATTTGATCTGATTATAGTGTTTATTTTTCTAAAATTTAAAAAAAGACAAATATCTGGGATATTTTGTATATGTGAATGAATAAGTACTTTGCCTCTCAGGCAAATAGTGTAAATTTAATGACTTTTTCTGACTTTCAGAAAACATTTGTCTTAAAACAATGGTTTTCATTTCCATTTTTAAGTAATGTTTTCAATTATTAAGAAATATATTTTTGAATATAGAAAAATAGGTATTATTATTCATTTTACTGGCCAAAAAGAAACGTTTATTGTAAATAATATTTATCGATTTTTTATTACAGTGTCTTAATAGACGCTAAAATTCTTATTAACGACATGAACAGAAGCGATAGTGGCCTGTGAATGAGGATGAGGGTTGCCTAATCCAAGAAATAATGTTCTAGGTATTGTTGCCTGCTGTTATTGTTGTTGCTCAACGACCGTGATTTTTTGTGGAGCGAATAATCGCAAAAATTGGAGGATGAAGAGGTGAATAAATAAAATAAAAGCTGACTACAAGAATAGAAAAAGAGAAAGAGAGGGGATATAGAAGTGGACATATTTCTGCACCGCTGACTGACCTCAAAATGAGGCAAGAATGCAAAATTCAGTTGCAGCGTATCCTGCTTGGATCCGCAAACAGAGACAGAGACAGAGACAGAGACACAGGCAGCGGCAGAGACATAGACAGAGACAGAGACATGGACATGACATATTTCTGCATTTGTCTGCTACTATACCTTCTAATACCCTTTTGCTCCCTACCCCTCCCTCCCAACCAGCGTCACTTAATCCGCTGCGGGCAGCTGATTGTTATTGTTGTTTTTGGTTCTCTTGCTGTTATTATTGCAATTGTTGTTTTTAATGCCATGGGCTTAAAAGGCTTTTGGAGCGCTTATCATTTACTCGCAGTCGCAGCAATCGCAATCGCCGCCGACGTCGCCGACAACGTCGCCGTCAACGTCAACGTCATAGTCAACGTCTGCGTCTGCGTCTCTTGTTTTCACATATGCAAAAAACAAATGCAAAAGTTTTCGCTGGGCTTAGCAAACCGCACTAAAAAAAACATCCCAAGCCAAAAATATTCCTTACCCAAAGGGCGTCGTTAAAAATATAAAATAAAAATAAAATAAATAAAAAACAACAACATAAAGTCAAAGGTAGTGGCGTAAAATTGATGCAACTATTTTGTGGCAAGCTTATACACGAAATGCTGCAAATTGCTTCGGTCTTGGTGTTTGTTTTAGGTTCAAAATTGGCTCTGCATTTTTAGGGCCTTCTACACCGACATGCATACAAAAAATACGTCCCTTTTATTGAAAGATATTAAAACAAAAATGTTCTATGTGGAATCTACGAAAACTTGTTATTTGTTTGAGTTGATTTGATTGTACTCAAAATCTTGAGGGAAATTCAGATTTGTTGTCGTGGATGTCTACAGTCAGCTCTAAAACCGAATTTTTCTCAAGGTTAACTGTGGTTGCTCAGCATAATTGTACTTTCTCAATTTCTCGCACTATGAGCTCTGAATTTCAAAATATTTTAAGCAGTTTATAAACTTATTTTACAGATACCTGTCAAATTTATTATGTATGTACAGCAATTTAGAGAGTATACTCCTTATTCCATGTTTACAAACAAGATAGAACGTTGCAGTCGGACGTAACCGACAACGAAATACTATTATACCATAATTTGTGTGCAGTCAAGAAATACTGTCCAAGTTTGCCTTTTTCAATCGGAACACATTCTGTTAATTCTCTTCTAATAAATATGTATATGATTTGCATATAAGTGAGCGTGGCTTTTAAAGACGGTGAGCAGAATAACACGGGAAGAGCAGACACAAAAAATTGTATAAGCTACTTGGAGTTCGATCTTAATAATATACCTTCTAAGTTTGGTAACTATAGCTCTTAAATTGCGGGAGATACAGGCATTTATCGTTTTTTGTGGGCGGGAGTGGGCGTGGTCCAAAATTTTTTTCCACATTTATGAAGGGTGTTACTAGCAATATACCTTTCAAATTTGGTGACTTAAGTTTTAAAATTGCGTGAGATATATGGGCTTATCGATTTACACGGTTTGTATCGGTTTAGGTAAGTGGAGTGGGCGTGGCCATCCAATTTTTCATCGATCTTTGGGGGAGTTACCAGTAACATACCTCATAAAATTTTGAGACTTTAGCTTGCAAATTACGGCAGATATGCTCATTTTAAATTTCTAGGGACGAAGTTCTTGGGGGCGGCGGTTGTGGGCGTGGTCCAAAAATTGGTATGCCAATCCTTGGAGGAGGTTACCAGCAAATTACCTTCCAAGTTTGGTTACACTATCTTTAAAATTTTCGGAGATATACGGAGTTGTATCGGAATTGTCGATTATAGGCGCAGATGTGGGCGTGGCATCACAACCGGTTCTTAAAGGTGACTACCAGCAATATACCTACCAAATTTGACGTTCCCTACTCAAAAGCTGCGGAAGATATAGCCATTTAAATACTTAAGGGGCGGGGGTGATGGGGCGTCGGAGGTGGGCGTGGCACATGCCGACCTTTCAAGGACGTCGCCAACAACCTATCAACCAAAGTTGGTGACTGTATCCATTAAATTGTAAGAGATATGTGGATTTATCGATTTGCTAAAATCGATTTTCGCGGTTTTCTAGCTCCCTAGTGGACGTAGGACCAAACCCAAGACACTTTACCTTTTGAGGGTACTTTCCAGTATACGTTCCAAGTTTCAAGTCTATATCTCTAAGGGTGCCGGAGGAACGCGCGTTCATACAGACGGACAGACGGACAGAAGGACGGGCAGCATGACGGACATTGAACAAAACCAGTATACTATTCTACCTTTTTGGTATATATAGCAATGTCCGTCTGTCTGTCTGTTTCTATGCAAACTAATCTCATAGTTTTGCTGATATATTGTTAAAACTTGGCATATATCCTTTTTATATCTTTTTGCTGCAGGCAATTTAAATGTAAGATATCCCAACCAAATTACCAACATCGCACTACTTTTTCATATAGATAGGAATAATCGGTAGGTTGAGTATAATTTATAGTGAAATGTAAATGCTGGTACATTAATTCCGGTATTCTTTGGCGTGCCAGGATCAATGCAATTGTGCGGGTTGACAACTTCTACCCGTAGCCCAAAAAAAGGGGCAGGAAAAAATCAATTTAAACATTGGGGAAACTTGGGTCATGGCTCTCATAATCCAGTATCAATCCTCACAATTATGAGGGAAAATCTGAAAATGAACGAGCTCGTTGTGGCGGCAACTGCTAAGCCGTCATAAAAGCGTACATAGCACATAGTTTATTAATATATCAGGCTTTAATCCTGTAATCTGGCAGTCGCCAACATCCAATGCTTTGCAAGCGTTAAAACGCTTTTTAACGGAAACTTGTAAGCGCAACGCGCTAATTATTTTTCGCATGCTATGTAAAGGCGTTCCACTAATCCGTGCAATCCGCATGCATCCCATCCCGCAGCGCCCGTCCTGGCCCATCCTTACTCGGAAGATGACTAAGGCTGAGCGCATAACATTTCTGTGCGCGCTGCTCTGAGCCAGTTGCAAAGTTCTGATTATGGCAGGGGGCGTTGGGTAGTGAAGACTTTGTGCCCCATAAAATATACAACATTTCATTTTGGCTTAGAAGCGAGCGTTTCTTTTAATTTGTACACAACAATTTCCGACTTGAGAGCTGCACAACAAAACAATTGTTGTAAGTAGACATTTTTAACAGTGGTGTTATAGAAATATCTCTAAAGTTGAAATCGGAAATGTATATTTGGAGTTTTATCAATATATGTATAATAAATAATACTTAAAGACTTGTTAACAATACACTGAGAGAATAAAGATTTTATGCGGATGGATGTACAGATACATATGGTTATTATTCAGATACATAAGTCTACAATTACGCAGGCAATGCACATGTCAAGATACCCTGTAATGTACCCATATATCCAAAAACGATGCATCGGCGTTGGCGGTGCTGCCATTTCCAGTTCCGTTTCCGCCCGTACGGAAAGCACTTTAGGCCTATCTACTTCTTGCTACGTATGTATATAGACACACAGAGTGCCACACACACACACACACACACACATAGACACACATAAGCACACACACACCCACACTCCCACATTGCGGCTGTTATCGTTGTTGCCAGTTTTCAAGTTGTTACCAGTTCGTTTTTGCTTGGCACTTATTGTGGTTAAGTTTAATGCCGTAATTTTCTTCCGCTTTGCGTGCTGCACGTATTGCCCTATGTAAATTCCCCCTCTACTTCAGTCGATTTTTTTTCTGGGACTTTGTTGTTGTTCTGTGCGCTCTCAAGCGCCCTTGCACCTAATTCCATTTTCACTTTCTTTGATGATGCTCAATTTTTTGCATCATTAATCTTAAGCGATTTTCAGCTTTGACGCTGACACACACAGCTACTTAACTAGCTCAATCATTCTTGCTTCGCACTGCTTTGCGTCCTGCCCCCTCTCGATCTACACAATCTGCACTCTTCCTTTAGGGTTACACAATGTGGACATTGAAGCAATGAGAGTGTGTACATATTATGAAAAATGGGCATAGTTGTATTTGACATTATTTATACGCAATATTGAATACTAATATATAGTTTGAAGAATATCTTATAGTTTTGTGCAGTTTTCGCCTGAACAGTAGTAGCATCGAGTTTTATCATTAGCGTCACTTCAATACTTTCATAACTGTATCTGCATCTGCATCTGCATCTGCATCTGCATATGTGTATGTGGTGGCAACCCGAACAATTTTCCGCTCGATTTGCCGCTTAGTTTTGTCAGCTTACAGCGCCCTGTCGCTGAATTTTCATAGTTTGCACACAGCAAAACAATTTTCAATTTTTCGAACGGAAAAGAAGCTAAGCTAGCTGTCCGAGCCAAACGGAACTGAAGCAAAACAAAACAAAAACAAAACAAAAACAAAACAAAACAAAAGAAAACAAAAGAAAACAGAGCAACAACGTTACACTGTGCAAAACGATACGACACGAAACGAAAAGTAAGCGAAATGAATCCCTGGCTGGACTGGGCTGGACTGGGTTGGGCTGGGCTGGACTGGGTTGGCCTGGGATGGGGTCGTTGCGCCAGCGTTTTGTAGATTTTAAGAGCAATAAATTTTAAGTGTCAATATATAAAAACCGCATATGTGCGGCCAGCGGCGGCAACGAGTCGAAATTCATAAATTTTGCCATGGGACGAAATGGTAAAATAAATTCCACGCAGTAGCTTTCGCTGTGACTCACACACACACACACACACACACACACACACACACACACATACACACATACACACATACACACTCCAGTCCCACAGCACGGACAATATATTTATATACATATGTATATGAATGGAGTTTTGCTTTATAGTTTTTGACTGTGTCTGGGTGTGTGTGTGCGTATGTGCCTGTGTGTGTATGTGTGTGTGTGTGTGTGTGTGTGTAATTGGTTTCCATGCCCATGTCCGTTGCATGTGGCCGACGGGCATTTGGCTGGGGAAATGCTATGGGTACAGCTAGCTACCCACACAGCTATTGCAATGCGGCCACATGACGCTCTGGAGTCTGTGTGTGGATTTTATTTTATTGCAAACGTAAAGTGAAACAAGTAAAAATGCCCTAAGAATATGATTGCACTTGACACGCAGATACCCTGTAAGTAGCGCCGAACATTTGCAGGGCGGCTAAGATCAAATCATATCCAATAATAATTCCATTCGTTTTTTGAACGATGTTTTTGCGATTGTCCTAAAACTACAAATACAAAATAAATATAGTTTGTGCTTCGTGTGAATAAAATTTGATTGCAAACTACCCAAAACACAGAGTATAAGTGTATTTAGATAAACTACTTCCAGCAAGAAGATACTTTATTGCTATCAAGCTGATCGTTTAAAAAATTGTGCATTTATTCTTGAGCATGTACATGTATGTATACATATTACATGTACATATGTATATATACGATGTAGTAAATATCGATACTTGTCAACTCTTAGGGGCTTACTATTGAGTTTTACTTATTTACCGCAAGTATAACCTAGTGGCTTTTCCAAAAATTTATTGGTAACAGGAACTGCGAAAAAAAGAACAGCAGCCAAGTTGTTAAAAAAATATAGAGGGAAAAAAACACATTTTCCGAAATAAAACAGACGACAATGGCAATAAGAAGAAGCAGAACAAAAAAAGACAACTCATGCAGTTCACTTTAGGGCTGCGAAGGAACTGAAAGCCACTTGCAAAGCACTTGCTCTGCCCAGCTGCTCCAGCGGCTAGCTAGTGTGCTGGCTACAGTCAACCGGCAATCAAATAAGTCCGTCCGACTGTCAAGTATTGGCCAAATATCGTTCGCAACTTCCATATTTTTGTAAGCCACGCGAACTGCGAGTTGCCCCACAAAAAAGAAGAAAAAAAAAACAAGAGAGAACGTTGCAGTCGGACGACAGTCGGAAATACATCCAATGACAGCAAGACGGACATTGCACAAACCCAATATACTATATACCTTCAGTATCATAGTATAAAAACACTATCGAATCAAACCGAAGCCATTTTTAAACAAAGTGGCTTATGGAATCGCTTGTCTATTTGAAAGTGGCTGCAGCTGTCTGTTGATGTGATGACAGCGAGTGGTTTCCGCAACTTGAAAGATATTTTCTACATTTATTTTTGGATATTTTTGAACATCTCAAATCAAAATACACCCTACATCTTGCCTAGTGGTCGATAGTCGATATCAACTGTTCAATACTGATTTTTGGCTTGAAATGAAATATTCGTATATTATTTTCAAAAGGCTACCTTAACAATAACAGCTAGTTAGCATAGCTGTTCTAACATCAAAAATATCGAATTTTGGAAGTTCAAAAGCTCAAATAGCTCAAGACATACACAGGATGCAATTTACTAACATTTAAGCGACGCATCCTTCAACACATTTAACGCCTTTTGCTTAACATTTAAGGACTGTGAAGTGGCTCTCTTCGCGCTTCTTTATCACAAGCGTTGTCTTCATTAATATAAATGCCAAGCAAGTTGCTAATTTGTAACATTTTTGTGGATTTCGAGAAACTTTTGTAAGTTAAATGGCTTTTGGCTTTAACTCTGGCTTTGGCTTTGGCAGCTACACAAAAGATGGCCAACAAGAAAATTGCCTCTAATTAAATATAACTTAAAATTTATCAAACACAAATTAATCACGAAGCACCGCAAATTGGGGACCAACAAAAAAAAGGAGAAACGAAAAAACAGGAAAATGGGGCAGGCAAAACAAAAGTCAAGGTTTTTTTTGCTTTCGCCTGCTGATTTCATTTGGCTAATCAGCTTATTGAACTTAAGGTCGTTGCAGTGAGGAGAGCAACAGCGGGAGAGGAAAGGAATTCGAAAAGAAAAATGAAGTTGACGTAAAGTGAAGCTGTCATTGGGATTTAGGTCTTCCAGGAGATGCAGCTGCAAGCTCGCAATCCCCAATTCAATTTATTCAGCTGGGCGAGCGAAATGTGGCCAAAAGCGAACTAATGCGAGGGAGAGAGATGGTGGCGAAAAACAATATTGTTGCAGGCTGCAGCAATGTCGCCACATTAATTGATTACACAATGAGTCTATTAACTCCAAAACAAAGATGCCGCGAAAATTACTATAAGAGCCAATCACTCAACCAGAACATCCATCAATAATTTCAAACTGATTTAATCACTCAACAATCGAATAAAAACAAGTAAGATGCTGTAGTCGAGTTGGCTCGACTACGATATACCCTTAATCCAGTTGTTAAATATATTCTAGTTTTATTAGAAAATTTTTCTTTAAGGTGATTTCCACTCAAATGTTCAGTTCTGCAAGTGCATTTCTTATAGAGTATTTTTACTCACAAGCCCAAAATGACCAGAACTGGCTTGCTACAAACACGTACACCTACATACATACGTACACGAAATAGTAGTTATCGGGGCTCTGCAGAATACACACAAATATAATGACGTTAGCGACGATTAGCATGCCATCTCTTTCTCACACATGCGCTCGCCTATTTATATGCATACAGAAAATGCTTGCGGCTGCTGACAGCAAAAAGATCAATATGAAAATATATTTTCGACTATAACTTTAGTGTTTCTTATCCGATCCTAATAAAATTTTGGCAAATGATCAATAATATGTACAAGCATATTTACAAGTAAATTAGAAGCCTCTGATTCTTAAATTGTGGAATTTATTGCTATCGGAAATCGAAATGTATCGATAATTCAGAAACTAAGGCAGTTATCGATCAAATAAAGCAAACTTTATCTTTGCCTGTTACACGAGAACTTATATTCCAAATTTGAAGTCGCTAGCTAGTCTCTGAGATCCGCACGTTCATACAGACGGACAGACGGACGGGCAGACGGACATGGCTATATAAACTCGGTTGTTGGTCCTGATCAAGAATATATATACTTTATGGGGTAGGATATGCTTCCTTCTGCCTGTTACATACATTTGCACGAAACCATTATACCCTTTTTACCCATTTTTAATGGGTTAAGGGTATAAGAATAAAAATTAAGCGAAGAGCAAGTTTCGCTTGAAGCTACGCCGAAAATTGTAAGTCATTTAGTTATTTTTTTATAAACACTCACTCTGCTCAACCGTATTCAATCAAATATACGTATTTTTCTTCAAGATTAGCTAACTGCAATAAGTTGCAAGTTGCTAAACACTTCAAACAGCTCAAATCGATACAAGCTATATTTCAAATAGGTACTGAAATAGTTAAGAGCACTTACCTGAGATGGTTGCGTGGATAGCAGCTCGACGGGTTGCTCCGGTATTGCTTGTGCTGCTGTCGGCAATACTAGATGCTGTTGTTGTTGCTGGAACTGCTGTTGATAGTGCTGCTGCTGTTGGTATTCATATTGTTGTTGCATTTGATATTGCAACTGCTGATATTTTAGTTGCTGCTGCTGCTGCTGTTGTTGTTGCTGTTGTTGTTGTTGTGGCTGCCCCTGCACCAACAGCACCAGCTTAAATTGAGAGCAACAGTAAAAGGCGATTGCCAAGAATTGAACTATGTTAGCAAGTCGGCATGTTCTGGTTGTCCTTTCTCTGGTTTTTGTTGTTAGTGTAGTTGCTGCTGTTGCTGTTCCTGTTGCCGCCAACAACGACATGTTGCCGCCGTATATGTAAGTTTTTCTAACTGTCAAACTATGCAACAATTTGGCTTGATCTAAATTGCTGGCTCTTTCTGAGGTGGATGTTGTTGCCTTTTGTGTCTCTTTTTTATTCTTGGCCGTGTCGCTTCAGTTGCTCGGGAGATACAACTTTTCTCGCAAATTGTCTGACACTGCAAGTAAAAAAGTCTAAAAAACAGTAGCAAAAGTCACTTCAAGTGGATTCCAAGAAACTATATATATATAAGCAAGAGAGAACGTTGCAGTCGGGCGTAACCGACTACGAAATACTTTGATGCCTTTCAAATTGCGGTAGATATAAAACCCTCCTTTGAAGTTTGGCAACTGTAGCTCTTAAAATCTCGAAATTTTGGGGTGCGTGAGTGGGCGTGGCTGAAAAAATTATAGAGAATGTTTCCAATAATCTTTTAGGACTACGATCTTATTAATATATCTTCCAAGATTGGTAGTTACACCTCTTAAATTTCAGGATAAATGAGCATTCATTGATTTTGGGGGCGGGAGTGGGCGTGGTGTTAAATTTTTTTCAGATTTTTGTTGTCAAATATTACTAGCATCATCTTTTAAATTTTGTATACTCTTAACCCATTAAAAATGGGTAAAGAGGGTATAATGGTTTCGTGAAAATGTATGTAATAGGCAGAACGAAGCATCTCCGCCCCATAAAGTATATATATTCTTGATCAGGATCAACAGCCAAGTCGATATAGCCATGTCCGTCTTTCCGTCCGTCAGTCTGTATAACCACGCGAATCTCAGAGACTGCCTCAGTTTCTCAATTATCGATACATTTCGATTACCAATAGCATTAAATTCCACAATTTAAGAGGCAGAGGCTTCTGATAAGCATATACATATTATTGATCGATTGAAAAAATTTCATTAAAATCGGATAAGAAACACCAAAGTTATTGTCGAAAATATATTCTCATATTGATCAGCCGCAAGCATTTTCTGTATGCATATAAATAGGCGAGCGCATGTGTGAGAGAGAGATGGCATGATAATTGACGCTAGCCTCAATATATTTGTGTGTATTCTGCAGAGCCCCGATAACTACTATTACATGTATGTATGTACATATGTCTGTATGTATGCATGCATATGCTGGTTTTTGTAGAATTGAACATTGAGTGCAAACCATCTTAAAGGGAAATTTGCTAATAAAACTAGAATATATTTAACAACTGGGTTAAGGGTATATCGTAGTCGAGCTAACTCGACTACAGCATTCTTACTTGATTAGCTTTAAAATTTTGTAAGCATATTGTCCTATCGATTCAAAAAATTGTATGCCGATCTCTGGAGAAGGTTGCCAGCAAGTTACCTTCCAAGTTTGACGGAGTCGTAGAGCATATTCCGATTTTTAAAGGACATCTCCAACAGCGTATTTACCAAATTTGGTGACTGTAGCATTAAAATAGTGGGAAATATGTGGCTTCATTGATTTGCGCATATCGATTTTGTCGATTTTCTAGCTCCCTAGTGGACCAGCACTAAATTTTTAACACATTGTCTGACACGGTATATTTTCAGCATATTTTCAAATTTTCTAATCTCCGAATACCCTTAGAGTCGAAAAAAGTTGTGTTCATACAGACGGACAGACAGCAGGACGGACATTGCACAATCTCAATATACTATGATACCTTCGATATCAAAGTATAAATATACAAAGATTTCTTTGAGATAAGGGCGCTTATATTACTTGTAAATAAAAGTGTTTTTTTAAGATGGTCACATCAGTCTAGTCTAGTTCGGCTAGACCATAGGACCAATAGATAGAACGACACTCTCTCGTAAAAAAAAGAGTTTTTTAGCAAAATATCCAGATCCCTCTCACAAAATATGCGTGTTTTAATCTTCCACAGATTTGGCTTATTAATTATCGTCATCACCGGAGCATTTGTGAAATAGCTTGCATTGGGACAATCGATATAAAAGTTACAAAAGGTGTTAACCTGCCACCAATTCCAATACAATAGAATATTATAATATGGACTATTCAGTTCCTGGCCAAAAATGAAACGGGAATCATACATATAATTTATTTAGATCATTCAAGAACATAATAATATTTCAAACGTAGAAGCAAAATCTTAAAGTCGGTAGGCTAAATTATGGTGCAAAATCCTCAGCGTGCTTTAGATAGGTTTTCTTTCTTGTTGGTATTTTAATACCTATTACATAGGAAATAAAAAGAGGCCAACATATTACAAATATTTATGAAAGAAGATGATCTGTTAGCTGTTTTCCCTGCTTTCCATGCTTTCCATAAAATTGCCCAACATTCTGCACTCCACACTCCCAAACCCAACCCAAAATAGCATATGCTGCACGTACTTGAGAGCTATTTTTAATGACAAGTGGTATAACTGCTAGAGTTCTGAACAATTCGTGAATTTTAATGATTTATTTGTGGAATTATAGCGCAATTAAAGCGGCAATTCAGAAGACGCACAAATTCCAGCAATTAGGAGTCAAGCGTAAAGCGAAACTCAAGTAATGGAAAATCATTGTGAAAAATAATGAGCAACAGTTGAAAGATTTTCCCCCGCAAATCTGAGAAGAAAATCTCATACAAAAAAGATGCATATGCATGCATATTAACGTGTATATAATTTTAATAAATAGATGCACAAGAAAATGAGCAACTAAAGAAAAATCAGGAAAAACATTTTCACTTGCAATCAAAAGCAGTCGGTAAAAATCAATTTCACTTTTCAATTAAATGCGACGAGGAAAAGCCAAAGCCAAAACGAAGACAACAGCAAAAGCAAAAACAAAAGCAAAATCAAAAAAAAAAACAACAAAATCTCGAAACTCAAAACTGACCAGAGATGATAAATTCCATGATGATGCTCGTAATGATGATAATAATGATGATGCATGATATTTGCTTTTTTGTTGCTAATGTGCACCTAACAGCAATGGGAGCAATGGGAGCTTTCGGGGTGTGGTGCACAGCAGCAGCGAAATGAAAATAATGCAATAAAAACGTCAGCAAAAATTGCGCTTTTGATGTTGCCAGTGCGGCACAGACGCTAGCTAACGCGGCAAGTCACTGGAACGTGCAACACGCGGCGCAAGTGCAATGGTACAGGCACCGCGGCCGAAGGAAGGGGGTGCGAAGTTTCGTTGCGGCACTGCGCTGCAATTATAAAAACTGCCAGCAACAAAATATAAAAAATTGTTTGCAATTACAGCGCATCCAAAGCAAAAAAACAACAGCAACAAAATCACAACATTTTAGTTGCGATCATTTTAGTTGCACCTCTTCGCGCTGTTGGACGGTGGAAAACATAGGCAGAGTAAGTGACTAGGCGACACCCTCTATTTGAGATGGAAATTTAAACAAAATATATTCAAGGAAATGCAGCAGGAGATTCTAAAGAACTAGCAAGCTTCTTACAAAAGCCAGACAACTGACTGCCTAAATATTTCCAAGAACTGGCTTCGGATAGTAAAAGGATTCTGGACAAGACATGGCAGGATGCATAAGCACCAACACAAGCTAAAAATTGTGGAAGACGCTGCCTTGAAGGTGCATACATTCTGGCATGGGCAATAGGATGACTCCCTTAGCCAAAGACTTGCATCCTCAAAACCAGTTCAAAGAGGAGGCAGTTAACAGTCTATGCAGCACTAATAATAATATTGATAATAATAGACAATTCTCAAGCATGTTTTGATAAATGCGTTACAAATCAAATAATGCCTTAGGGCCTCTCGATTAATATTGTATTTGAGTTGAGAGCCACAAATTTTGCTCAAAATAATAAAGTTATTTCTAGCTCTGCATCATTATTTGTTAACTAAACTATTTTGCCTACAAGTAATGACATCAATAAACGAAGTAAGTTAACATATATGAATTCACCAGCAATGCAGGTTATTAAACACACATTTCTATAATTTAGTAAAAACCACAAAAGTAAATACCCATCCTAAAATGCATTGAGAGCATATGCAACAATATACTGGGAATGTTTCACAATATTGAATAGGCCACTTTTATTTTAATCCATATATCCAAACACAAAAGACGGTTTAAAGTTGGAGCCGAATTGCTAGCAAATATTTTGCGGCCTTTGCACTGTGCTAAGGATTCACGGATTGACATTGCTGCAGCTCTTGGTTGGTGGCAATGATGATAGCGTGAATGATACTTTGTATAAACAGCTCCACACACACACCCCCACACACACACACACACACACGTACACGTAATCTCACACATCGGATCATGGGATCGTTTGCATAAGTGGGGAGCCTCTTTCCGGCGTATACACAATATGCAATACAAATAAAAAAAATACGAAACACAAGCCCATATACATACATACATATACATACATGTATGTACATATGTATGTAAGTGAAGGCTGTAAAGTTTGTGGGCACTCAATGGCCTTTCGGCGTTCAACTGCATGGACGATGACGGGTGAGGTGAGAATCAGAATCAGAAATCTGGGCATCAGCCATGAGGTATACGGTATGTAAAGTTTGAGATAGTCCAGGGGCAAAAGTATCAGAATACGTTGGCAATCAGCACATTTTATTGCATTCCTGTGGGACTCATAATGTAAGCCCCGTATAGCCATAAATTTGTTGCTCAGACAGACGGAACTCTGAGCAACTAAGTGACAGCTCGGCGAGAGAAAGGGAGAGCTTAAATTAAAAGTTTAAATGGCTAAAGAACCACAGAATAATGAGCATATTTTGGGTATGGATTATCCTCTGAGTGAATTGCATTTAAAAAATTTAATACCAAGAAATTAAAAAATGTCTGAACATGTTTTAAGAAGAGAAATAAAAATCGCATTTTCAGAATCACAAGACAAGAATTTAAATTTAAATTTAAATTTAAATTTAAATTATTATTATAGCTGATTACTATATTAAAGTTTGGTTCGGTTGTACGTTACTGTAAGTTACTTTGCGGAATCAAGAACAATTTTCTTTTCACTTTTTTTATTACCGTAATTTTGTGTTTCATTCTCAAACTTCCTGACAGCTCTTTATGGCCAAACTCATAAAATTGATAAACAATAACGAGATGTCAGAGTCCGAGTGGCATCCGGTTACATTTATAACCCTACCGCTGGCAGGTCTTATAAGCGTATTACGTATACGTAATATATATATATATATATATATATATGTATATGTACATCGGTCCATGTGTTTATGTGGAAATGTCGCTTTATAATGCATTTTACGGCCCATTGGACCCGACTCGTACAACAACTTCACATTTTATGTCCAAGCCACACATTTTAGTTTCATATGTATATTTATTTGTATATATGTATGTATGTATGTGTAGCAACTGCAACTTGCGGCCACAAAAATGAGCGAAAAATTTCAAGCGGAGTGTAAAATTTATGATAAAAACGTGCGACGCTGATAAGAACATCGGTTGTGGCTTGGTTTGGTTTGGTTTGGTGAAGGAATTGCATGGAACAGGAACGGGAACGGGAACGGGAATGGGCAGCGCATAACAACTTGAAAGGAAGTTGTAGCAAGTGCACGGTTCGGTCAGACGTCCGATTGGTGGGACAGGAGGAGGGCGGAGGAGAAGGTGAGTGGGCGTTGCATCTTGTTGCTCGTTAGGCTAATAGCGAGCACTTGGGGCGCTCTTAAAGGCTACCGAAAATGGGGCATACAGATTTACGGCGACGATAGAGTCCCGAAATTGCATTGCACTGCAAAACGTGTTGATGGCCACACGAAGAAAACAAGCTAACGTGTCTTATATATGTATGTATGTACAAATGATCGCCTATGCGATTCCCTTACTAATGTATGCACATTTATATATTTACAAATTTATTTAGGTATGGTAAACAAGGGCTTATAACTAAAAAAAAAGTATGTACAAAATGTTTTACAGAAAAGCAGGAATTTTATTTGTAAGAATCGCTATCATCTCCATCGATCGATCTGAATTTATTTATAACCTTATTACTTTACGAATCCTGTCCCTCGGCAGTCCTATTCTGGGACGTATTGATACAACAAGGTATACAAAGAAAGAGATTGAACTGGTTGAGCAGAGCAGGTGGTAATTGGCTTCGCCAATCGACCCCGCGGGCAATGCAATCATCAGGCAAATGCATCGGCTCTCAACTTCAATTGGACTTTTTGATGTTGTTGTTGTTTTTGTTGTTGTTGTTGTTGTTGGCCAGACGCCTGTTTGTGCCAACAGGCATTTGAATTGGTGTTTTGATTAAAAGCGTTGGAGCCTTTGAAGTGCGGTAGAGCTGCAGTATCTAATTTGATTTGCATCGAGGGCAAAAATCAATCACATGCCAATTGAATCTGGACAATTCAAATGAACTTTTGGCCAGGCTAATCAAGCGAATTGAAAGCGTAACTTGTAGAAGATCTCTTGAGTTGTATTACATTGATGTTTCAAGGACACCAGCAAGTCTCACAGTCATTTAATGAACACTTGCAACCAATTAACCTTTTGGCCCAACACCCAAGGGATGGAAACCGACAGCTGGCCAAGTTGAATGTTAAATACAAAGCGCATCTATTTCAATATTTGACAATCGAGGCCAACGAGCTCAAGAGTCCAGAGCGTGTAATTCCCAAAACTAATCAGCACGAAAACGTGGCGAACCCAGCGACATGTGCAAAATGAATCAAACTCACACACACACATATATATATATATATATATGTATATATATACATGCAGATAGATATAGAAAATCATGTGGCATACCACATGAGGCCGCTTGTCAGTTGGCTATAGGGTAACAGTTACAGTTACAGTTACAGTTACAGTTGGAGTTACAGTAGCTGTTACAACTACAGGAGCGGCTACTCAGCTCCTCCTTCGGGTCGGGAATCGGGCTACAACACGCATATTCAATGGCAACACTGCTGTTGTACACTTGTCTCATAAGCGCAACGCTCCGAGCCGAAGTGATGCATAAAAACCATTAATCAAATGTCTGCGCGCTTACCCCAAGCGACCAGTCCGTATATAAATCGACCAGTCCGCTTGGCGTTGGGTTGTGTGTGTGTGTGTGTGTGTGTGTGTGTGTGTGTGTGTGTGTGTGTGTGTCTCTATGTGTGTGTGTTTTTTGGCGATGGTGTTTGTGCGAGGCACGTGCAGGAAACGGAAGTGTTACACTAAGCCACTTTATCTGTAGCGTTTGTCAACTGTCAGCCGAGCTGTGCAGTAAGTAGCAATCATCTGTTATAAACTTGATGTAGAAGATGCTCGCTCAGTCTCCAAACATTTTTCAAATTTACATGTGTACATATATAGTAACATTGCATCAAAGACATGGACTGTCAAGTAAACCTTCCGGAGTTAGCAAAATCTCCAGGTTCTGAAACGATTGTATTCTTTAAATTCCCAAAATTCCTCTTTGAAATATTATATTATATTATATTTTAAACATAGGTGAACAACATAGTTAAGGTACTACTTGGTATTTGGATAAAGATGATGAACTGAGTTGGGATATTCGAATTCGAGTTTGCACTCCAAGCTGACAAGGCTAGGTAACATCAGGAACATCCCATACATGCTGTACCTAAGCTAATTTGAAGCCCCAAGTTTCCTAAATTTGTTTCTAACTTGTTATCATCGCATATCAGTGAAATTGCGGGAAATAGAAAATTACACACACACACATTTCGCAACATTTACCACGTGTTAGTATGTTTGCGTATATGCGAAGTACAACTGTTGGCCAGCTATTAACTTTTGGGCAGCTTCTGTTAACCAGTCGGGTTTTAACGCAATTGGTGCCGTGGGCTATTCGCAAAAACCAAAACTTTTATATAGTTTTTGCCCGGCTTGCGCTCGTCGTCGACACGTGTTTGACACACACACACTAATAGATGCAAATACATACATTAGACACATAAGCTAACACATACACATACATACTATGAGCTTCAAACATATTCACACACACAGAGAGAGAGAGAGAGAGAGAGAGAAAGACATGGCTAAGAGCTTTATTGGGAACATGTGTTTGCGCATTTAGTTGCCGGCTGTTGATGATGAAGATGTGCGGGGTTGTGACTTGGGCTCCACACATTGCCCAAGTCAAATTGATGAAGTGTAAGGAATGTAAAAAGGAATGAACAAAAACAACAATAAGAGGGAGGTCCAGAAGTTAGACTCTGCGTAAGCCTGGAGAAAATCAAAGGCCTGACAGCCCAGGCAATCTGTTTTGTTGCTCTAATGGCTTAACGTGTAAAGCCAGGTACCATTGCTGTCCTCCCCGTACACCCGTCACTATCCGACTAGCTTTTCCTTTAGTTTTGACAGTCAACTAGAGTTGCCTAAGCCAGAGCTCTGCCTGTGCCTCAATCGACTTTGCTATCAAACACAACAAAATCAGAAGTCACGTCACTATATGTACATTCAATATTCAACCTATTTCTGACATTGATTCGCGCTTATCTGAATATAAGTTTTCAATACAAATCAGAGACGCGAATCAGAGAAAAGTGTTACAGAGAATCAGTAGCAAGTGTGTAAACATACAGTGACTACAAGCTTACTTCGACCAGTGTCTAGCAATAACATTAAAGTACTATAAAGATAAAACAAGAAAACAAATTCAAAACATTTAAATGACAATTTGTTTAATGTTATATCACATTTGAAAAATAAGCTTTAGTTTTTATTTAAACATTAATTAATTAATTAAAATCAGTCAAAAACTGAAAACATATCCAAAATACATTTGCAAGCTTAGTTCGACCAGTCTTAAAAAAAGTTACATATTTGACGGATAAAAACTTAAATAAGGATGTTAATACTTAGTATGATATCCTTTAGCCTTAACAACTTCGCTTAACCTATTTTTCATGGAAGAAATTTCTGGGCTGATCTTGCTCCACTCCTCCGGCAGAGCGTTTTTGAGATTCTGTTTGCTGGATATCTTGTTTTTCCGGATGTTATTTTCCAGCACTAATTTTCAATAACATTTAAGTCTGGAGACTGGGACGGTGGAATTATCACGTGGAGGCAGTTTCAGATAAGCCAGATGCCAGATTCGCCGACGAAACTCCAAATGATGTAGAATACAGTTGAGGTGTTTAGATCGACCATTTTAACTATTTGGCGTTATAAATATCCGATTTTTAAGTGTTTCAGGATGATTTTCCGTTGATCAATGGTAGTCCGTTTGCCCATAGTCCTTATTGGCTTCTGGCACCCGAAATGCAGGAAAAAACAAAAGTGACTACAAAGGATTTGTCTATTTATAGCGAAAAAATTCAACTTTAAGTAGAAAAATCCGGGGTTTATGGTACCCAGGTGTCCATAATGTAACCGACCGAAATAACCTTTCATCATAAATAGCGTACTTCTTTAAATAACCCGACCTGGGTGGGGAAATCCCAGTTTATTAGGGTCATATATTCATTTCGGTGGTCAATACATGTACCAGCCATGGGTCTTTGGAATTTTTAAAAAATAATTAAGTGAATGAAAAAGTAAGCTTGTCGTCACTGTAAGTTTATTTTAAAGCCCAACTTAGTTGTGCTAGTGTCAGCTTTAACTCCTTTCAAAATGAATTCATAATGGATTCAGAGTAGCAACCACAATTTACAAATTTCAGTTTTTGTATTTTCATTTAATTGTAAGCCAAAAAAATGAAATAAAAAAGTAAGCATACAACTGAATGTAAACCCTTCACGCACAGTTGATTTGCGTATTTGTTTATTTATTTTTGAATTTACGTATTTACCTTTGATTTTTTGCTTAACTCATTTTCTCTGCATTATCAACTAACGCGTGATAATTAAAAGGCATTTTGAATGCATCGCTGACTCTGGTGGCATGTTGCTGCATGTTGTTGCATGTTGCTGCTGGCTGATGGTCGATGGTCGATAAAAACTGTAGGGCGACGCAGCGATTGTGAGTGGTTTCGATAGATTTTTGGGTGCAAGTGAATTATTTATGTGCCTACTGTGCTGTGCTCCCATTTTCACTTACTTCTTAAATTTCCAAAGTTATATTCGCCAATTTCCGTTATCTATCCATCCATGTTAAAATCCTTTGCCAAAAAAAATACATATTTATAGCATTAAATCCTCTTTCTTTTCATACTCAATCTTATTTTTAAAGGCACATTCTAGATTGGTTGGTGTAGTTCCTAATTCTAGACCATACATTCTTAAGGCCAATATATTAATATTAATGTTTCCAATAATTGTTGTTAAATTTCTTTGTTTCTGAATGTAGCAGCAATTGCTTAAACCAAACTCAAGAGTGTTAAGTGTGTAGAATAATGTATATGAATAATAAGCACACAAATTTCCCATAAATTATGAATAAAGTTGAATAATCACTCGACTAAAAATAAATGCAATTATTGCATACTTCAAACTTGAACCTATATAACGAGTCTAATTAAGTATTTAAAAAATCACTTAATTGAATTATATTAACATAATAGTCAAATTAAACGTATCGAATATCAAACTGTCAAACCTTTGACAGCAACCAACACTCGACATGAGGTCAACAGTCCGATTTAAATAAATATGAATAAATATATCTATAAGCCGTGCTTATTTTTATTGTATTCATTTGACAAGTGTGTATCTATTTTTGTTCGAACAAAAATCTAGAGTTTTTACCATTTGGCATGTCAATTGCATATCGAACAGGATGTGCATTTCCGAAATTTTTCATTAGCTACTTCTCCACAGAATTTATTGTGCACAACCACACTTCCATGTGTGACTGTGCGTGTGTGTGTGCATGTGTGTATGTGTGTATGTGTGTGTTTGCATTTTTGTGGCATTCCTAATGAAAATTGATTTAAATGTAGTTTTGGTTATTGGGTAAAGGACAAAAACCATATCGAAATAAAATTGCAAAACCATTCAATGTTAGCCATAGAAATTGGTAATGAAAATTCTAAGCTAAACAATTTGTTTAATTAAATAACAATTGCTCAAAAGCATTCGATAGAAATCAAAGAAATGCAATACATTAAATCAAGAATGTAAAACAAACCAAATATGTAAACCGCAGACGCGTTCTCATTTACCGAATCGCCGAACTTCCTTCAACCTTCATGATAAATCAAATTTAAGCTTATCGATAGACATACATATATGCTTAGGCAGATTCTGGTATAATTATTTATATTACTTTCCATTAATATTTGAAAACTTTCAGATTTAATTAATTTGTATTCATTGTTCCAAAGAAATCGAAAAATTGAATCCATAATCTTAGGTTAGCATAAGAGATCTTGTATCTAGTTAGCTTTGATTAAAATTTAATTTATGATGGAAAAAAATATGTTTAACAGCAGACCTACGATTCTAATTTGACAGTCAGACATGTGCAGGAATACGACTATATCGACTTTGATCATGATGATAACGATACACACTTTATTGATTTGAAGCGACTTCTCAACACTTGGCTTCAAATATGTGTGGAAAACTGGCAAAGCATATTTATGGGGAAAATGGGTAAAACGAAAGAAAGGAAAAGCGGTATACACATATGTACATATGTATGTGAATGGGGAGTGTAAACCAAACAAGAAATTTCACTTACCCGTTCGCCACGACCAATTAACACACAAAATTGTTGCAACAATTTGGCGTCGAGCACTGCGTGTATGCGTGATGTCAATTGATGTTCAATGCGATTGTTGTTATTATTGTTTGCAATGATAGTTTTAGTGTTGTTGTTGTTGTGGTTGTTGAGCATAGATCAACAATTCGTACAAAATAGCAATAAATCGCACAGTTTCAAAGTGTCAGTGGCGATATGTGATGACACAAATAAAGTCATTGCACATCCAATTTTTATTTGCAGCGTGGCAAAATTGTTGTTAACTTTTATCTAATTTCACTCTTATTTTACGGTCACTCCCCAGATGCTCAATTTCGGCTCATTTGCCTGCCAGTGGAATGAGCAAGTGCATCATTTTTCTGGGACCATTCGCTTACTTTGCCCTGTCGTTTGTTTGTTTGTTTTTTTGTTTTTTTGTTTTTTTTTTTTTTTGTTGTATTTGGGAGCCAAAATTTAAATCAAATTAATGTTTACAACAACGTCAAAAATGCCATCTAAATAAAGCATGAAACATTAAAAAAAAAGTGCTGGGGCAAATGTAAACAAAAATCGCCAAAAATTATAATGAACGAAAAAACAAAGTGCGACTAGCAGATACCATGTTAAAGCTTGTAATTGTTCTCTGATTACCAGACGCTTACGATGGATTCACCGTCAATAAGCCATATGATGTATACACGTAATGGTAATAAAAATTGACTTTTGACAGTTTTTGTAGAGCAGGCTAAAAAAAAAAACAGCTATAACAACAATCCAGCGAGCAAATGAGCAAACCCGACACAGCAGACAACTAATGCCGACAATCGCAATGCTGAGGAACGTTTTCATGTTTCTCCAGGATTCTTACATTTACATACACAGAGAGACAAGCACACACACACATACACACACACACACACACACACACACACACACACACACACACACACACAAATAAACACAAAAACGCGAAGAGCCGCTGCCTGCGGGAGACGAAAAATGGAAAGGACTCGACCCGTTGTCGTTAGCGTACTTAGTTGACAAATGCTCGCAGGATGCGCATTATGAAATTTTTAATCAAATGAGATGACAATAAGATTTTCAATGCAACGAAATGTGGCAAGCAAGCAGTATGAAGCAAGAAGCAGAACTAACGGAATTCAGACAGCAAATTTAAGTACGAAACAGTAGCTGAAAACTGAACTCACTAAACGAGAACAAGACAATGATTTGCAGGCTGATTAAAGATATGTGGAAAATAAAGCATAGAAAAGAAAAACATAAATAAGATCTAAATAAATTTATTATTTATTCTACAAATAAAATTCGCTTTAGAGGATTTCTTTGAATATTTCACAGGACAGTAAAAAAAAATGCACACGGAATCTATATATGGAAATTTAAATACGCAATTATCATTTGCTCGCTATAATAGTTGATAAAACACACTTTTAACATATATGTTCGAATATGTTTTCTTGATCATTTAGGGGTATAACTCATTTATGTTCACAGGGTATTTATACGCGACACTATAATTGCCAAATCGCTCACGAAAAACCCCCGGCGGTGAAAGTCAAAACAATTTAAAACAGCAAAGTAAACTGAAACCCAAAGCAGTTTCAATATCGTTGAAGTGACAAACTGGACAAATCAAAAAACGAATACAAGTGAGAACGTTGAGATCGGGAGTAACCGACTGCTGAATAATGTTATAGCAGTAAATAAACTGGGTTAGGGTGGAAGGTATGGTTCCCCATATCTGTAGAACTGACATAATTAATTAAGGGAGTTCCCCGTAATAAATCATCATAAAAAGTATACAAGATATTGGTGTTTCCTATATTGAGGTGTGGATTACCAGAAGTGATGACACTAGTCTTAAAATTATGGGAGATTTGTGGCTTTATCGATTTCCTAGCCACCTATTATGGGACCCGATCTTATTCATTTTGTCTGACGCGAGCATATATTAATTTATATCTTAAGTTTGTAGAAAAGAGCCATACAGACGAATAGATTTCTCGAAACCAATACACTTTTTTAAAAGACGAATAGAATAGAAAAAAAAAACAAATTTAATATTCATGCAGGAAGCAGAATATGAGAATAATGCAAAAATGGTTCTTCCATTCCACAAATCCAACTTCCATTATAACAGGTATTTATTCAGGTGGCTTATCAAGATCCTTGTTAAGGTCGGGGAAAATTGCCTTTATTATCGTTCGTCAATATATATTTAGTTTTTTGTCTTTCTTAAATTATTTTTTTTTTCAAAAATGTCAAACTCTAGAAGTCATTTAAACCACACAGAAAGTGATATGAATCATTTGTACTATTCGTCTTGAAATTAAATACAAAAGTTGAAATCTCCTTAAAACTGATTTGGAATTGAACTTAATTTTTGGGAACACAAAAAACAAATTCCTTTAAATGTTTTTGCTTAGTCTAAATATGTTGAGATCTTCAATTTGCTAAGTGCTGCAATTAATTAATTAACAAAGATAGCTATCCGGTTTAATATGTGTAATTTCACTGATTTTTAAAAAACGAATACAGCAGCAAACCCAATTACAAAAAAAACAACAAAAACAACTTTCGCTAAATCAGAGAAGAAATTGTAAATGAAATTGTTGCTGCCTTAAATATGCTAATTGCACCGGCCTTTTGAGGCACACACGCACAAACAAACAAACAAATAAACAAGCAACAACAACAAACAAATTGAAGCCGTCACCCGCTGCACGTGGCACGTGGAAAACGCGCGCGAAAAACACTTGAATATAACACTTGAAAAAAAAATACATAAGTAAGCAGAAAACATACGAGAAAAGCACGCGACGTTGACGCTTCACAGTGACTGCGACTGTTCACTGGTACTGGTAACGTTCTACAGTGACTGCTACTGCCACTGCCACTGCCACTGCCACTGATACTGATGCCCCTACTGCCACTTATAGTCACTGCTACTGCCAGACACAACGTTCACACGCTGAACGCTCGCTTGCGACTGAAGTCGCCGCCTCTGCCTGGACCTGATAATGCCGCTAACGTTGGCGCCGACGTCGCAGCCAACAGCAGCAGCAGCAGCAGCAGCAGCCGAAGCCGATGGAAAATCGTTGCGCATCGTGCTAGTTGACTGTGCAGACGACACACAGGTTTGACCACTTTTCTCCACTGCCTCTGTGTGGTGAAAACTAGCGCCAAAATATGGACTTGCACTTGGCCACTACACAAAACATTGGGACACTTTGCACTTTTTAGCAATTGGAGAATACCCTGTTAATGTCTCCTCCTACCCCTACTCTAACAATCATTATACATCTATTATAATATAAATAAATTGTGTTTTGAGTAGAGATGCAAATTTTGAAAGTATTTAATCGAACTTAAAAGTTCCGGAGCTTCTTGAAAGTTAATCATATAGTTTGTTCTATCTGCTTGCAACTACTTATTGCTTTTTGTATTTTATCTTTGGTGCAATCGAAAGTTTCCTACATATTATAAATCATGGATTGCAAACTTGACTCGCAAATGCTTCACTAAATCTGTTAAGCTGCTCAACCAAATTAGTAAGTACCCACTATTCGAATGCACACAAAAAGACGCAAGGAACAGCAACAAGAGACGCAGGTATTATCAAAACCCATTTGGAGAAGATAAGAGCAGCAGACAGGCAAATGGCACAGCTCCTCTATAACTCCTACTCGAACAATAAGAGCCAAAACTAACTTCGCCACTGACTCCGACTCCGACTCCGACTCTGACTTCGATTTCGACCCAGATCAACCTTTAGTCAGCGGTTGTGAAATGTTATGTGTCCTTGCATCCTCAGGCATTTTTATGCCCTAACTTTAGGTATTGTAGTACTGTGACTCAATTAGTATACCGGTCAAGACTATTATTTTATTATATTATTACTTGACTGTTGAGGTTATGCTAAAGTGACGTAAAAAGCGAGATGATTTCTTCTTTTTTTTTTTGCACATATCTTAATCAAAGTTAAGATTTGCTTGAGATTGAACTCTGCTACATTCAGAAGATATAGGGTATTAAAATATCTTCACGTGGCAGGAACTTGTATTCTATTTGATTTTTTCTACATTATTTTATTTTTTTTGTCTTTGACAAATGTAAACATTTGGCTTGTTTTTTTTTCGGTACGCCTCTTCTGCTGGTCCTGAGCTCCGATTAGCTTTACAGAGTCAGTGGCTAGGCGGACTGTGCTCTTTTCTCTCTATCTGTTCCTCTTTAAACTATCGTCTTCTTTATTATACCCTTAACCCATTAAAAATGGGATAAAAGAGTATAATGGTTTTGTGCAAATGTATGTAACAGGCAGAAGGTAGCATCTCCGAACCCATAAAGTATATATATTCCTGATCAGGATCAACAGCCGAGTCGATATAGCCATGTCCGTCTGCCCGTCGGTCCGTCCGTCTGTCCATCCGTCCGTCTGTATGAACACGCCGATCTCGGAGACTATAGGAGCTAGAGACTTGAAATTTGGAATATATGTTCTCGTATACCAGGCGCCGATCAAGTTTGTTTTATTTTGTCGATAACTGCTTCAGTTTCTCGATTATCGAAATATTTCGATTTCCGATAGCAATAAATTCCACAATTTAAAAGGCAGAGTCTTCCTATTTATACATAATATGCATAAGCATATTATTGATAAAATTTTTTAACAGTATAAGAATATATTTAAGGGTTAAGGGTATAACGAAGTCGGGCTCACTCGACTTTAGCCTTCTTACCTGTTTTTTTTTTATTTTTTGTTCGTCTGCTTTTGGCGGGTGGTTGTTTCCACTTTAGATTAGAGTTAATCAGCTTAGCGTGTCACTTTGACTATTAAAAACGACGTGTCGCCAAAGGGTTTTTGGGTCGTTATTGGTGGCATACCCACAGCACCAACACACCCGCACTCGAACTCCCACAGACACACACACACACATACACACACACATACGTACATAGAATGGCAGACATGAAAGTAGACGTGGAAAGTGGACATATGTGATACGTGAGTGTTAATTATAGTCCAGTATTACGATTGACACATTGTCAGGGGGAAGACACTACGACATTTGTATTATCAACTTTTATTTTTGTACGTGGGAATAAACAACAGCATCGCAGAGAATGAAAAGGAGAGAAACGTAATGCGAGTTAACGGCATTACTTAGCCAAAAAGTTCACTGCTGCAGGAGTCTTCAGGTCAATCGACAAATAATCGAACAGATTTACTAAAAATAATAATAATAATAATAACAATCAATTACTTTAAGACATTACAATTTGAATGCCTTACTGCTGCCACTACAATCACATCGATAATCTATATATACTATATTTAGCCAATTTTGTGAGCAGTTTACCTATTTACGGCCAGTCTTGGAGCTGGTTGACTATGCTATCTCTTGCTGAATTTTGAGTGGTCGCTGCAACTGCTCCAGACATCTGTCAAGACTTGTCGGCATCGGCATAGAAAGTGAGCCACAGGCAGCTGCTACACATGGACTGGCCAAGTGGCCACTTGAAGTTGAAGCAGTTGCTCCACAAAACCGTAGGTGAACATTTTCACCGAACAGCAGTTGACTTTCCATGACGCCGCCTTTTCCATGGCTAAATCAACAGCGATAGTCACAGTCACGCCTGCGTCTTTGGCTCAAGTCCGAATCTCTAACTTTGACTTTGGCAAATGAATGCAACAGCGAACAGGATTTTCAAGTTGTTTGGGAAAGTAACAGTGAAGCGCGACTGACAACGTCAACAGCTGTTGCAACAACAACAACAACAACAACAACATCATTAGCAACAAAGGCATACATTGATTGCCTTTTGGTATTAGTTTCAATTTATTTCACTTTGAGTGTGATGGATGGCAACAGCGACAGCTACAAACGTGGCATGCCACACCAGCAGCAGTAGCAGCAGCAGCAGCAGCAGCAGCACCAACAACAGCATGGTCATCAATTTACAGACTTTGCTATATGTTCGTTTTTTGTTATTTTCATTTTTTTTTTTTGTATTTCTCCTGGCATTTTTATTGCACACTGTTAATGCCAAAACAATTGTTGCGCCAAATAAATTGCCGGGCATCGGACACCAAATTCAATTGTAGCGGAAAATCTTGATCTGAATTGCCAAGCAATCACCACGGGCATTGTGTGTGTGTGTGTGTGTGTGTGTATGTGTTTGTTTCTTTGTGCATGTGTGTGTGGACGTCTCACTGAGTAAAAAAAAAGGCACAGAATTGAACCTATGAGTGCGGAGCATTGGATGTTCAGGTTCAGCCTGGCAGCTAGGCAAATGCTACAAATTTTCTTGGATATCGTTTAATTGTTCGTAAAAAGAAAAAGAAAAAAGAAAAACCGGACTGGTAGCTTTTTTATAAATATCTTATCAAACGGCTATTGTTGCAACCGTTTCCTCATTGACTGCCACTCGTAATTGCTCATCATGTTTGTGGCACGCAGATTAACTGTTTCCTTAACTGGATCACAAGAAGGGAAAAAAAAAACAATTTGAGTGCACTCTAAAGCTAGAAATATGTATCTTTTATAACATGACTTCTGTCTCTTCAAATTTATTTATATTTATATATATTATTAAATTATATATTTTTTTATAACTTAAGACTTTCAAATAATCGGAATTTTACTCAAGTTTTCTGTCTTTTCAAGTTTATTTCTAGTAGCACAAGATTGCTTTATTTTATCGACAACTTAATCAGTCTCTGAATTATCGATACATTGCGTTTTCCGATAGCAATAAATTCCACAATTTAAATGGCAGAGTCTTCTAATTAATGCATAACATGCATATACATATTATTGATAAATTGCCAAAATTTCAAGAAACACTAAAGTTCTTGTCAAAAATATATTTTCATATTGAATTTCGACTTGTGAGTAAAAATGCTCTGTAAGAAATGCACTTGCAGAACTGAATATTTGAGTGCAAATCATCTTAAAGGGAAATTTGTCAATAAAACTAGAACATATATAACAACTGGGTTAAGGGTATATCGCAGTCGAGCTAACTCGACTTCAGCAGTCTAACTTGTTTATTTATGAATTATGCTTTACAATATACGTAAATAGGTTTTGCTTAAAGCATAGAGGTACCTAACTGATCTAAATTTATAAGTATATCTGTCTGTCATTTCATTTAACAGTATCATAAAGGATCTCGATTCCATATATGGTGTCATGAATAACATGGTCTGTAGGCTGGCCGCATCCTGTTAATAGCTGATGAAACATTTTGAATTTGTATTTTTACAGGAATGGTAATAACGATTTGCATTCAGTGACTTCCAGAATTCGGCAAAATTGTAATCAAATATTATACAAAAGTAAGAGGAGAGCTGAAAAATCGATCTTACTTTGTCATCTCAAGGACTAATCTAATGTCCTTTGAACTTGGCCTGCATATTCGACATTCGAAATGCAAGGACTTCATGAAAACTTCATGATTGCATATTTTAAAATAGTAATCGCACTGAAATTATTTATTGCTTTCGGTTATTAGACCTGGCGAAGGCTTCACGCCAATCGAAGTTGAAAATCTTTTCGTGTCAAACCAACTGCTAATTAGATGTTTTTATTGCAAAAATTTGTGTACATAATACCCTAAATATGACTGCACAGCACAGAGTATGGGAATGAAATTAAATAAATAAGAGTCAGGCGAGATATATTTATTAAATTTGCACAACATCCGCAGCTGTTGTTAACCATTTCCGTGTCCGCGCCAACTGCGAATGGCAAACACTAAAAACCACACACACACACATACACACTGGAATGGCCAAGTCAACAACATATGGGCGTCCAATGGGTCCTGGGAGGAAAGAGGTCGGTGAGCAGCACACTTTTCGATATTGTACAACCAGAAATATGCAAGCAATAAAGTCCTGTGGAAAAAAGGCAAGCTTCAAAACAAAAACAAATACAACTGAAAATAAAAATAAAAATGAAATGTGGGCGTGGCAAAATAAAATCAAATAAAATGCATTCAAATAATGGTAGGGAGTGCTGTGGTGGTGGGGCTTGTTGTTTGGAGTGGAGTGGAGTGGAGTGGGAGTATGCATACAGTGGTTGTCCAAAAATTGCAAACAGCAGCGAAAACCATATCAATAATGACGATGAAGATGTTCAGGCCTGCTGTAGCCTGACGAGCTACACGGAGGGGAAGTACAAATGAGAAGGGGTCTTGTAGTTGACCATGTTCGCAATATATGTAACTACAGCAACAACAACAACAACAAAGTGCTACGGTTTGAGTTGCTGCTGCTGGTTGTTGTTGTTGTTGTTGCTACTGCGGCCAACTGAATTATTGCCGGTTAAATAACTTTGGTACTCAACATATTTCAATTAAGTGCCAAAGTCAAGACATGGGAATTGAAAAAAAAAAAGAAAAAAATTTAAATTAAATAGCAGATAACTGAAGAAAAATCCAGTTCGATTATTGCAAGGATCGAGCATAGATAATAAATAGATGCACTCACATATTCATAAATTACTAAAAAACATTCACTCAAAGTAAAAAACTGCGATTCGAAAATAAAAATTCTTTCCGGCTTAAGAATAAGTCTATAGCTTTTTATAAACACTTTTGGGTGAATAGAAGGAGTAAAATAAATTCAATTCAATCAATTATTGCGAATTGAAAACTGAAATTACAAACATTTCGCTTTATGTTACTCCTTAAAATTTCAAAAAATGGCAAGAATGGCAATATTCGAAGCGTTCAAGTGTTGCAAGTGTGGCAAAGAAACGGCAAACGATTGGCGATGATGCAGCTAAAATATTATTTGAACGCTTCACCACCGGGCAGCGTAGCAATGTGGACTGTTGATACCGGTGGATAGATGAGAGGAAGAGAAAGAGGAAACAAACGAACGAACAAACCGAACCTATGTCAGCTGTGGATAGCAAACTTAAGATGTAGCAAGATGACAAGAAACAACAGCAGGATGAGGTGAAGTGTGTCAAGTGTCACATGCCACATCCCCTCTTTCTACTTAGTCCCCCGACAGAAAGTATGTCAAGTGAAAATAGAAATGACAGATATGACTGATTGAATGGATGAATATGAATGATTAAATGTATACCCTGTAGGTGAATCCACTAGTACTCGTTTGATTTAAATATATATACATATGTACATACATACTTGCAATGGCAATTTTCATATTTCGGTATCGAAGGAAATCGATTAAATCGATATGCGCAAATGCCACTTATCTCCTACAATTTTAAGACTACAGTCATCAAATTCGATTTGTAGGTAGTTGGAGATGTCCATCAAAGATCGGCAGATTCCACGCCCACCTTTTGAGTGGAGCAGTCAAATTTTTGTAAGTATGTTACTAGTAGTCGCCCAATAAACCTTTAAAATTTGGTGACTTAAGTTTTCAAATTTCGTGAGATATATGGGTATATCGATTTACACTAAGATGTGTAACTATATAGGTAGGCAGAGTGTCCGTAGACATCCAATTTTTTATCGATCTCTTGTGGGAGTTACCAATAACATACTTGCAAAATTTTCTGACTCTAGCTTACAAATTATGGAAGATATGAGCATTTTAGATTTCTAGGGCCGAAGCTCCTGGGGGCGGCGATTGTAGAATTTGACGTTCCCAACTCAAAAACTGTGGAAGATATAGCCGTTTAAAAGTCTTAGTGGCTGGGGGCGGGGGGCTTCTGAGGTGGGCGTGGCATATTCCTATCTTTGAAGAACATCGCCAACAACCTACTAACCAAAATTGGTGACTGTATCCATAAAATTGTGAGAGATATGTGGCTTTATCGATTTGCGAAAATCAATTTTATCGATTTTCTAGCGGACGTAGGACTAAAACCTTGACACTTAAACTTTCGGGGGTACTTTCCAGTATATGTTTCAGGTTTCAAGTCTCAATATACTCAATATACTATATACCTTCGGTATCATAGTATAAAAATATGTTTTGCGACTGGAAAAATAAAAAAACCCATTTCCGCGGCTTTCTTTCAAGTTTGGCAAAGTGCGACCCGCTTGACCCAAGGTTAATGCGAGTGCTGTGGTGTCAACGGTGGGGAGGAAAGGAAGTCGTGATCGCAGCTTCAACCGCAGTCAACCGCAGACTTATGGCCCCGCGGCAATTTAACGCTTGCGATTTTCGTTAAGGGATTTGGCCACGTCGGGGGATTGCGATTGAATGCCAAAATGCGCACAAATTGTATAAATGCCGCCGCATACTTGCAGGCGATGGCGATGGCGACGGCGACGCGACTTTGAAAAAGCGCAATCAGAGGGGTGGGTTGGGAATAGGGGCGTGATTTTTTTTTGTGTGGTTTTTGGAGGCCAGGCTGCTCATCACGCTCTGGAGCGTCCGTTTTGCTGTGGAGCTTACAAAATTCACACGCTGCACTTTCCTTTCCTTACTAATTTTTTTTTTGGTTTTTGGTTTTTACTTCTGCCATGTGCCGTTCAAGTGCCTTATTCGCGTCTCAGTGCCGGCACTGGCCACGCCCCTTTTCCCTGAGCGACTTTGGCAAACCTTTTGGCCAAATGCAATTTGCTTTTGTGTGTTTTATTGCAGGCACCACTAAGCGCCTCATCCCGCACGCAGCGACTACAGCAGCTGCCTTTTTGGTTTTGGCTAATTAAATTTTATGCTTGGTAATTTTAGAAAAAGGCCTTGCACGTTCTCTTTTATTATTATTATTATTATTATTATTATTTTTTGTTTGGGCTGCAAGGGGTAGCTAGGGGCTTGGGACTTGGGGTTGGTATGGTATGGCGTAAGTATGTCTCTCAGTGTGTTTGCTTTGCCTTGGTGCAATTTGCAAAAATCGCACAAGCTGCGCATAAAAGAGGCTACCGGCAAATTGCAGGCAATAAATAAAACATCCACGAAAAATCGTTGCATACTCCCAGGCGTTGGGACGGAGGTTGGGGCACGATGGGGGTGTTTCACTGCAAAAATGGACGCATTTCTTTGCAGCGATAATTTACAAAGCCAAGCAACCACAACTGAACTAACCAAAACATAATTAACCATACAAAGCTACTAAACTCGTTGCCAAAAACCCTAATATTAACTAACGAATCTAGATTTGAACTAAGACCTGAGCAATCGTGACTCAATATGCAATCATGATTGAAGTTCATCGATACTATTTGTCTCAGTGTAGAGCAGCAGCTGCAGTAATTAGAGTCAAATCAACTTTAATTGAATAGTAAAATAAAAAAAAAATTAAAATTATAACAAAAAAAGAACAAATATATCACAATAAAAACCAAATAAGCCATGTATTAGAGCCCTCGCCTCGCCTCGCCTTATGGCGCCCAAATGCATGCAACATTAGTTAGTGGCAGCTACTGATCCCTGAGTCTGAACCAAAAAAAAAAAGAGAAAAATGAAAAAAGAAAAGCAAGCAGAATCCCACGCATCATAACAATACATAATAAATATCAGTTGATGCGACAGGCCAACAATGAAATCGATTTTCGAGCGACAGCGAAATGCAGGAAAAGCTTCGTGCAACATAAAAAACTGTTTGTGAATTGCATCGGAAAACAGCAAGTGCAAAGCTTATCGACTACACAATGTTCTGGAAAAGTGTTTGGTTGAATTTTCAATTGCTTATCAGTTCAAATCAAATTTGCGTCTGATATCATTTTAATCTAAACATCGATTTCAGCATAACAGTACTTTTAATACGAATCTATTATAAAATGTTGCTGGCGCCTGTAGAAAGAATGATCTTTCAAAAACATATTGCTCTATATGAATATTTTTTTTTAATGATTTTTTTTTTAGATTTTATAGTTTTGGTCGTGGCTATCTTCACATATACATTAAAGATATCTGGGGCATAATTTTGGATACATATTATATATCATAACATTGTTTTAATAAAATATATAAATAAGTTTATTTATTAGGCTATGTCATAATTAAAGTCAATAAAATAAACTGCTTTAAGCGTTGTTTATAAACAGCATTTAAAATGGAAATACCAAAAAGTGGTAAATTATTCAAAAATAAATGTTGGTTATTTTTGTGGCCTTCTTTCTGATCGCAGCAGGGTATCAGAATATATGTGTAAAAGCTACCCGCGTTTTCCATCGTCTCTTTGTCAGTGGCGTAAAGATTTTTCGATTATGAAGAAAAATGCACAGCTGTCGGACGGACATTTATCATTTGGCGCAATGGGTGGCAGCAACAGAGGCAACCCAGACAACTCAGGCAACTGGGGCAACAAAAACAACGGAAGCAACAAAGTTGCGACTCCCAAGGAGCTGACGGCTGCATTGCAGCATGCTGCTTCCTTGAAAAATAAAATACATGGCGACTGTCAGCCAACAGGCAATTAAAATGAATTTTTGAAGTTGATTAACATGTTGATCGCTTAATTTGATCAAATTATGTTTGTGTGTATGTATGTATGTATATGCAGCTCGTTGACGACAAAAAACAACAATTATAGCGCAGCAAATTAAATTTGCACCCGGAAAATATAGCCTAGCGGGCTTCATGTGTGTGTGTGAATTTCATCTTAACATTGATTAAATTGTCCATGGAATTAAACGAAAAAAAAACAAGAGAGAACGTTGCAGTCAGACGTAACCGACAGCGAAATACTATTATTAATTAATTATTAATTTGTGTGCAGCCAGGAAATACTGTCCAAGTTTGCAATCCAGATTGAGGTAGATATACGATAGTAGCCCTTCTTCGAAGTTTGGCTGTAGCTCTTAAATTACGGAATATATGAAATTTTCCAAATTTTGGGGCGGAAGTGGGCGTGGTTGAAAAGAATTAAAAATAATGATCCTAATAATCTGACTTCCAAGTTTGGTAACTGTAGCTATTAAATTTCGGGAGATATTGCCATTTATCGGTTTTGGGGCGGGAATGGGCGTGGCCATCCAAATTTTAATCGAGTAGGTTAACAGCAAGTTACCTTTCAAGTTTGGTCACTCTATCTTTAAAATTGTGGGAGATATACGGACTTATCGATTTAAAAATTTTCGAAATATCGGCATTGTCGGTTATAGGCGCAGGTGTGGGCGTGGCAACACAAATTTATTATCGGTTCTTAAAGGCACCTACAAGTAATATACCTACCAAATGTGACGTTCCCTACTCAAAAACTGCGGTAGATAAAGCCATTTAAAAATTGTAGGGGCGGGGGTGCTGGGGGCGTCGGAGGTGGGCGTGGCATATTCCTATCTTTGAAGGACATCGCCAACAACCTACCAACCAAAATTCTGGCTTTATCGATTTGCGAAAATCGAACGGACAGACAGCATGACGGACATTTCACAAACTCAATATACTATACTTATAGTACACTGAACTTGTTCCCTATTTCATCCTGCGACTATTGAGTCAGTTTTTGAACCGATAGCTTAAGATTTCCACTTATTTTCCTGATGATCCTTCTCTCGTCCTGCTCGGTGAAAATCGGGTTTGGTGTCATTCCGCCCAATTGCCGTCGACGAAACTCAAAGTGTAGAATGTAGAATACTGTTGAGGTGCTTAGAGTGACCATTATAGCTATTTGCCCATAGTCCTTGTTGGCTTGTTGCACCCGAAATGCAGGATATAACTAATTTGACTACGAAGGATTGGTCTATTTATACCGAAAAAATTCAACTTTAGGTAGAAAAATACGGGTTTTATGGCACCCAGGTGTCCATAATGTAACCGACCGAAATTACCTTTCATCCTAAATAGCGATACTATTTTACATAACTCGACCTACCGGTGGGGAAATCCCAGTTTATTAGGGTCATATATTCATTTCGGTGGTTCATATATTGTAGTAGGCAATAAAAGATAACGTTGATCTATTGTAATTCTTTATTTAAAAGCACGTCTACTCATATCAGTGATCATCACAAGACTAACTCCATCGAGCTCGTCAGTCTTTACATGTCTCTTTGGTTTCTCATTTAACATATGTTAAATGAGCTTAACATTATAGCTTACAGTTCTAGCGATGGCCTAATACCGATGTGTGTTAGTGGTGGCCTGCTATAATATGTACCTGCCATGGGTCTTTGGAATTTTTAAAAAATAATGAATAATTATTTTAAGGCAGGCATTAAAAATTATTGCTAGACAGTGGTCAAAGTAAGCTTGTCGTCACTGTATATCTTCGGTATCATAGTATAATGAGCACATCTACTTGATATGAAAGAGAGAAAGAGAAGAATATAACGTTTTGCTAAGAGGCAGCAAACATTTAATAAAACTTGAGCTGATAGGCAAGAAGGACAAAAAGCTGGCAAATGCAACAAAAACTAACTGTGTTATGTGTCCCAGACAGAAATCGGATATAAATGCACAAAAGCAAAGTAGCAAAAAAAAAAACAATTGAATTTCTGACAGCAGTTGGGAGACTGCAATATTTGGCTCTTATGATTTTCAGCTTTCCCCTTATTTAACATAAGTATGTATGTGTGTATGTGTGTGTGATTGTGTGTTGACAGCACCTGCTGTCGATCTTTTTTACTGCGGGTCCCTTATGAATTAGGCTTAGAGTAATTAAAACTGCAAACTTGGCCAACTAATAACCGGACCATTCCAGTTACGAAATGGCAATCAGTTCCAAATCTCCACACATCTTACCCACCCCACCCCACTCGGCAATGCAAGTTTTCATGGCTCCCTCGACGACTCCCTGACGAATATCTTAAAGCGCCTTATCAAGAAAAATATTTAAATTACAGGACCTGTAGATAGATTGATTTTGAGATCATACTATGTTAAAATAGTCTGACAGCAAAATCATTCTTTTAATTTCGGCTTTTCATCACCAATCCTTTTCCTTAAATGATATTGGATAATTGATTTGGTTTCTATATACTCTGGTGCTTTTGGATTATTTGGCTGCCAGTTAAATACTCCACTAGCTTCTACAGAATAGTTAGTTTCGGAATATCAATTACCACGCTGCAATTCAAAGCAAAAAATACAAAGTGCAATAAATGCAGATTAAAACATACAATTTCCAGCAACACATGATAAAAAGAAAACTTGATTTTCAATATCCAACCAGCAAAAATAAAGTTATCCCATGTGACTGGGTGTATGTTACGGGGGTTTGCTTTAATATCCCATAACAATTACAAAATAGCCAACCAAATTGAAATACGAACAGGGACTTTTCCCCATTCGGTTATATTTGCCTAGTCGTCTGATTGACAAGTCTACCGCTTAAATTATGGAGTCATTGAAGTCGACTAAGCCAGTAGATCCTTGATCGTTGAAAATCTGACATACATTTTGGGTATTATCAAATTTATATTTAATATTCGCCAATACTTATGCCTTGTGAAAAATATTTCTTGTATCTTTCGTATTGACTGTAACATTGAATATTTATTTATTTATTTATTTATTTATTTATTTAGCTAGCACAAGCCTCACAAGCCAAAAAAGTTGAACTGCTTTTGGAATTTGAGTGTGTGCATTATGCATTATGTGTTTTGCATACATATGCCTGTCAAATAGGCAAGCAGGCCAAGAATCTGTGCCAGTGTCAGTACCTTCCGCATACACAAGCACTTACTCGCATACATACAGACATACACACACACACACACTCACACACACCCGTACACACACACCCGCACACTCAACGCTAATGGTTCACTCCAGCCTGGTGGGTAGACGATAGCCTGCTGTCAGTTTATTTAATTGAAATGTTCCTGGAAACCTATAAATTACAAACACATGCAGCGTGCATATGTGCACACACCAGTACACACACACACACACACACACACACACACACACACACACACACATACACACAAACTTGCTCACATAAATTGGCAGCTGAAATTTTATGCATGCCAACCCGCAAAACAAACAAAAATAAAAACCAAAACCAAACTTAAAAGCAACCTTAAACTTAAGCTACTATCGCATATACCCTGTAATCAATTGATTCCACTATTCAGCATAGTAAACTATTCATGCGTTAAGTTCTTTATTATGAAAAATTGTATATTACGAATTTGAACAACAATAATTTAAGCATAATGAATGAAAATGAGCATTGCCAGAATTTTGTTGCAAATATGATTTCCTTCTCTGATTCTTCAGTATCTTTAACTTGCCAACTTGCCATATCCCTTATTAACCATTTTAAAAACGTTTACAGGGTGTAGAAAAGCAGACGCGTTCAAAGTGTGCATAACTTATACACAAATGTGCAGTCACTTAGCCAGCTGAGAGTGGCATGCTTTTTGGAGCCAAGCCATCATATATCGGGCCAAGCAGGCAGCTGGACGGTCAATTGAACTCCGCAAGTGACAAGAAGCAAGTGTAGCTATATCGTCCGGACTCAATAGTATTAGGTGCAACTGCAGCAGCAGCAATCAGAATTAAGTAAAGTGATAAAAATACTATCAATAAACAAAGGGTAATTCCAAATGTTTTGGGATATAGAGAGGAACTGGATGGATTTTGCTAAAGCATCCGAAGGTGTGGCGCAATTCAAATTATGGTAAACTTTGCCATAAGGCAAACCAATATGTCAGATGATATTTAAATTAAGAAAATAATTAATATGTTCTTGAAATTTATTTCTTTCACTTAAAATAAGTATGTACTCAAGTGATTACTGAATTCAGCTGTTAAATCTGCTTTCTAAATTTCCCTCTTAAAGTTTTGCACACCCAAAGGTAAGCATGCACGCAGGTGGTCCTATTTCTTATTGTCAACACATGTACACAACAGTAAATAAATAAATAAGATAGTAAACCTTCTTCGATGTTTGGCAACTATAATTTGTAAATTATGGGAGATATGATCTTTTCGGTATTTTGGGGGCGGAAGTTGTCGTGGCTGAGAAAAAAATGATATAGAAGGTTCCTTTTAAAATTCCTTCCAAGTTTGGTAACTGTAGCTATTAAAGAAATAAATAACAAAAACCAATTTTGATGTGCGATCTTAGTAATATACCTTCCAAGTTTCGGTATTTATTGACCTTGGGGGCGGGAGTGGGAGTGGTCCAAGCATTTTTTTTTACAGATTTAAGGGAGTTACTAGCAATATGCCATCAAATTTGGTGACTTTAGCTTACAAATTGTGTAAGATATATGGTCTTATCGGTTGTCTTTGCTATCGAAGTATAAAAATATTAAATAAATAATTAGTTAGTAAGTGTCCTTCCTAGAAATAATTTTTTTCAATATCGGAGCATATATTCTCTTAAGGTTTCTTTCAGGATGAAAAAGCAGCAGCAAAACACAAAGCAATCAGAAGCGCTTCCTTCAACAAGTCAACAAACAGCAATTATGAAACGCAATGTGCAGAATCATAAATTACAACGGCAATAGCAATAACAACAAGGATATAGACAATGGCAGGATATATCTAATTGTAGTATCGAATTTTAAAACGTTCTCGACGTTGATGGACTCATGAGGAAACTTGAATGGCCCAAATCGATAAGTGCAATGCATCGTTTATCTGCCGGATAACAGGCCAGCCATGGCCGAAGCAGGTGTAATGGCTTCTTAAGCACACGCACACACATGCACACACATGCACACACTTACACTTACAGTTACACACACACGCTCACGCACACACTCAACACACAGAAGCACAATTTGCATTTGGCATAGTTACAGTTATTTAATGCTCACGCACGCACACACACACACACACACACACACACACACACACACACACACACACACACACACACACACACACACACACGCACACACACGCACAGACACACCAACTTGAGTACATGTGGTTGCGCTTGGCCAAGCAAATGAAGCATTGAAGGACGAGCGGACGAACGAGTCCTGGTCAGTGCCTACGATTCTATACTCCTTATCACTGGTACAGCTACACACTAAGAACGCATTCGTGAGAGAGCTGCTCCGGCGCGCATTTGGAGACGGCGGCAAAGGTGTAAGGGGTGGGGGGGCGATGCCAACTGTGTGTACTCCCAAAATAGTTGTCGTAAAGTGTAAAGTCAACATTTTGTGTTGCAATTAAGGCCAAATTGCAAAAGCAAATAAATTTCCCAAGTAAATCGGTTGAAAGTCACACAACTGCCAGTTGGGAAATGGTTGACCAATCGAAAGCAGATTCTCTCTCTCTTTCACTCTCTCTGTCTCCCTCTCTTTCTCTGCAGCCCCAGGCACATGACTTAAGAATTTATATGCTTCTTCCTGCAAACTGACAAATCGGTTAAGGAGTAGCTTCAACAGCAATTTTATGATTTGTCAAAGTTATTTCAATGCAAATTTTGAACACATCGTTGATATCAAATCGTGATATCAAATTTAAATGTTATATTATTATAATATGTATGTATGTACTTAGTTTTACAATTTCGATTTCTGATTCATGACTTAGAGTTAGAGTTAAGTGGCAAAAGAAAGTCCGCTACTGATAGTGTTTATCCTCCCCTCGTGTATCCGATGAGATGCAAATTAGCGTGAAAGCTGTAAACAAGACAGGAACCGTAACTGTAACTGTGTCTGTGATAGTAGCTGAAGCCAAAATGAGAAAGGACGGCTATTTCAGAAACACCGAAGATTACACATCCTTGTGGACCTAATCTGCTGAGATTTCAATTTTAGTCCGAAGCTCTAAGATAAAAACATGTTTTTGTATGTTTTAAGCCAAGTTTATTTCTGTGTTTTCTCTTTCACGACTGAATTTCAAATGTGAAAACGAGAACAATATTTTGGGCCAAGTTTTCATTTGGTAATTATATAATATAAGTAACCGAAGCAAAAAGACGGGTATATTTTAGGTTTCATCAAGATCAAGCCATAAGGCTGAGCGAATTTCGCTCACATAAGAAATTATGGAACAGACAGTGCTATATTGAGTCCGCTATTGATGCTGATCAAGATGATGGTCGGAGACGTTACCTTCATACACGTGACGACAAATTTATAATACCCTATAAAAGGGTAATGGACGCACACAAATTCAAGCTGACAGGCCATAGCCAGCCCACAAAAGCCTCCAATCCATGTTATCAGAGACAGAGAGGGCACGTGAGCGACCCTTCGGTGGACGAAGTTTGCAGGCAAAGGGTGCAAGGGTCGAAGGGTTCATGGTGTTAAGGCAACACACAAGTTAGCCATGTCGGCTAACGTCATTTTTGGCTGGCGGACTCTTGGTTACCGCAACTCTGTCTCTGCATTGTATGTTTTGATTGCGGTTGACATTGCCGACGCATTTGTGAATTGCCAACCAGATTGCGTTAGTAAATCTGTTTGAGATTCTCATTCTTGTTCGGTTACAGCTTCAATTTAACTGTGGAAATGCATCTGGCAGTTATTTAATACCGTTTGCGGTTAGCTCTCATTTTTATTTATATTCCTCTCGATTTTTGGTCAATTTAAAGATTTATGTTTGCTAGGCGCTGCATGTGCGGGATATCAATTCAAATTGTTTATGGCATCACATGGCGTATGCGCAATTTGTTATAATAAACATGTTGCTCGGCATTTTGAACGTTTCGCAGCCATTCCTCCCGTTCATTCTGTCAACTTGTCAAACAATTTATTACGCCTGTCCGCCATTGTCGTCCATACCAACCGCACCGAACCCGGGGCAACCTATCACATCATGATTTATCGCTGGCCGCCTGGTTTAAGTTGTCGCCTCCGGTTGCCATTTCTTTTCTTTACTTGCTTCGTTTTTTTTTTTTTTGTTTTCTCAAAAATTTAATTTTCTCGCATTGTTTGTTGATGCCTCATATAAATTTCTAGTTGGGGTTTAATTTTCTTTTACAAACATAATTGATGACGGAGCAGTGTACGAATGTATTATGTATTATGTATGTGAGTGTAATGTATGTGGTATATGCTCTTCGATGTATGTAACCTACTTGTAAAACTCAATTATACCTGCATAAAAACCTCACAGGCTACTCAATTTGACGAAAACTGTTTATTAAAATTATTCAATTATATTAAGCCATCTACAAGTAGGCCCATCCACCCTAGCGCTTTATCAAGATAATGTAGACTCATTCTATCCTATCACGATATTTATATACATACTCAGATCAACATATAAATTGTTTTTTAACATTTCAGTTTGTCGGTTAATTAAATCAATAACAACAACATCAGCTGAAATGAACCTAAATCATGGCCCCCTGTATAATTGTGTTTGGAGTTTAAGTAAATTGATTGCTTAGCCATCTAATTGACAATCAGTTCGGCGATGGTCACGGGCCAGGATACGCACTGGTTGAGTGGCCAGAGATTCGAGTTAAAAGCAGTCCCAAGTTGACAGTTGGCCAAGCTGAAGCTAAGGCTGAAACCGAAGCTCATCTGTCTGGCAATGGGAAACCTTTTTGCACCCGCACTTTGATATCTATTACAATCAAATTGCAAATTAAATCAGAGAAACGGAATTAAGCACTTGCGAAAGAAACGCAGAAAGTCCAAAGGAGCTAACGTGACAGGCGAAATTCAGAAAGTCAAGCCACGGCTAAGGCAAAGCTGGAACTGAACTGAACTGAAAAGGGAATGCCAAAAAAAAAGAAAGAAAACAAATCAGACAATGGCAGCAGCAGCAGCAACAAAATCAGCTTTGGTTACGATGCTGTGTGACCGCAACGTGGAAACTCTGGAAATAAGATGAAAATCGCTTAAATGCGTTAGTTAAACAAGCCAAGTTATAAGTTCATTTTCCGGCAACCGCACACATCCGGCGAAGGTAAACGCAAATACCACAAAACCTCCCTCTGACACACACAAACATCTCCTTACACCACACCCCCCCCCCCCCCCCCTTGATCTATGCTTTCTCCCTGCCCCCAGTCTACACCAGACGGCAGCTGTCGCCAGCAGGCTAGCGAAGCGTGTGATTCCATAAAATCATGGCCAGCTCGGAACTGGTAAGGATAAAGCTGAAGATAAAGGTAAAGGAAAAGGAAGGGACTGTGTGCGTCCAGGGAATCATTGTCGCTGCAAGCGAATACGAGCAGCACACATAACATGGCACTAGCAGTAGCTCCACTGGCCAGCAACCAACTAACCAACCATGCAGCAAAGTCAAAACTGTCCCCACAACAGCCCACGCCTTGAAGCAGCAGCAGCAACACTAAACCAAACTGAAAGCGAGCGAAAGCAAGTAAGCGTTATCCAGTCGGGAGTGACCGGGAGTGACCGGACGGACACATACCCTTTACCTGCGTAGTGCAAACTCAATGATTTAGCCAATCAAGTGCGCTTCTTAAAATTTATATTGAGATGTCCCTTTTGCATTTAAAGATGTCACTAAAGTGGGTTAAAAAAGCGTGCTTCTAAAACAGAATAAGTTCATTGGAGGCATCCATTCAACTGTAGTATTCATAATCTGTGTTCTACAAAACTTTGAGATTCTTCTCTTTGCTTGCACGATTTCGCAATACTCTTTTTTGCAATCGGCAGGGTATATAGCAATGAGAAAAAAAAAAGCGAAACCAAAAAATATATAAGGGAAACAAGTTAACGCTCCCAGTTGTACGTTTTGTGAGGGTCTCCAGCTTCGCCTGCACTCGAGTGCTCCACCACTCAACTGGACTAAACTGACGACAGCGCGGCTGGGAACTGAGCATTGGGAGCTGACAACTGGGCAACTGACAACTAGGCAACTGGGCACAGAGAACTTGTGTAGCCGTCCGCCGGTTTCTGGCAACTAGCGATTGGGACCTGCCAGCTGACAGATGAACACTGGTAACTCTCAACTAGCTGCAGCAGCCACAGCCAATGAAAATCGCTCACCTCAGCACAAGAAAAGATATTTAAAAATAGTGCAGAAAATGCAATTCCCAAAACAGCAACTGAAATTCTTTGAAGTCGACACTATAAAGCGATAATTTTCAGAGGGTAAGCAAATGCTGGGTTAGGTGAGAGCAACCAGTATTGAGCAGTTGCAGATGCAACTACAGCTGCAGCTTATGGGGGAGGCAACCTTATCTAAAGCCGCATATTTGTGTCAATGTTGTCAAAGTGCCAAAACGACCACAGGAATGGGGAATGGGAGGCAAAGGGCGGGATCAAGGTAAAGTGTACTGTGAAGGGAAGCGTTTAATTAGCGTAAGTAAGTGACATAGAACTGTCAGCCATTCATTGGGTGACAACAACACCAAGACCAAACCACCAATGCTCTCAATTAGCCCCGCCGCCACACCAAGCCCCAATCCCGACATATTTACCCAAACCCGTATATGGCTGTGGGGGGGTTGTGGGGGTGTATGTGTGTGGGTGTGTGTATGTGTGTGTGTGGGTGTGTGTATGTGTGTGTGTGGGTGTGAGTGTGTGTGTATTGGGCAACCAACCTCTATTACAAACACTTTGGTTACGACTCGAAGGGGGCGTTAAACGTTTTAGTGCAGTTGTTGATCTGATATGAGATGCGTCTGCCAAGTTAGCCACATGTACAATGCGGCCTTGAGGACTCTAAAAATCCAAATAGTCCTTTAGCCCAAAGTCCGTGACAATTACAAGTTATCTGTAAAATTTTTAAAATTCCAACGTTTTATGGCATATGGTATATTATTTAATAGCATATTAATTAGTAATTAAGTTTCGGGTTTTTCCGGAATTGAAACATTATTAGTTAAAAACCTATTTTAATATTTAAACTATAAGAAAAAATTCGACTTAAGTTCAAAATCAGTTTTGAAAATAAAAGACAATATTAACTGTATAAATACTATACACGCGAGCTTAAGTTGTAAATTCAGACTTTATTTTATTGAAATATTTCAAAAGTAAATACACTTGTTCCAAATCTAACGCAGTCGCTTGTAAGACGATCACATGGTACTTCCTTCTTCTGCGATCCTCCGGCATTTCTAATAATTACGTAGCCATATGCAGGTACCTACCCTTGAGGGTGCCGCATAAGTCCGCTACTTGATTCCCAGAGCATCACTTGTTCATACGGGAACAAATATTTTTATGAAACATATTTCATATGTATTCTGGAAGACCTTTTCTGTGATTGGAAAATATTAAATAGATCAAATTAAGTCAAGTGCTAGTAACTAAAATAATAATGTATTTCTTTAATATATAATATATTAATATATATGTATATATGATATAACTTTTTAATGTAATGTAAAAAATATATCGCGCTGTATTTGAAGTGCAGCCAACGTTCCGATGCATTTTAAGTTGAAGTCTCCAAGTAAAGTTAAAACTAAAGTTGACATTAAATTGGAAACTAATGGCAGTTTTTCCATCACGAATGTACATATAACATATATGTACATACATATGTATATATAAAGTATACATAAACGTTATTTAAAGCATAATAAATGATTCTATGCTGTCGGACGCCGACTGTGTTTCTGACTGCGACTGAACGTATGTGTGTGTGTGTGTGTGTGTGTGTGTGTGTGTGTGTGTGCGTTTGAGCCATGTTAGCACCCTTCTGGCATGCATCCAATATATAGGCAGGCAGGCTGGCAGGAAGGCAGGCAGTGCACGCCATTTGCCATTAATATGGCGCACAGTTAGACATTTTCGCCGTTGGTCTTCTCCTAGCTGGAGAACGTACACATTTTCTAAATGCAACTAGTAAAAGTTGAACGAATCTCATTTCTTTGTGCCCACAACTGTGACCGTCTATGTCGATTAAGAGATTTAACGGCCACAAGCTGAATGACCAATTTTAGGGCCAAAATCATTTGGATGCCGATTCCGGTACTGATGGTCTGCCCTCTCCTGTTGCTGTTAGCCATGGCGAGCGCTGGATTCATTTAAATTATACTTTAATTTAAACTGATTAAATGCGAAGTTTGGAAGCTAACCATCTGGTCAACTAGTTCAAATCAAAACAAACTCCACACAGATCTCCCCTAGATCCACCACTATATGTATAGCTGTGTATGTGAGTGTATATATGAGTGTGTATGTGAGTGTTGTGTGTGTGTTGACATGACACCAAAGCGACTACATTTTATAGTTTTTGAGTAAGCACACAACAATATGAGCGAGCAAGTGCATAAATGAATGACTCGACACTCCACTGGTTGTCAAGACAGACAGACAGACAGACAGTGAGGAGGAAGAGAGCAGCTCAGTTCCTCAGTGCCGCATGCATGTACGCATACACATACATATGTACATATGTATATGTATATGTGTATGGCACGTGTCCTGTGACTCCCAAAGACAGAGAGCAATAAGATGACTACAAGAGCTCATGCTCTGCATATTTAAGAGGATTATAAATAACTAAAGCGGTTTGTAACGTTTACTATTTACAGAATAGACATTAGTACGATAAGTGACTAACTGAATGGTAGTAAGCCACTTTAGTTCTGAGCCAATTCACAATAACCCTTAATGGTTATCTGAAAAGTTATTTGCAGCCAATATTTTGTAGCGCTTGTCATATTTCTATTCGAAAAGTTGTAATTTAAATTTCGCATTTTGCAATGATTGAGAAATTTACAATACAGGAATAACAAAATTAGAGAAATAATTTAAATGTTGTTATTTCTGAATGATACATTTTTCGAAAAATGTACCACTAACTTCAATATTTGTTTTTAACCTATTCTAAATAACAGCTTAGTGGTCTTTTTAAAATATCTTTGAGTGAATAATATGTCTATTTGTTGTTGCATATTATTCTTTCACGATCTCAATTTAAATTTGACATTATCGACTTCAAAACTAAATCAATAATGAATATTTAGAGCATTGTTGCTTCGGATGTTCATTACTTGGGCTATTTCTGGTCGTTTTGTTGTTGGTGTTTGTTTTACAGCATCGTTACTTGGCTTTTGCAGTCTGCTTTAGTGCACGCCTGATACCCTTATGCATTATCATACTTATACCTAACTACATATGCGATGTCTTTTACGGGTTCTACGTGCGTTTTGAGCGGTACGGCCAGCAAGGGCGTAACCCGAGCAGGGGTTAAAAACGTAGGTCATTTCGGCAAGTTGACAGTAGCTAAATTTGATGGGATTTGCAAGATGTTTGGTTTCATGGTGGCATATGGATTTTGAAGATTTAACTGAATTTGAGTTTTGTTTAATAATTTCTTGTTTTTTTAACATATTTAGTTTGTGTATATATTTGTGCTGTGAGCATCTTTGAAAACATTTATTTAATTAAGTTTTTGTACGTGTTGAGAAAGACCCCTTATGAAAACTGTGCCACTGTTCGGTAACCACTCAACTACACAAATATAATTTAATATGAAAACTCACTAACTACATTTCGTTTAAAAAAAATATTATTCTTGACGTGATTTCAACTGTCAGAACTCGGCGAGTGGCACACAAGCCGTGAGTGCGAGAGAGAGAGAAAGAGAGTAAGTGAGGTGGAATGAGTGACACTTGCACGCATACTTCAATTAGCACATCATTTACTTTGGTCTCATCAAAGTTCATTAGGGCGCTAATTGAAGCACTTTTAGTTTAAGCCATAAAAGTCACAAGAAGGCGTAGTCTCCTCTGCAAACATGTTTTTAACTCGAATGACATAGAAAAACTCATCTCGCAAAGCTTCTTGCGTTGCTTCAAGAACTGGATTTAATGGTGGAACTATAGACCCAGGAGGGGACGCATTTAGTCTAATAGCTCGGCTGTTTGAACAGGACTGCTTGTTTATGAGGAATCTTCTGTTATTCATAACTGACCACCTCGGAAGGGAGGCGAAACTCGCAAACCGCATGCTAAAAATATAAATTAAGTAAAAAACAAGAAAGAACTTCAATCTTAGTCACCTTAACATGGTCGACTTCTGAATTTGAGTAACAATTTAAAACCACCCGATTACGATGATTATTCGCAAATGATATAGTAATCCAATCTTGCTCGAAATGTGAGAAAAATAATATCACGCATATTGAAAAAAAAAAAACAAGTAAGAATGCTGTAGTCGAGTTAGGTCGACTACGATGTACCCTTAACGCAGTTGGTAAATATATTCTAGTTTTATTTGCAAATTTCCATTTGATTGCATGATTTGCACTCAAATGTTCAGTTCTGCAAGTCACAAGCCCGAACTGACCCGAACTGGCTGGCTAAAAACACGTGCATATATACATATAAACATACATACATACAGACATACAGTGTCTCGAAGCATAATTCGAGCAGTGCTTAGCAAAAAATTGAAAGTGCTATAAAGTTTAAACAAAGAAAAAAACGCCAAATGCTTAAATGCCAATTTGCTTAATGTTATATCACATTTGAAAAGAAAATTTAGTTTTTATTAAAATATTCATTAATTAATTAAAATTAGTCAAAAACTGAAAAAATATCCAAAATAGATATTGAAGCATAATTCGAGCAGTTTTAAAAAAGTGAAATTTTTTACGTATGAAAGCTTAAATAAGGATTTTAATACTTAGTATGATTTCCTTTAGCCTTAACAACTTCCCTTAACCAATTATTCATGGAAGATACCAGGTTCCGGATAGTTTCTGGACTGATCCTGCTCCACTCCTCCATCAGAGCATTTTGGAGATCCTGTTTGCAGGATATATTGCGATTCCGGATGTTATTTTCCAACTGAGCCCACAAATTTTGAATAATATTTAAATCCGGAGACTGGGCCGGTGGAATTATCATGTGGGGGCAGTTCGATCTAAGCCATGACTGTACTATTCCGGACTTATGCTTGGGGTCGTTGTCCTGGTAGAACCGGAAAGTACGTGGGATTCCCAGTTTCTCGGCACTTTGTAGTAAATTTTCCATTAGTATATCAAAGTACACAGTCCTGTCCATTATTGTTTCAATAATCACAAAATTTCAGTCGCGGGCTGCCGAGATAGATGCCCATACCAGGACACTTCCTCCACAGTGCTTGACTGTTGCCTTTCAGTTTTTGGGACTTAGCTCAGTATTGGAGTGTCGCCACATATAATTCCGTCCTTCCGAGCCAAAAATGTTAAATTTCTACTCAAATTCAAATATGAATGTGTTCCAGAACTTCAAATCCTTGTCCAAGTGGATTTTGACGAACGCCATCCTAGACCCTATATTTTTGCTTTAACAAATTTCTTTTTCCGTTGTTCTCGGGCATTAAAGTCATGGGTGCGCAAAACTTGGAGTACAGTTCTCACACTGAACTTTTTCCTTATTTCATCCTGCACCTATTGAGTCAGTTTTTGAGCCGATAGCTTAAGATTTCCCCTTGTTTTCCTGATGATCCTCGGCTCGTCCTGCTCGGTGAAAATCGGGTTTGGTGTCATTCCGCCTTTGTCCTCTGTCTGATTTTCATCGGCGAAACTTCAAATGATGTAGAGTACAGTTAAGGTGTTTAGATTGACCATTTTAGCTATTTGGCGATATGAATATCCGATTTTTAAGTGTTCCAGGATGATTTTCCCTTGATCAATGGTAGTCCGTTTGCCCATAGTCCTTGTTGGCTCGTTGCACCCGAAATGCAGGAAAAAACTACACTGACTACTGAGGATTGGTCTATTTATACCGAAAATATTCAACTTTAGGTAAAAATCCATGATTTATGGCACCCAGGTGTCCATAATGTAACTGTTCGAAACATGCGTCGACCATAAAAAGAAGTACTTTTTTGCATAACCCTACCTAGCAGGTGGAAAAACCACAGTTTATTAGGGTCATATATTCATTTTTGTGGTTAATAAATGTACCTGCCATGGTTCTTTGGAATTTTTGAAAAATATTGAATAATGAGTTTATGGCAGGTAATTCAATTTTTTGCTAGGCACTGCTCGAATTATGCTTCGAGACACTGTACATACGTACACGAAACAGTAGTTATCGGGGCTCTGCAAAATACACACAAATATATTGACGCTAGCGTCGAATATCATGCCTTCTCTTTCTCACAAATGTGCTCGCATATTTATATGCATACAGAAAATACTTGCAACTGCTGATAGAAATGAGATCAATATATATTCGACTATATATTTTCGACTATAAATTAATCAACTTAATGATCTTAATGGAATTTGGGGCAATTGTTCAAAAATATGCGTATTAGGTATAACTTAAAAACCTCTGCCATTTAAATTGTGGGATTTATTGCTATCGAAAATCGAAATGTATCGATAATCGAAAAAACTGAGGCAGTTATCGATAAAATAAAGCAAACTTGATCTGCGCCTGGTACACGAGAACTTATATTCAAAATTTTTTCTCTAGCTCTTATAGTCTCTGAGATCCGCGTGTTCATACAGACGGACAGACGGTCGGACAGTCGGACGGAAGGACTGACGGAGATTGCTTTATCGACTCGGCTGTTGACCCTGATCAAGAATATATACACTTTATGGGGTCGGAGATGCTTCCTTCTGCCTGTTACATACATTTGCACAAAATTATTATACCCTTTTTACCTATTTTAAATGGTTAAGCGTATAAAAAGAGTAAGCTAACAAATATTTAAGCAACTATAGAAGCTACAACAATGGGCGACGAGAAATTCTGCGGCAAAGAAATTACGCTGGGGGAGCAGGATCAATTCCGTGCAGAGGCCACATTCTCGAACACGGTGGAGCAGATCAAGCTGGTTCAATTGTCCCCACCGGTCTATGCTGCCCTGGGGGATATTGGTCATGCCAAGCGAATCGAATCTGGGCTTCATTCGGCAGTGCAATGGTGAGAATGATTCATCCACCTGGTCGTGCAACGCCAGTGCCACGCATTCGGTGCGCCCCCCTTTCGAAACCCACGATTCAAGCATATATTCTGTTCCATGGAGAACAATTTCAGTTATGTGAACTTCATCAATCAGTCCAAGCTGCATAATCCTGTCAATAATTTTATGCACAATGGGCAGCATTACGCTCAAGGTGCATCTGATGGCACAGGCACCACGCGACCTATTGTGGAACTCCAAGCAGCATATGTGGTCCTGAAGAATCAGGTTGCAAACGTTGTGATTTACGAATACGAGGCGATTGATACTAATAAATCGGCTGCAGCGTTAAACCCGCAGCGGATTTTCCATAATTTGCTTTTCTCGGATCTTCCGGTGGGCACTAAACGACTAACGAAATCGTTTGGTTCGAAAACCATCGATCTGTTGATGCAACTTCCCCGAGAAGCTGGAGCTGCGTGGCAGTTGCCTCGAGGGCACCATTCTGTCTCTGTTCGAGGGCAAAATGCCGTCGTATATTAAATGAAAGAATATCGATTTTAATAGTATACTTTGCAGCAGGGTTGCATTTTGATATTTGAACGTGGGAATGTGCTTGCGTTGAAGTGTTGAGGTCAACTCTTTGCACCTTTATGTACTTAGTTAAGGAAGTTGTGCTTGCCCCTCGCTGTACAGTGGCTTTTACCATTAACCACATATTCGCAAATGAACAGGGCACACTATAGTTTTCTCTCTCCTCTCCCTCTCTCGCTGTCTCTGTCGCATTCTATCTTTCTTACATTCACGTTCAGTCAATTATTTTGCAGTTTTTGCGGTTCTTTTTGGATAATTAAAACCAAAACAAATGCAATTGTCACCGCTGGCAAAAGCTGTCAACGCTACAACAATGTTGGTGTGGGTATTTATGCTTGTATGCGTGTCTGTGTCTGTGCCTGTGTAGGTGTGTAGTTGTGTGGGAGGGAGTGTGTCATTGCTTAGCCATTGCAACAACCGCAAACAACAAGCAGGACAATGCAAATGAAGTGGGCAGGTAAGTGGAGGCAGGTCGACAAGAGCAAAAGCAGCATACAAAAAAAAAAAAAGTTAAAACTGGAAACGAGAAATGCATATAGACAATGAATGTCACCAGAGAGCAACCAGCCCCTATCTCCCCAGCTCTTTGGGTCCTCTCATTCACTCGCTCATGCTTTGCGTGCATCCGTTTGCTTTGTTGTCTTATTTGCTTTGAAACATATTCCCGCTGCGAATTGTGGTATTTATTTGTTGTTGTCCGTTAAATATGTTCCTGTTGCTGTTGTTGTTGGTGTTGGTGTTGGTGTTGATGTTCGTGTTTCATTTATATCACTGACGGACAAAGGGGCCCAAGAATCAACAGAGAATAGATTGCTATAATTGCTGGGTGGACAGACAAGTAACAAAGTTACAAGATTTAACTAATTTAATATATAAACAAAAATAAATAAATAATTACATTTATTTTAAAAATACACAATCTATATACAAAGGATGTTTCAAAATCTGTTGCAAAACCTCTTGACTTTCACCGCAACCCTAAATTTATGCGTAGAAATGTTATTGAATTACTTGTTGATAAAATGTCATCAAAATCATTAAAATACTTTTTCAATACCTTCGAAAACAATTTTTAGGTATATTCGTTTCAAAATATATATGTATTAGAAGCCTCAGTTTATTAATAATTATTTTAAAGCATTTGCAAAAATGTTGCAAACAGCTGATAAGAAGAAATAAATAAATGAAAAGATAATTTGAATTTTTTAATAATTTATTTCATTATAATTTATGATAATACATTTACTGAAAGCAATATAGAAAATAAACCCATTTTAATTTGTTTTTTTTTTTATTAATTATTGGGTTGTTTGGGGAAAATTTATTAAAACCTGGCAAATATTTGAATTAATTATCTGAGACAGATAAAAGTTATTCGATCCGATCTCATTTATTTAAATCAAGCGTAATTTTGACTTAAGCGATAGTTGATACTCATAATGGAATCGCCAAATGTGTGTAAATAATGTGAATGTATGTACGTAATTTTGGGCGTAGTTCAATCAGTATGCACATACATATGTACATGTATTACATTTATTTATTTAATACTAGAGCTGCTTACAAACTCACAGAACCGCCCTAGATATTGCAGTTAGCCGCAAGCCAAGGCAAGGCAGGCATTGAGGTGACATACATACATGTATGTAGGTATGAAAGACACAGTTGGTGGTACCTGTTATATGTGTACAAGTGTTGTCTGCTCGCCGCCTGTCCAGGCCAAGCCCGTATCAAGCCATGATACTACTGCCAACCTTATCATCTGGCTTCCGGTTAGTGGGGTGGGGGATGTGATAGTATTGTGTGTGGGTACATGGCAAACTAATGTCATAGTCACGCCGCCTGACGTTGACAACAGTAATGCTTATGTTGATGATGATGATGTTAGTGGTGGTGGTGGTGGTGGCGGTGGTGGTTGGGCGTGTAGAGGATCAAAGAACACCTGTGCATTGAGAGACTGCCACACATTGCGCTTGTATAATGAGTAACATTTGCTATCCGCCATTGTCGGCAGCTTGAAAGTGGATGCAACAGTCGCTGGTTTACCATGCATTTCTTTGTCTAGCGTAATGCAGTCAGTTGTCTCGCTCACGCTTATCTCTCTCTCTCTCTCTCTCTCTCTCTCTCTGTCTATTTCCTTTTGCTTCATTTCTGTTGCCACAAATGAGCAGCGAAACTGAGTATCGAAGGCCAAACGAGTATTGCCATGTTGAAACATGCAACAAACAACAGCAGCGAACAGCAAATGGTGAAAGGCAAATACCGTTGCCAGCATTGAGGCATTGATATGCCAGGTACATACAAACAAATGTACATATGTACATGTATGTATATACAGGCCAGTGGTGGCGGAAATCGTAAGGATCGGCATATGTGTGTGTGTGTGTATAAACATATGTGTATGTAGAGCCCAAAGACTTCAATTATGGCAATGAGAATCGCTGGATAACTGTACGTTGCATCACCACCCGACTCGTTACTGTCGCAGTGGCGGCTAATGGCAACAAATTTTCAATGTGCGCCATCTGTCTTCGTCTCTCACTCTTTCCCTCTCTCTCTCTCTCTCTCTCTCTTGCTCTATCTAGCTCTCTCTATGTGTGTGTGTGTGTGTGTGTGTGTGTGCAAATTTTTATTTCCCTGCGAAGCTGACATCGCCTTTTGTGTATGACAAATGGCAAAAAAGGCTCGCTGGGTCGACAATCTACCGCTCTGTCTCTGTCTCTGTCTCTGTCTTTTACTGTCCTCCTCTTTCTCGCTCTCTCTCGTCTGTCCCTGCCTTTGTGTTATTGGGTCGGCAGTTGCATGCGCTGCAAATGTAATAAGTAATGCATGCATAATAAAATAGATGTGCCTTTGGATGTGTGTGTGTGTGTGTGTGTGTGGCATACTTTTAGGCGTTGTATGGCAAATTGTGCGCTTAGAATAGTTATAAATCATATTTTCCGTGAATGTGTGTGTGTGTGTGTGTGCAAAGTGTGCGTACATGTGAAAAACGCACTTTTCAATAAAAGACAGAAAGCAAAGTCAGAAATATATATGTACATGAATATGTTCCCGATATAGCACGGGCTTATCCAAGTCAAAACTTTTCTTTTAACAACTTATCAACCAGATTTTTAATTCAATTACTTGAAAAACAATTGGACAAAATTAAAAAAAAATACAAGATAGAACATTGCAGTCGGACGTAACCGACAGCGAAATACTATGATACCATAATTTGTGTGCAGCCAAGAAATACTGTCAAAGTTTGCCTTTCAAATTGAGGAAGATATAAGATAGTAACCTTTCTTTGAAGTTTGGCAACTGTAGATCTTAAATTACGGAAGATATGAGCTTTTAGAGATTTTGGGGCGGGAGTGGACGTGGATGAAATAAATACAACAGAAGGTTCCTAATAATCTTCTTTCCAAGATTGGTAACTGTAGCTCTTAAATTGCAGGAGATATGGGCACTTATCGGTTTTTGAAGGGGGAGTGGACGTGGCGTAAAAAAATGTTGGAGTTTGATCTTAGTTATATACCTTCCAAGGTTGGAAACTGTAGCTCTTAAATTGCGGGAGATATGGGCATTTATCGGTTTTTGAGGGCGGGAGTGGGCATGGTCCAACATTTTTTTTCCAGATATTTTAAAGGGTCTTACTAGCAATATACCTTTCAAATTTGGTGACTTTAGCTTTCAAATATCGGTGTTACCGATTTAGACTAACAGGTGTATCGGTTTAGGTAGGCAGAGTGAGCGTTGCCATCCAATTTTTAATCAATCTCTTGGGAGAGTTATTAAAAACATACCTTCAAAAATTTGGTGACTTTAGCTTACAAATTATGGAAGATATAAGCCTTTTTGGATTTCTAGGGCCGAAGTTCCTGGGGGCGGCGGTTGTGGGCGTGGTCCAAAAAATTAAATATCGATTCTTGGAGGAGGTTAACAGCAAGTTACCTTTCATGTTTGGTTACTCCATCTTTAAAATTGTGGAAGATATACGGAGTTATCGATTTACACATTCCGAAATATCGGCATTGTCGATTATGGGCGCAGGTGTGAGCGTGGCAACACAAATTTGTTATCGGTGTTTTAATGCCAACTACCTGTGGAAGATATAGCCATTTAAAAATTTTAGGGGCAGAGAGGCTGGGAGCGTCGGAGGTGGGCGTGGCATATGCCAATCTTTGAGAGACATCGCCAACAACCAAAATTGGTGACTGTATCCATAAAATTGTGGGAGATATGTGGCCTTATCGATTTGCGATTATCGATTTTATCGATTTTCTAGTTTCCTAGTGAACGTAGGACCTTGATCCTTTTTATTTGATGGTACTTTCAAGTATATGTTCCCAGTTTCACGTCTCTAGCTCTAAAGGTGCCGTCAAAAATTGCGTTCATACAGACGGACAGACAGCATGACGGACATTGCATAAAACCAATAGACTATGAGACCTTCAGTATAAAATAATATAATATTTTTTCTATCTGTTCGATTTTTACTATCATTGCTGTAAAGACTGCATTGCATGCTGGGGGCTCTACTGCGCCTCTCTCTTAAAAGTGAATTTTAGTTCTTGAGCAAATCCAATAATGTGCAGAGGTGCAATGATTGTTGTTTGTCGTAGAGTCCATATTCCAAAAGTATTTAGTGTACGTGTCCCTCGCTTTCTGCCGAGTAGTCTTCAGAATGTGTTCTGGAGTCTCAACATCTGCAAGGCTGAATCTGCACGCAACATCCTCCACAATTTTTAACTTATTTCATCTCAGAGCTGCATAGTATTTTATTTCCTCCATACCATCTTGAAGACAACCTTGCAGGTACACAATGATAGCCTTGATTGCTTCTTGGCTGTGTGAAAAAATGTCTTTACACACTACATATACATGTACATACATATACATGTACATACATATGTACATATGTATGCATCTATTTAGCAGCAACCTCGGCGTATGTGTAACTTTTGAGAAGCTGAGAGAAACGAGTCGGGCAGCAAAATAAGCTCCTAAAGCGGCCCCAACACTATCATGTCCTGCGCATAATTATGAAATAAATATAATTTCCATAGAGAGCCCATAATGATGTCAACGTTGAGGCACAACTCGCTGCCGTGGGGTCGGCGGCGGGGGCGGTTGATGGAGATGGAGATGGAAGTAGAAGTGGAGGTGGAGGTGGAGGTGGTTGTAGACACCACCAAATTTTGTAATAATAAAGTTTCGCTACAGCAAATTGCAAATGTGTGTCTCGCCTCAACACACTCCACGCTTTTGCTACACCTCGGTGTGTGTGTGTGTCTTTAAGTGTGTCTATATGTAATGTGACGACTACCATATAATTCATTATTAAAAAGGCTTAATGACAAAACTTTTAACATTTAAAGTAAAACAAAAATTAAAAAAAAAAAAAATACTGCTGAGCTGGGGCACAGTTTAAGGCAGCTCCAGTGGAGACAGATCAAATAACTTTACATTGTATAATTTTTATTAATTATTATGATATGCACTTAACTAGAATATTTACATTTTCATTCGCATTTTATAGGTCAATTAACTTACAAATAGCACTCAACTAAAAAAACTCTGGGTTAATAAAAAACGGACACGAATTGTGAGAACGAAATAAATTCTTGGAGCTTGAAAACGAAAAAATTTATACGTATAATTTAACTTTCATTACCTTTCATTGCCTGCTGTAATTTATAACCTGAACCAATTAAAGAAACATAAATTTAAATGTAAGTCGGTTAAATAACTAACTTAAAATAATGCAAGCAAATCGGATCTGTTTAGTTTTCCTAGAGCGGTCCACATCTCTGCTTTTCAAGCTGAATTGACCACAAAATTTACGGCCAGAGCGCAATTCGTGAAAACTCGGAGGAAATGTTATGAAAGTAAGACAAGGACAGAGAACGATGGGAATATTAAGAAGAAATTGCAATTATGTGGACATATTGTGGCAGCCACTGTACCGCCACCACCAAGCATAAGGATTATTACTTGCAGCACATGAAAAAAATGTGCACTAAATTTAAAAAAAAACTCAAGATCGATAAAAAAAATATACTTAAACACAATTTCAAAGCTATAGTCGCTAAATTTGAAAGGTATACTTTTCTAAAATTCAGTGTGATTTTTTTCTGAGTCTCGTTGTAGCTACAAAATCAATCCGCTACGCTCTTGACTGGAACGGAAACGGAAACTCTGATGCAGCGACTGCACTTCGAGCTCTTCTCAATGTCAGGTAGTTCTGTTCTGCTGGGCTTGATTGGCGCCATGGCCATATGGCGGGGGCTTCTGATGTCGCTTTTTGATCCGCAATTGACATAAAAAAAATGCTCAAGCAAATAAATTTTTAATTTTTTGTGACCAGAAATCCAATGACAGCGATTAGTCCTGACCCCCTGTCCATAGATATGAATAAATTGCTAAATAAAAACAAGTAAGAATGTCAGAGTCGAATGAGCACTATTGCGTAATACCCTGAACCCAGTTATTAACTATATTATTCTAGTTTTCTTGCCATATTTCCCTTTAAAAGCTTTTAATTAATAACACAATGTTAATTCCGAGACGTTATAAAGTTTATTTCAAATATATACTGAGGCTACAAGCCAACGCGTGGCCTTTTATTCACAACAATAGTAACTAACGATTGATTAGCGAAATGAAGATTTGAAGCTACCCTAAATTTTCTCAATATCGAGATATAACATCGAAATAACTAATTTAACTGCAGCAGAGAGAGAGAGAGAGAGACAGAGGGAGAGAGAGAGAGCGTATTCCGTATTTCAATGGTGTTACTGTCAATATTACCTTGCGTGGCATATGCCGATCTTTAAGGCATATCGCCAACAAAATTAATCGATTCGCGCATATCGATTTTACCTAGCTCCCTAGAGGATGTAGCACTCCAATTGTAACACCAAGTTTCTCTATCTCAAAAGGTGTCGAAGAAAGTTAAGTTCATACAGACGGACAGACAGACAGCATGATGGACATTGCACAAAATCAACATACTATGATACATTCGGTATGAAAGTATAAATACTTAAAAAAAAAAATTATTTAAATGGGTTGACTTTTGAATAACACGGAATGGAATACAAAACTTGCTGAACAAAACTTTTTGCATTTCTAGAAGCTGGAAATAATTAATGAGTTGGAATTTAAATAATAAAAACTTGCCGCGATTTTGCAAAACAAGTTTTGTCACTACATTAATTCCGTTGCCTTCGGGGCTACGTTTTCGGAGCAACAATATATATTTGTTTAGTTTAAGCTTTTTGCTCGTAACAGTGTCAAAAGGCAGTCGCAAATTAAACTACGAAACTCTCGCAAGTACCAACACTTAGAAGCTAACTAATTACCAAAAATTTGCCCCAGCAAAGGAGGACAAGGAATGCCGCCAAATATGTGGGAGGAGCTAGACGTATCAGGGCGTTACGGGCACACTTAAGTAACCAGCAACTTTTCACTATCAAAGAGTGGAGAAGAAAATGGAAAACTAGAAACGCTACTGAAAATTGAATACCCTAGCAGATTAAGCATATAATGCTCAAATAAAGCTCCACAATCTCAAAACAAGTCTTCCTTTAATTTTGTACATGTATCAAGCAAATATTCTTAATTTACATATTTCTTTTTCTCTCTGTGTACGTATGTATTCTGATTCATTAAATTGCTAAACTGTCTTTAAGTTATTTTCGGCACATAGCCAATTTAAGTGAACTTGACTTAAAAATTGTTGGGTATGTGTGTTTTACATGTTAGAGTATAGAAAGAGAAAAATTGTTGCACCCAAAGCAACAATAGCAAGAAGAAGAAGAAGCGACAATTGAGAGCTAGCAATTGAGGCATCTTTGGTAGAACTAAAGTGCAACGTTTTGCTATTTTGGGTAGACGCAGGACATGGCCAACTTTTGGGCCAAGTTACTAGCGAAAGTTGCCACAATTTAAACACCACACACACACACATATATAACTTCACATATTTTCGCCTGCAAATATAAAATGTTTTTTAATTTGACCAACAATACTTTTACAATAGTCACGGTTCCAGCAAAAAAACAAAAACTTGGCAAGAACAGGATGCAAGGGCAGAGGACATGACAATGTCGGAAAATGGGAAATATTGTGCACCCAAAACTTCAACTTGGCTGGTTGGGTGGGTGTTAAGTGGTGGGCGTATATTTAGCTTGCAACGATAGATGTGTGGGCGAGCCACAAATGCAAGTAAAAGTTAAGAACAACAGTGTCCAGGCAGTTGGCCATGTTGCAAGTCCGGATATAACAATAAAAATAGCACGTTACGCTTCGAAGCGCACAGCACATGACACAGGTGGCTGGAAGACAGGGGGGACAGCTCTGGGTAAGAAAGCAAGGAACTGCACAGCTGGACATGGCATATCACAATATATATGTACATATCCTTGCAAAAACACTATCTATTGTTTGGGAATAGGAAGCAGCGGAAAGCTAATCTTTCGTTTTCATTTTCAACGTAATAAAAATGTTACACAAACTCAGCAAAAACAGTTGAACAGATTTGTCTAATTTCTAAGGTGTTTTTCTGTTTATAATAATTCTAATATCCGATTTTTTTTTATATTATTTTTATAACATACAGTGTCTCAAAGCTCAAATCGCCCAGCGTCTAGCAAAAATTTTAGTTGCCTGCCATAAACTAATTATGGGTTATTTCGCCCAGTTACATTATGGACACCTGGGTGCCATAAGACCCGGATTTTTTACGTTAGGTTGAATATATTCGGTATAAATAGACCAATCCTTTGTAGTCAGTTTAGTTTTTTCCTGCATTTCGGGTGCAACAAACCAACAAGAACTATGGGCAAACGGACTACCATTGATCAACGGAAAATCATCCTGGAACAATTAAAAATCGGATATCCATATCGCCAAATAGCTAAAATGGTCAATATAAACACCTCAACTGTATTCTGCATCATTTGGAGTTTCGTCGACGAAAATCGGACAGAGGATAAGGGCGGAATGGCACCAAACCCGATTTTCTCCGAGCAGGACGAGCCGAGGATCATCAGGAAAACAAAGGGAAATCTTAAGCTATCGGCTCAAAAACTGACTCAATAAGTGCAGGATGAAATAAGGAAAACGTTCAGTATGGAAAATGTGCTCCAAGTTCTGCGCAACTATGACTTTAATGCCCGAGAACCACGGAAAATGAAATTTATAAAAGAAAAAAATATAGGGTCTAGGATGACGTTCGTCAAAATCCACTTAAGAAATGATTTGCAGTTCTTTATTTAAGCGTAAGGACGTTTCGATGCGATCGCAATGCAGTCACAGGTGTTTATGTGAGTGTATGTGAAAAGTTATGCAAATGATAAAGCCAATGCACGCACTGGTCCCGTTATTATATTATTATTATCATCGTTGTCGCGGAGTGCCGCCCTGTGCCGGAACTGGGCCGAAAACCAGACTCCGAGACAAATTGCACGAAAATGAAAACTGTGCGCTCGTGCAGTGGCAATAAAAATGCTTTGGGGCCAAACTGTGCGGAAAAACTGCGACAGGGCAAAAACAATGACAAAAAAAGATGGAAAACCAATGACAACAGCAATTGACCTCTCTAATCAAGTCGAATTTTGTATACACTCGGAAAGTGCAAACTCAAACATAAGCAAACATGTGAAAGCTTTGTTGCATCCTGATTGAGTTTTCAGTCTGTGCTCTGATTTTGATGCCCATTTATATATAGAGTATGCCCATATATTTAAGCGTGCTCACACTGAGAATAACTTACTAACTATAAATTATGTATCTTTTGAGGGTGAATTTCGATACAATTATTACGTGTTGACAACTAATAAATTATATACAGATATACATTTATTTTAGAACATGACAAAGAGCAAAAGCGATATTCCTGGAGACATAGCTGCTACATCTCAATATTCTCGATATATATATGTATATTCAAATAGATCATTCTCATCACTTTCGCCCAGTGTATGCATCTGGTAGAAGCGAAGTTTAAGGGAATATTTAGTGTAAGCACAAGATAAACACGACCCAAGGGAGCCTTGACTGCAACTTTCGCGCTGCCAACTATGTGTGTGCGTGTTGTGTTTGTGTGAGTGTGTATTTGTGTGCGTGTGTGCTTGCCATATGCGTTTGTTTATTTACACACACACACCCCTCCCTCTCTCTCTGTCTCTCTCTCTCTCTCTTGCACACACACACAATCCTGCTGGCCACGTTTAAAACATTGAACATGGCATTGCAGCACTGTGGTCCTGCCCACAACAGCTCATTCACACCCAGTGTTATGTCAGTCACACACACACACACACACACACACACACACACACACACACAAACATGCAGAAATACTGACTTTCCGCCATATTCACAGAAAAAGTTGATCCTCTGCACACGGCAACATTCTGTAGTCAGCTTCAGTTCAATCTCATTGCACAGGAACCTTGGCAACCTACGACCCATCCTCCTTGCAAATCCCCCACACAACCGCACACTTTCCATTATATCGCGTCATATGTCCCATCAGAAAATGTAATTCCTGTAAACAAAATGAAAACAACTCCAATGCTAACAAAAGCCACCAACATGATGAAGCAGACAAAGGCGAAATATTGTAAAAAAAAATCATATTTTTATATTTTGCAAGCGCTAGATATACATACATACATATGTATGTACAAAGGAGTTTTTCAGAAAAATATACCCAAATATCTTTTTGAAATGCAAAGGCGAACATTTCGCTCCTGGAATTGTGGTGATAAGGTTGCAACTGAAATTCAGATGCGATCATTTCGCTTCTTCCTTTTAAATTGCAATCACATATCTACCTGCATTTTTTTTGTTAGTTTTCTTAAATTTGCACTGGCTCCGGCTCCAACTAACTGTCTAATTAGTCCTTGATTTATTAATGACTCCCAACACAAGAAAAAAATATGATTGACTGATTGTAACCGACATGACAAAAACAATTGTTTTTTTTTTTTTTACAGAAGGTTTCTCAACTATGATGTACCGTAGGTCAAAATAATTGTTAATATTGCATAAAGTTCTAAATGTGATATTGGTAAGAAGAAAGGATTTAAAATTGGGATTAAAATTTTAGAATGAAGATTTTCTATTAAAGAAAAAACATAAAAACATTTTTTATTCTCTGTGAGAAATTTAGTACAACTTCCCAATTTAAGCTACTATTTTTCAAAACAATAAAACAAATACTTTACAAATTCAACTAATCCTCCCTTCGTAACCTCTTTGTGACTGGTGGGTATAAGCAAAATGCTTTGACCTTTTGCCAAAAGGGTTCCTGACAAATTGCGAGGCTCCTATTTTATTTTTGTTTTTTTTTTTAATATTTTTGGACACCAACCAAGGCAGCTGCCATCCAAGCCTTTTGGCCGCACATCGTTTCTTGCCAAAATGTATGGCCGCACATTATTTAAAGGGCTCCCCTTGCGGTTGTCGCTGGCACTGCTTTGGCTGGTAAAACAAGCGCGAAAACATAATGAGCATATAAATAGACAAACAATCACCGGCAAATGGGGTGCAACAGAAACATTGTGTTGACCAGACACCAGCCCGCAGCAGCCGCCGGTGCTTCCAGCGCGAACTAAATCCATCTCTTACTCCGTCCTCCCTCCATGCCACCACTTCGACTGAAGCCAATTCACCACTCAGTATTGAGTTGAGTTTGCTGTTTTGGTTCCTCCTGCACAGCGGCGGATTCGTGGTCCCTGTCAGTTGGCAGGCAGCACTGTTGCTGAGCATATCATGTCCTTACATCCTTTCTATCAGTACCAATATCTCGTTATTTTAGTTGTATCTTAGAATTACAGTAGTTGGTTATATATCCAATCATCTTCCTTTAATTAACATTGATTTTCATCCTTCAAAATTGCAGTTAACATCACTTTCAAAGAACACTGCATATAAGCGAATTATGTTTGTACTATAAATGACCGCAAATAATTAATAATATGAAATAAATAAATTTAAATACAATGTAGCAATTACCCATTACTATTAGCCACATACATAAACTGAATTCGAAATTCACATTTTTAATACCCTAAACTAAACTTCATTTTCAAATTGATAATTCATTTAACATAATAGTGACAGTTTTTCTTTGACTTAGACACAAGCCTACAAAATAAATTCAATTCAAGTATTTATAAATTTTAAATAAATTTTCTATATTTTTGTTTTTGGATGCGTGCAGTTTAATTAATTCTTAAAAAACGTGACAGATAAATTTTTGATGTGTGTTTGACGAGCGCTTAAATGAAAATGTTAGCGAAAATTGCGGGCGAACAAAAGTAAAATCAATGACAATTTAATGTTAAACGACAGCAATTAAAACATACAGTTGCAGATGAACGACACAAATATATGTATAAATAAATATATAAGCAAACAAAAAAAATACCCTTTCAATTATTATTATAGATTCACCATACAATTGGAACCATATTTCTAATTGAGCATTGTAGAATTGTTTATTTCACATTGTATTGTCAATATTCCAAATATTCCTTATTTTGCATCACAACAGAAATCAATTCACACGAAAGAGCATTGAGTCGTCGGCCTACCTGTATTTTTCTATATTTTATTTGTGGCTATCTCAATTTGAGCCAAGGCATTTTTATTGCTCTATGCTTTCGTTTCCGATGGATTACATTTCAATCGTCGCCACTTTCATTGCAGCTCTAAATTGAATTTGAACACGCTTAGATAACTTTGAGATTTATTTATTTAACAATTTATTTGGCAAGTCAGGCAATTTGTTGGGTACATTTTTAATTTTAAAGCGGTCGCTTTATTGTATGAATTTAAATTTAGTTCAGTTTGGTCAGTTTAATAAATCGCTTTTTTTTATATATTTCAAATGCGATAAGCAATATGCAATATGCATTTTTAAAGACTCACTGTCAATAATCGAATAATTAATGTATTTAAAAGTAATTTCCAAGTGTGGAAATTGTTTTGCGTTTACTTAACTCTTGCCGTTCAGCCCCATTGAACTCGAAAACTACAAGAGCTACAATCAGGAAATTTTAAATATATATTAGGCAATGAACTCATGGCAATTATGAAATTTTGAATTATGCAAAGCAAAAAGCGTTAATTCGCAGTAGTTAAAAAAGTAACTTGCATGCATGCCATAACGTTCACCTGCCGGCTTTATCTGTGGTTTGCCTTTGCCTCAAAAGCGGCCGTGAATTTAAGAAAATCGAACAAAAATTGAAAAGCACTATAAAAAAACAAAAAATTTTTTTATTAGAATGAATTTCTTACTATAAGAAACAAATTTCTAACATTTTTACTTAATTAAAGAAAATATTTCTAAATGGTAGAAGTGCAAACAAGAGAGAACGTTGCAGTCGGACGTAACCGACAGGGAAATTCAATGATACTATAAGTTGTTTGCAAATTAATTCAGTTATGTGGTTAACCGAGATTTTATATTCGTATCGCTTGAGTTGAGCAATCACGATTTATGTCTACTAGTTTATTTAGCTAAGACTTGATGGATTAATATTGTACCAATGTATGGCAATACAAAATAAGTCGTAATATGATTTATTATGCGAAGAGCATCTCGCCTCTTCGTTGATCCAATTAGAACAAACTTACAAAATTAATCTTAAGAACTCATAACCTAGAAGAGCCGCTCTGCCGTGGGAGAGAGTGCTGCATCAGCGAAAATGCAGTCAAGGCGTAGGCGGGTAGTTTACTGTTTACTTGCAGCCAAGAAATACTGTCCAAGTCTGCCTTTCAGATTGAGGTAGATATAAATTACGGAAGATATCGGGGAAGGAGTGGGAGTGGTTGAAAAAAATTAAAGAAAAGGTTCCTAATAATTTCCCTTACAAGTTTAGTAACTGTTACTCTTATATTGCGGGCGATATGGGCATTTATCTGTTGGAGTGCGCATGGGCACAAACATTTTGGGAGTTCGATCTTAGTATATATATTTGGGGTTGGCAAAATTCCCTCAACCGAACCCTCCACGAGGATACCCGCTGGAAAAAGCATTACAGTGGTCTGAATAAAACTGATACTAGCTAAGATCTGTTCTCTGAACTTCTGACCTGTTCTTCACATAGAAACGTTCTTGGCTAAGGAGCTTATCATAGTTGAGGTAGGGCCGGACTAAGGCGTAATGTGACCCGTGCCGAAAGTCAGCCTAGCTGGGGCCCCGAAAAATAGACGGTCGGATACCTGGCGACCTCCTATATTATATAGCCTTACCTGCACATCTCAGATCTCTGTGCAGGTGGACTTACTTTTTCCGCAGCTCGTGGGACCGTATGGAACCGAAAAATACAAAAAAATGCAGAGTCCATAACTCTAATGGAGAAATCCAAAAAAAGTAGTGGAGGCAGTGGCATCAAAGCCTAGCCAAAGCCAAATCAAAACCAACATGGCAAACAAGCGTGTTGGTTCAGCTGGTGGCGCTAAAGTGGCGGGTGGGGAACCCCAACACGCACGACTCCAAGGAGTTGAAGCACGCCTATAGTGCAGCAAATCCTTTAAAAGGGCACCACCAGTGCCCAAACCACGAAACATACTTATGTTGAGCGCAAAAAAACGGCCAGCATTTTAGGAAGGCAGAACGCGAACGCAGGGGCTAATCCACCAGCTGAATAGTTGAAAAAAGTGGAATGGGTGAAGGTCGCCCTGCCTGACTTTAACAACGACATGCCAACCAGCGCAGAGCCAAACAAAGAGGCAACGCTCGCAGGAGGCACCAGGTCCAGTGGCCAAAAGAACCAGGGTCCAACCAGGGCGATCCTTCACCGAGATCGCCAAGGAGAAAATTCTCATAGGAAATCTTGACAAAGGCAACTCGGATGGGTGGTACCAAGGGAGTTTCAAAATCGTGGCCTGTGATGACGAGCACTCCGTCAGTAATTACAAGGCGGCAATAGCGAGTGTCTGGGAGGTATATCCGGGGGCCAATCTAGTCGCAGTTGACTGAAATGAGGTCCCCAGTAGATCCAGAGCACGAGTGTGGATACCGGCTGCTCTGAAAGAGCCGGACCATGTGCTAAAAATTCTGCAAAAGTGCAATCCATCACTTCCCACCCACGACTGGAGGGTAATAGAGATTGAAGATAAGCCTAGAATAGGATTCCAGGAAAGCAAACTCGGACAAATATAGAACAGTACTGAAACGAATCATGTCAGAAAGCCCCCCGGCAGGTCAGGACTCTAAAGCAAATCTGCGTGAACTCACAGATGACAACACCTGGTCCGATTCAAGTGGAGACTCACTAGAGATCCTCCTAAGGACCCATTTTTCAGGGTGCTCTGAGCAACGCTCAACACAAGGAGGCAGATGTGGCGGATATTCTTACCACATCAGGCGCTCCAGCTGCAGGACCGAGCAATCAACTGACGCAGCACGGCGACTTGTCGGAGGACCTCGCAGAACTGGCAGTTGTGCCGCTCGGTCATGAAGATGTGATGGGGGATGGGGCATCCTAATGTGCTCACAGAAGATATCGGAGGATCTGCAGGAGGGTGTGACCCATTCTTTAGTAGCTATAATGTTTACCAAGCAACACCTTGGACTAGTCCTGGTCCAGGAGCCATGGGAGTATGATGACATTAAAGACCGATTCAAAGGTAATCTGGGATCGGAGAGATCCAGCACTCAGAGCATGTAAAATGGTGAAGAAAAATATTTACCTTACTATTCTTTCAAAATTCTTCACTAGATATTGCGTTTTGATAATGACGCAAGCCACTGGAAACGCGATCACTATGATAGTAGCGTCTGGAGCCTGCCCACCACCAGAAATAGAGGGGCTGGTGGAGTACTGCAAAAAGGAAAAGAGACCGATGATAATCGGTTTATATTTAAATATAATCTAGAACTTGATAATGTCATTTAACCACATTAAATGAGCCAGCTAGCCAATTATGAGTACATGCATTCTGGTACATGCATTCTGCCGAACAAAAGCCGCTTTTCAGTACTAATTATTGAAACTTTTTATTTTTCCTTGACGCCCTTATGTTAATTGAGCAGGTGGTACATTTAATGGGGTTTCACTGATACCGTTATGTTCTGTAAGCTATCCTCTAATGGATATGATCAATATTTTTTAGATTTCCTTTCACTATGCTTTATAATATGCAATTTTCCCCAATCTGGTGGCAAAAATTTACAAAATCCCATACAAAATCTCCATAGTCAAAAAACTTTAGAAAAAATTTATAATTTTTGTATATTAAATTTCACTAGTAGATAAATAAATTAATCTTGTTAATTTAAATGTTAAGTAGTTTAGAAATATCCATTTAAAGGTAGAAAAATAAGAAAATACTCAAAAGTCAATAATTACATACATATTTTTGCAAAAGAATTTAGAAAGTATGAATTTTTCCCATTGTAAAAACACATAAGAGATAAACTGTATGTATCTAACTCAGACTCAACGATAGCGCAAAAGTATCGATATTTACTAAAATACAACGTTCTCTTTACATAATTAAGTAAGATTTAATAGATTTATGTAAACTAAGATTGTAAATTGAAAAATTAACAGCTGATTATTTCATATGAGTTAAATTCAAATTGGTTTGACCAAACATGCTGCATGATGTCATTCTACATAAATACTTGTATGTGTTTCGCCTATTGTAGTCGTGTTCGTCGCACAGCTGTTTGCCTTGGTGTTGCCGCCATTTGCTTAACCCAGCTGTCTTTAGTTAGTGTAGCGTTGCCATATATTCCGAAGAATCACGCCAACTAAAAAAAAATTAATTGACCTTCACGAAGCATTTTATTAATGAAGTATTCTTTAATTTTGCTATATTATTATCTATTGCATCACTTGCTCGACTGCCAATATATTTTCCGTTTGGCGCCAAAATAAATTTCCCGCACAGCAGTAAACTGTCTGGCATCTCTATGTCTTCCCGCCTTTTTGGGAGAAACTATTGTGTCTTGCAATTAATTAATACGTCGTAGTGGTACCGACATTACTTTCAAACAACAAAAAGACGACTAATCTCAACGAAAAAACCATACGCATTTAGCAACAATCAAAATTGGTGTGCAAATCAAAAAGCAGCAAACTCGATGCGCACGCTGCGCTGTGAAAAATTGAAACGTTTTCTTGTCAACGTTACGTCGTTGTTGTTGTTGCTATTGCTGCTGCAGTCGCACTCGCTCATTTATCGTGGTGAACCCGCGGCCCCGCCCGCCGCTGCTGCTGCCGTCAGCAGCAACGTTCAATTCTAGCCGAAATTGTGTGAAAAATTTGCATCTGCATTTGCATTTGCAAGTTACGAATACGTCAATACGCCATCAACAATGAGCAACGATGTGCAAGAGCAGGAGCTCGGCGCTGAGGTGGTGACCAGCGCCGGCGTATCCATCGACGACGGCATTGAGACGATGCGCAGCAAATTTCAAAATCTGTGCCGTGATCTAAACATGGATTGCCAGACTGAGGTCGATGCATTTCGAATGCTCAACGAAGTGCTGCAAAATTATTCTTTGGAGGTGCGTACATAATGTGCATACACACACGCATGCTCTATGTGTGCGTGTGTATGTATTTGAAATTGCACATTGATACTAACACTGATTTGCTTTTGCATTTGCAGGGGGAGATCAAGCATTGGTTCTGTTGTGCTCTGTTCGCAGCCTGCCGTCAATCGACAACGCCCACGGTAGATGGCCAAGATACTGTCGTTATGGGCAATTGTGTGCCATTGAACAATTTGCTGCGCAGCTGTCAAATGAGGTGCGTAGCTTACTGATTTAACTTTATTTGTTAAAATTGTTTGCCTCCTTTCCCCGCCTCGCCTTTTTGTTTTATTGTTTAGCATCTACGAGTTTTTGTCAAGGATTAAACTGTGGTGCGACATGGCCAATCTGCCACAAGAGTTTATCCAACAAATGGAGGAGCTAAAGCGCAAGTTTTTCATCACATTCACGCTCTACAAGAAGTACAGAAAGATATTCGAGCAAGTGTTTTTCTGCCCGCCCAACGAGAAGAAGTTCTCAAAATCTAGGTGTGTGTGTCCCATTCAATACAATCCCAAATCCCACATCCAAAGAAGCCAACAATAATTCCTTTTTGTAGCACTAAATGCTCCTACATCAAGCTGGACGATATCTGCTGGCGCCTCTTTCTATGTTGCAAGAATCAAAAGCCGACGACAACACTTGATCTGGTCACATCGTACAATCTTATGATGTGCTGCATTGATCTCATCTACGCCAATGTGCTGGCCGAGAAACGCACTGATCTCATTAACCCGAACTTTGAGGGATTGCCACCAAATTGGAATTCGCCACACTTTGACGAGACGCAAGCCCGCAATCATTGTATACTGAAGTACTTTTGCGAGATGACGGAAGAGGCTAAAACCATGAAGGCGACCGTCTTCAGTAACATTATGCACAGCTTCTTTCAGGCGAATGTAAGCATCAATCGCAGCAGCTTTTAGCGATGTTGCTAATGAATGCTATTAACTTTTAATTGTGAACATTACAGACCATTTTTGGTAAGGAGGAGACGCTGCTCGGCCTAGTGGCCAATAAAAATTTCGAACGCAATCTGAAATCTCTAAACGTCAGCTACGAACAGTATGTGCTGAGCGTGGGTGAGTTTGACGAGCGTATACTGGCCGCCTATCAGCTGGACGCTGGCGAGCACAACAATCTTAACGAGCAGGCGTTGCGTCCCCCAGTAACGCCGTTGACACGCAAGCAGGACTTGCCTCCCCAGTCCGTGATGTCGGAACAAAAGTTCGAGCCAGTGGCCCATGCCACGAATAATGTAAAAAAGCTGAGTGCTACCATTAGTCGCATTACGGAGCCCACCGAATTTGTCAAGTAAGTTACTCAACATGGCCAGATACAATTTTTTGGTTGGTTTTAATGAAGGATAAAATGCACCGTGCATCCATTTCTCATTACAGACAGGCGGGCGAAGAGCATATTGCGAAGATATTAAAGATTATTGAGCAAATGGGAAACAAGTTTCTCGCAAATTATCCAATGCGCAGCGAGGCTGAGAACCGATTCCGTTTGGCCAAATCGCTTTATTTCTACCTAATGGATCATATTCTCCGCGCCGAGATTAAAAACAAGCCGCAAATCATGCGCAAGATCTCATTGGATATCTTTAATGTGACACTGATGACCTGTTGCACGGAGTTGGTGCTCTATGCTTACAACACGGAGCTCAAGTTTCCTTGGATTCTGGAGTGTTTCAGTATTAATGCGTTCGAATTTTTTAAGATCATTGAAATCGTTGTACGCCATGGAAAGGAGTGTCTGACTCGCAGCTTGGTTAAGCATCTGAATTCTATTGAGGAGACATGCCTGGAGCGACTGGTCTGGCAGCGCATCTCGCCAACCTGGGATATTATTGGGAGTCCTGACAATCCCTTGCCACCATACTTAGAAGTGTGCGAAGCTAGAACAGCCGGGCCACTGCAGATATTTCTGCGCAAGATATATCAGCTCGGTTATGCTCGTATCTTGACACTGTGCAATGAGCTAAATCTTGGTGAGAAGAAAGCCGAAAAGATTTGGACCATTTTCGAGTATTCAATAACAAACAAGATTAACCTAATGCAAGATCGCCATCTCGACCAAATCATTATGTGTGCAATATATATATACATAAGAGTAAGTACGACAAATTACCACTACAAACAGTTAATAAGTATTAATATGCACCTCAACTATATGGCTACACATGTTCCTGTACTTTTTCATAACATACATACATAGTACATCGCCTCTGCTCATTTCTATGCTAAAGCGTTTATATCATCATTTCAATGCAGGTTATGAAAATGCTGGAACCCAAATTTAGTAAGATTATGCACGCCTATCGCACTCAGCCGCAGGCGGTTAATAGTGTCTATAGAGAGGTGCTCATTAGCGTCAAAGAGAATGGTGAACCCGAGTATAAAGATATTATACACTTTTACAACTATACGTATGTCCCCGAGATGACGAAATTCTGCATCAGCTGTCTTAATGCTAATACGGACGTGAGTAGTCAATTGTCGTTTGGCGTCCTTACGTCCTTACACTTAAATTAAATGTATATTTGAACAGAATGTGAATCTTCTGCTGTCGCCACCTCCTATCGAGCGCACAACGGTGCCCAAGAAGCTAATACCTAACCACTCCCTCTATGTAACTAAAATGTCCAAGAACGAGATACAACAGTCTCCAGATCAGCTTGAATACATCATCAGTTGCAGTCCGGCCAAGGTAACCGATTACGTTTAACTGAACACAAATTTCAAACTATATTAATATTAATATAATTCACAGAAATTGGAGGATATGAACAAGAAGGTGCTTGGCAACGGTAAGCGTATGTTGTCCTTTGGCGATGAACCCGGCCTGAACGTCATTGATACGAAGCGTCTTAGGTTCGATTAGCCGCCGCATCTGAGTCAACTGTAAGCCGTCTTGGATGATCGCATGACCGAACGAAACTAGATAATAAACAACACAGCAAGCTTGGGCAGGGCTATAGAATTTGGGTAGGAAAGGGGGTTGGGAGAATGTGTCTTTTTAATAATATTATGTGGCAGTCATCGTCGACTCGCATGCTCATCGACATGGAAGCACTTGTATTATAAAAAGCATATTGAAGGTATGGCACTGCCTCCACGTGGCACATGCAATGTTTTTTTTAATTGACAGCGGCGATCGCTTATCATTTTATACTGTTTAATTCTCCTTTGTTTTTTTAACTATTAGTCTGCCATCTTAATTTAAAAGCGTTTGCTTCTTTTTAATATTTTTTATTGCAAGTCATTTATACACATACAATTATACATTTACATTATTATTACATTATTATATTAATGTAGCGCACTCTATTTACATATGTTCATCCATTGATGTAATGGATAGCATGAGACAGATTTTAAAGGCACTTTAGCTAAAACTTAATAAAACAGCATCGACAACCACTTGGCAGCTTTTGGTGTTGACGTTTAAATTGTACGATATAAACAACAAAAATGAGCATAGATTAATCAATTACTTTACACACTATGAGAACAAAAAGTCAACAACAACAATTAGAACAAGTAGCTTATAATTTTTGAAAGAACCCTCTCTATAGTACACACATGGCATATTTTTACTTATATGCATCTAATAAAAAGTTCCATAAAAAATATTCCAAGCAGTTTTCTTAATTTATAATTTATAAGCATGCTTTTAGGATGAACCATAAAATCTGTAGTGAACACAAGTTCCAGAAAATTAAAACCTTAAGTGCATACTTTTGAGAATAAGACTGCGACAATTAATTTTCAGAAAAATAGCTATAATTTGAACAAATACTTCTAGAATTTCTAAGGAAGTCCCTTTCCCTCTCCCCTTTCTCTCTCTTATTCTTTCCCTCTCTCTCTATTCGGGCGTGGGCGTTGCCGATCTTTGAAGCACATTTTCAACAACCTACCATCTGTAGCTTTAAGGTTTTGGTCTTCTCGATTGGCGATTCAATCGATTTCGTAGCCTCCTAGTGAACGTATATAATTAGTTCTAGGTCGGCCAAATCCCTAGAGAATCACAGGAACCAACTTAACCGATCTGCATTTTAGGAGACAAGAACCAACCACAACGCATAAACAAATATCCTACTTATGAACACAAGTTTTATATCGGTCATACTATAGATTAACAAATAACACAATTTTGTAGTATTCAAAAATCGAGATTTATGTATGCATGTGAAATGAATTGTAATACACATATTGGTGTGATAAGCCGGATTGATGGCCGTAAGCGTCGAGTCTTTGCATTTTGTGTGCTAAAGCTCATTATATCGGTTACATCAATCAGTCGCGGGATCGAATACCGCTGGAGGCATGGTTGTTTGTTGTTAGTCTAGTCCAGTAATAGTCCCGTTCTGCCTCCTTCGGTCCTCCTTCGGTCGACAACTGTATAACCTACATACTTGATGTGATAGCATTAACTCTCCAGACGTAGTGCACCTGCGAGGAATGTGAGTGCGCTGTGCTGCTCAGCGTTGAGTGGAGCGGCCTCCAGGCGTTGCCGCAACAAGGAGCTGCATGTAAACAGCGGTGCCGCCTGCTCAGGCACAATACGATAGGCAACACGACGCCAGGTGCCACTGACGCCATCGAGATGTGATTCCAGTGCGTCACGGCAGGCCATCAAATCATCCGGCTGCGCCCGTCCCATCATATGGGCCATGGCTAAGCAGAGCTGTTGCTGTAATCCATCACGATGATTGTACTCCTCGAAGGTGTCCAGCGCGTTCGAGCGCTCGATGGCCTCCAGCAGCGAACGCCACATGGTGGCATAGTGCACACCAAAATCCGCCCGATGCTCGATCTGCAGCAGGACGCTGGTCGCATTGATTCGCACCTTGAAGTTCGCATGCTGCACAATCAGCTGACTGAGCGCCGCAAAAAGTGTGCCCGACAATCTGGCGCTGGTCGCGAAGATCGCACGATTGCGCACCAAATTGCCAATGGCATAGCAGGCGTTCCACTTGACCTTAGCACTGCCCGCCGAGCGCATACAATCCAGCAACTTGGCCATCGCCCGCTGCCTTAGGGCATGATCATCGGCCGGCAGCAGGCGAAGCAAATTGCCCAGTGCACGAACCGCATTGGCACGCACTTTGTCATGGTCACCGCAGGCTAGCACAGCAGCCTCGATTAGCCGCCCGAGCAGCGCCAGCGAGATACGTTCCTTTTCCAACTCCTGCACCTCCTGTCGCTGGTCCTGGTCTGGATGATCAGCAGTAGGTTGGCTGGTTGGCGCTACAAGCGCATCACTGATATTGCCCAGCGCCCAAGCAGCCTTAATTCGCACAGCCAGCTGGCTGTCGGCGGTTAGACGCAACGCTAGATCAGCCGCATGCTCCACAAACACCAGATCGGCACGAAGAGTCGGATGCAGCACATAAACGGCCAGTGCCCGCACAGCCGCCGCACGCACCAAATGATCAGCGGCATCGTCACTGCTGCTGCCTAATAGGAAGGCCAGCAAACCGTTGCGCTGTCCCTGCGGCAAGCGCTCGAAACTTTTACCGCCCATGTTGGACAGGGCATCGCATAGGGAGCATCTCAACGTCGCTGTCACATTGGTCGTATCCATGTAGGCGCCATAGATGGCCGGCAGCATGCACAGCCAGAAGTTCAAAAATTGCTGCTGCAATTCGGGCTGTGGCTGTGGCTGGGACTGGGAATGGGGCTCGACTTTGTACTCCAATGCATGACGAGCCATCTGAAAGCCAATGGCGTCAAGGCAGCGTGCTCCATACAGACGCACATCCAACGAGCAATCCTCCAAGGCGCTGCACAGCACATCGGCTAGACGAACTAAATGTTCGCGTAGCAGACAGAAATGCGTCGTCATGGCGAGGATCACCTGCAGGCACTCGACACGAAGCGGCGTTGTACTTGCCGGACAGTCCATATAGCGGAGTACCAGGCGCAACAGCCAAGAATTGCGCGGAATGCGAACGCGCGCACCAATCTGAATGGGTGAATGAGGTGGCTTCAACTGTTCACCTGCACTTGCAGCAGCGACATCGTCCATTTCTTTATCCTCCACCGCCACTGCCAACTCATCCTCCTCCTCCTGCTCGTCTTCGGAGTCACAAATCTGTTGAAATTGTTGTTCTAGCTGGTGCAGATTAGAGCGCACTGCTGTGGTCGTGTTGGGACCACGGCGCTCGCTTAGCGGCAGACCCACGGCACATGCCATTTCCTGGGTGAGACGTGGCGTTGCCAATAGCATTTCCATGACGAGCAACGCGGACACCTTAACGCTGGTGTCTACGTGTCGCGCCAACGTTTTCACATGCGGCACAAATTCATAAACGATGCCCATTTGCAGTTGATCAAATGGCGTCGCCTGCACCAGCACCGCCAGGCACTTGAGGCACTGCGTCAGCACCGGCGGCGCATACTCACGCTCCAGTATGGCCGTCAGTTGACGATACGCCGCCAGTACACTGCTGGCCAGGCTTAACGCAAACGGCGTGTAGTTGCTGGGCGCCGAAGCGCTGCTCGCTTGGCTCAAATACGGCTTGGAACCGTACAACAGCTGTGCAGCCATTTGCAGGGCGAGGGCACGACACCGCACATTGCCATCAGTGGAGCCGATTTGCAGTAAGCCGCTCTTGGCCTCGCCTCCATCGCTCGGAAAGAGCACATGCCAGTAGCCGTAGAGGATGCGACGGGGCAGTTGTTTGGTGACAGCCCCAAGCAGTTGGAGCGCTGCGACACGGACTTTAACTTGACACTGGCGCCGCTGTCGGTTTTGCCCGGCTGCCAGCTTTTGCCCCCCGGCGCCATCGGAAGTGGGAGTGCAGCCGCCCTCGGAATCACCACCGCTCGGAGTTTGACAGCCATAGTCGTTGTTACCTAGCAGCAGCAGCTTCATCCGATCCCCATGCCCAGCTGAGGCAGAGACGCTTGTTGTTGCTACTGCCTCGCTGCTCTCCTCCTGTACGTTGCCATTGTTCCGCTGTTTTGTTAGTGAGCGCATCTTACGCGACTTGACGCGTCGACCGGCCGCAGCACTGTTTTGGTTGCCAGCACCTGACGAATTCTCCACGTCGTGGCCATATGATGCCGCTTGCTGGGCAGGGTGGACGCGATGCGGCAGTTGCGACGACGTTCCTCCCTCCTCAGCTGCGCATCGTACGTTAGCCAGTGCTAGGCCGAGCAGGTCCGGTGCATATTGTTGCGCATAATCCGAATGCAGGGATATTATCTTCTGCAGCAACTGCAGCGAGTGTGCGATCAGTAGTGTTAACTGCTCCTGCTCCTCCTGTGTCACCATCACTGTCCGCATTACCCAACGTCCCTCGTAATGCGGTTGCAACAGAGCATTGGCCAACTGGCCGCTCACCTGCAATTCCGGCTCCTGCAATCCGGCATGCGCGCAGCACAATGCACTGAATAGCTTGTCCTGGCAGAGTACGAGCAGCAGTGCCGCATCCACACTACTTGGCAACGCAATGGCTGCCATGCGTGGAAAGAGTGAGCGTGCTACGCTCTCCTCTGGTGAGTCCAGCAGTGAGATAAGACATTTTAGTACATCTACCCTGCATCGTTTTTCCGCATGCTGCATTAGCCACTGAAGCAATGGTTGCGTCTCGCCCAGCAGCCGCTTCCGATTCTGGAGCAGCTCGTTTAGCCACAACAGCCATGGGGTCAGGTTAAGGAAGCCATCATCACTATGGCAACTACATAAAAGCGCCTCCTCCGTCAGCAGATGTGCCAGCTGCGTCGCTTTGCTTGCGCCATATGGCCCAGCAGGCGTCTGGATCTCGATGTTACGTAGAAATTCTAGCTGGCATTGGTAGTGTTTCTGTATCTCTGTGGAAGAGCTGCGGGCTCCAATGTTTATTGTTTGTACCAGCTCCTCATAGGCTTTCCTCTCCTTTTCCATTAAATACAACTGTTTCCTTACTTTGCAGACTCATTAAAGCATATCGATGTATCGATAATTCGATACAATGCGGATAATATTTTGAAGCACTTAACAAAAGTTCATAAGTCTTTAGTCAAAAGTCACGGATCTTGGAAATCACATCCTTTATTTATACTTTATCAAATTATAATATTTGAACTTTCAATTGAAAAATAAACTGTGGTATAGTCAAAAGAGTCAGTAGTTCATGCTGGTCTGCTCTTGCTCTATTGTCGATAGTATATACATACATACATATATCGGTGGCCGTAAGCCTCTTTACAGCACTGTATTTTAATACTGCTTTTGAGAGCATGCTGTCATTTTCAAATGATACCCAGGGAAAATAACAAAAATTAAAATTAAATTAACAGAAAATTATATTTAAGTATTTGACAGCATCATAATTTGCAACAATTTTTTATTCACCTTGCAACAAAATATGTGGTATAACTTAATATATTGTTAGACAGTTTTTAAAATCTAATAAACCTGTATACAAGGTAAATATTTATTGTATAGATTTATGGATATACATGTAGTAAATGTAAAGATAGTATATGTGCTAAGTAATTTATAAATGTATAATTATCATTTCATACTCCTTATGTTGTATAAATTCTGCTCAGCACAAATTCATTGTATAATAATTCATATCGAAATACGCGAAGCATCCGTAAAACAATTGCATATACATATTAGGTGCTCTCATCACGAACTCGTTATATTCGAGATGCGCACATCATACATCATCACGATTGACTGGAGCATCCGGCCTGCATAAGTAATCCCTGAGCAATTGCACGCTTAGTAAAATAGCACACTTAACAACAGACCAACAACTTCAATTAAATATTGGTTCACGATTAGCTTATGGTCTACAACTAATTATATATATTTAAATATGTTCATACATATGAATTGATGTATGTGTATATAATGTTCTTTAGGCGGGCTTCTAGTGTTTTGAACAGCGTTGAATTCAATCATCGTGATTTACAATAAGATTTTGTACAATTTCTCAAATTCATAAAAAAAAACAATGTCAAATGTGAGCTTTTTATATGTAAGTATAACTAATTATATTATAGTCATTTCATAAAATAATCTTTTTTAGCCACAGAATGTGTGTACACACACCACAATATATATTCATAATTCTAAATGATTTGAGAATAATTGTTTATCATTTAATTCTTTGGCAAGCCCGCAGATATTGATCACAAGAAATGTTTTGTTTATCTATCTTAACAATCCGTTAGCATTTCTATCGAATTTTCTAATATACTAATTTACTACAACTATAATTATGGTATATAAATCCGTTTCATAAACTCAATTAACGCACACAAATCAATGCAATAAAATAAAATCCTATATAAAGAAAAAAAAAATTTGGCTAATCTTGGAGCAGTAAGTTATATGGGTGGTACGTCGGAGGGAATGCATTCCGGCTGACTCGACAAATTAAATCATTTCGAATTAGTGGAGTTTTTGTGGGTCATAATGTTGGGTTCGAGTTTCTATTAAGTACATACGACTATTCTACTTTTATAGCTATGCGCTTCAAAAAGACTAAGGCGTTATTTAGCTACTGGTTCGTTAGACTAATGGCGTCATTCGGATAAAGGTTCACCAAAATTGCATAGTAATGACAACCGGCAGCGAGCACCACAAAAAGATGCCAAATGGCGTGCGCCATGGGAATAAAACCATCCGACTTGAAAAATACAATGCCCAGTATGTAGAAGGCTCCACCGAATTTTAGCTGCAACATGCCATTAAAGTGATGGCCCGTTAACATTACAACTAGCGCTGGACCCAATCCCATTACAATATAAAAGAAAGTCTCCAGACATTTGTAGCGTTCATGGTAAATCTGTAAATGACCAAGAAGTGGATGACAACACACTGAATTACCACTCAGAACAGCCAACGTACCTGTTGATAAGCAATGCCAATAGCTGCCATTAGCCAAATAATCCATTCCATACAAAAGAGTATCGCCGAATGGTCCGTATTCTCCAACGTCAACCAGGGAAAGTATGAACCAGCTATAAACACATAGATCATGGCACGATCGCAGCGATGCAAAACGTTCTTCAAACTCTGATACGTATGCCAGCCCAGTGCGGGCCAACCATTGTAGTTTTTGGGCGGCCTTAAATTGTTATTTTTGTTATTGTTATTAATTCGGTGTACATAGATATATTTTATATATACTCACTTCTGTTCGGCACAGTAACAGGAACAGTGGAAGAATGTAGAAACGGTGAACACCATACACAGGGCAGTGCCATACACCCAAGACACTAGATATTGGCTAGAGCTGTGAGAGCGTTCAAAGAGCTTAATAACTGCAAACAAGGCGGGCACTATCCAAATGCCATGAGTTATGACATTTGCCATCTGCTCTATCTATGCATATAAAATGAAGTTAGAGAATGCCTTAACATAAATATATATTAAAGTGGTCACCTCTGTGGGCTGGTAGGCACATCCGGGCTTAGCTTTTGCATTCTTCCACTGAATGCTCCGCAGTTGTAGTTTGAGCTTTAAATTAGATCGAATAATGCATTTCCACACGTGACTGAACAGATTACCCAGAAAAGAATATCTGTTCTGAATATCCTGCACTAGGTTGTTCATTGTCCAGTCCCAGCTCACTCTTCAGCTAGCCCCCACTCGCTACACTGCGGTTTATTATTAGTATAATAATTATTGTTTTTTTATTGAAATAACTTATTATTTGTATGTAATATGTATGTACGAGTTAATACTAAAAAAAATTGATTGATTACATAACAACGCAAATAAGCTGTGGAGCTCCACTGACAGCAGAAGCTGATATAGAAGCCAGCCGACTTCCTATTTATGATAACTAAATAATACAATGCTGCTCTATTTGGCTTTTTATGCTTATAATTTTATTGCTTTGATTGCCAGCCTTATCATTGACAGTGTCGAGTTTATTCCGGATTAGTTTAGCCTTTTCAATTGAGTAGGTTTATCTTTTGCTATTATCTACTCTTTCATAATCTAACTACAAAATTGGGTTGTTTACAAGTTCATCGAGCAAATTATAGCGACATTTTATATTTGCACGTCATTTGTCTAAGTGCATTAAATTTAAGGTTAGAATTCAATTGTTGATTACAAAACTGATAACTATGTATATACAAAAAAAAAATATATATATTCAACACAGCGAAATACATTCTATTTTTAATTTTCAATCCAGAGCTGTGATGGACTTTGCATCCCTCTTGCTACAATCAAAATCTTTTGTAGCAGACTTGCAGCATCATTTTAACTTCATCATTCCACTATATAAATAAATACAGTGTCTAACAGTTCATTTTTAACGGTGTCTAGAAAAAATTTTAATTGCCTGCCATAAACTAATTATTGATTATTTTTCATAAATTCCAAAGACCGATGACTGGTACATACATTAACCACCAAATTAATATGTCACCCCAATAAACTGGGGTTTCCCCACCTGCTAGGTTGGGTTGAAAATTTACTCGAAAGTGCCGAGAAGCTAGAATCTGACGTACTTTCCGGATCTAACAACGACCCCAAGCATAAGGTCGGAATAGTACAGTCCTGGCTTATCTGGAACTGCCCCCACGTGATAATTCCATCGGCCCAGTCTCCAGATTTAAATGTTATTGAAAATTTGTGGGCTCTGCTGGAAAATAACATCCGGAGTCACAACATATCCAGCAAACAGGATCTCAAAAATGCTCTGCTGAAGGAGTGGAGCAAGATCAGCCCAGAAACTACCCGGAAGCTGGTATGTTCCATGAATAATAGGTTAAGCGAAGTTGTTAATGCTAAGGGATATCATACTAAGTATTAACTAATGCTAAGCATGTAACTTTTTAAAATACACTGTGACATTAATTAATATTTTAATAACAACTAAAGTTTGTTTTTCAAATGTGATATAACATTAAACAAATTGGCATTTCAACATTTTGAATTTGTTTCCTTGCTTAAACTTTATAGCACTTTAAATTTTTTGCTAGACACCGTTCAAAATTAACTGTGAGACACTGTATCTATATATGCATCGTGCATTCCATTCAATTCACTTTGTCGTTGCTCTCAACGTCTTATCATCAACTCACAGTGCTATGGGCTCAAAGTCCAATCATTTGTTCGACTACAGATTATATCTAATATATTAATACATGTTTTTCGATGTACACACACAAACCTGGACAGTAAAATAGGCGTAAAGACAAGATAACTTGTACTTTCATATAAGGACTAGACGGTGCACAAAAATGCACAACATTCTCTAGAGTTATTAAATCCAGAATAATTTTTTTAGTAGCGATACTAAAAGAAACGTTAGTCAAAGAATAAAAATCAGTTAGCAAGGTGCAGGCCACCCTCACTGGCCAATTCACTTCAATGTGAACTTTTAACAACGAAATGTTAAAAAAAATATTTAAGACAGACTTAGCGTATCTTTGAAAAACAATGTCGACATACCTACATAAACAAATTGTTTTTTTTGGAAATTATCTTGAAATTTAAGAACACCTATTTTACTGCCCCAATGTGTAAGATCAGTTTCCGACAATTGGCCCAAGGTAAGCCAGTGCCAGTGACGCTTGCTGTAACAGCTTGAATTGTGATAGAGCCACCCCCAGCACCCGCATCTTCCGCCTCGATAATGACAACTGGTCAGGGTTAGTCAACAGCGTGGGCATCGTCTCTAGTTGTTGTTGATGTGTCCCGCTGACCGCTTGTAATTTTTATACCCTTAACCCATTAAAAATGGGTAAAAAGGGTATAATGGTTTTGTGCAAATGTATGTAACAGAAGTATGTAGAAGGAAGCATCTCCGACCCCATAAAGTAAATATATTTTTGATCAGGATCAACAGCCGAATTGATATAGCCATGACCGTCTGTCCGTCCGTCCGTCTGTATGAACACGCGAATCTCAGAGACTATAAGAGCTAGCGACTTCAAATTTGGAATGTAAGTTATCGTGTACCAGGCGCAGATCAAGTTTGCTTTATTTTATCGATAACTGCCTCCGTTTCTGAATTATCGATACATTTCGATTTCCGATAACAATAAATTCCACAATTTAAGAGGCAGAGGCTTCTAATTTCTATATACTATGCATATACAGAAAGAGAAGGCATGATAATCGACGAGGGCCCCGATAAGTACTGTTTCGTGTACGTATGTATATCTGTATATATGTTTGTAGCCATTCAATTCGGGCATTTGAGTGCAAATCATCTTATAGGGAAATTTGCCAATAAAACTAGACTATATTTAATAACTGGGTTAAGGGTATATCGTAGTCGAGCCAACTCGACTACAGCATCTTACTTGTTTGATTTGTTGGTTTGAGACAAGTTCGACATTGTGATTCGAAAAATGCCAATAGACACGATATATAGACATACATATATAAATAGACACGATATATAGACATACATATAAATATATATCTATTTAACAAAGCTTATGCATACCCCGAACGCCCTGGCAACCAATCCTAAACTTAATTAATTTCTACAAGCAGACTAATCGGTATATAAATAGCTCAATAGACAGCGAATGGCAAAAGCCTAGTTGTAGGGGTAGTTCTTCTTGCTGTTAAAATTTGGGATTGGCTGACACAGGTGGATGGATAAACTCATGAATATATGTATGGTTGTATGTATATATGTTTGTATGTGAGTTTGTATGTATGTTTGTATGCATGTTTGTATGCATGTTTGTATGTATGTTTGTATGTATTTTTGTATGTATGTTTGTATGTATGTACATATGTATACATGGATACGTCCCCAATGTTTACATTGCAACGTTTCTAATTTAATTTGCTCAGCGTCGTCTCTATGGCATTGATGGTCAATTTTTGTTGTTATGTGTTGCACACACACGCACTGAACCACAAAAGCTACACATACATACACATACATACATATTTCATATAAGCCGACCCGCGGCGACGCTTTCTAGTTTGTTTTTTTTTTAAATACACATCCACTTTTAAGACGTACATCTATACAGCGCGCGCAATTACAATTGGAATGCAATGACATTAATAAATCTAACTTACAGAATATCGCTGTTGTTATTGCCACTTTTCTGTGTATTCCTCTCAGCCACTGCACCTTATACCGCTACAGTTGATTCTGTTTGTTAACTGTAAATACATTTATGCTTTTATGTTTTTTCTTTGACTCGATTAATTAAGTAATCGATAGCTAAGCAAGTCGATACGTATGCCATAAATACTGATATGCTAGATATGTTACAACATGTTACACAGCCAAAAAACAAGGTTCGAAAAAACAAGTTTTCATCACGACAGTTTATCTCTTATTCGCTGATTAAGCACCTACTCAGGATCGCAATGAATTATTGTGCTCGCTTTTTTATTTATGATACTTATTAAAACATGTCTTAGTTTGAATTGTGGCGCTCAAGATAACACGAAAACTGAATTTTATGGTTTAGCTAACGCCAGGTAACGAAGCAACATTTTATTTGGTTTATGGGGTGTTTACATTTATTACACTATATTTTCTACTGCCAAAATGGAAATCAAATTTCGTAATGGAAACAATTGTGTTATTGCAAAAAAAAAAAAAACACTGCAAATATGCATATATCGATTACAGTTTGGAAGGAATATACGATAGTTGTGTGCTATCGGAGTCAGTTCCATATGAGCATACAATGTTGTGGATATTGATGAATCCAAAAAAAGAATACGCAATGTCAACGTACTTTTGATTTTAAACAAATATACATGCATGAATGTGTATAAAGTATTTGGATTTCATCACTTAATTTGTCAGTTTTGTTTTCGAAAACATATCATAGTAGTTTCTTTTCCTCATATTTTCATTGTCATTTGTGCTTCTCAATTGTACTTATAGTAAAATTATTTTAATCAAATTCAGACAAAATTTAAAAACCTTCATATATTAATGCATTACACATATGTATGTATATAAATATTAACCAAATCTATAAAATTTTCATATATAAATGCATTACACATATGTACATACATACATATATAAAAAAAATTTTGTATAATTGCAAATTGGCCGATTATTTCAGGTAAAGAGTCTTCTTTTCGTATCTTAAAATGAATAGCCTGCAAAGACTTGGCACATTGCTGCGAATTCGGGGAGGTGAGTACTATATCCATAAATTAGTAAAATATGAAATTTTGGTTATTTTTTTATAACAGATTTCAGTCGCTGCGAACAATGGCCCCGTGCCTTGGTGAAAACATATAACTTCCAAATTTTTAAGCCGAGTCCTTTATCATATCTTCACTCCGCATACAGATTTTTGCGTTGTCGCTTAATGGGCAAAATGTCCTCCACAATGCAACGACGACGCTCGAGCTTAGGTATTTTAGAAAAGCAGCCAATTGATGTGACGAATGAACCAAATTTTGGTCGAACCCGGCTACCATTAAATGCGCATCAGTTTAAAAAAACGTTGGTCACGCAGTTTTCGCTGTTTTCGTTCATCGGCACGGATGAAAGGATGCTACCCACATCGAATGTCTGGGCCAGTTTGCATGTCCAGCGTACTATTGCCACCATGAACGATAGATTGGACCGAGCCAGGACTGACAAGCGATTGTCAACGGAACGCTTAAGACAGCCAAGACCGTTAAGGTTACCAAAATTGGTCAAGAAGCTCAAAATTGACAAGGTGCCACGATCTGAAGTGCCCATTTTTCAGCATAGGAAAGACTCGCCAAAGCTATCCAGTTTCCCAGAAAATGCGAAAAAAATTAACAAATATCCCGAGTTGCAGAGGAATATAGTTAAAAAACGCCTTGAGGTACCACTTCTTCATATTGCTAGGAATCAGCAACAATTCAGAAAAACCGAACACCAACGCAATGTTTTACCCAAGCTCAAGCCACAAAGTCACTGGACAACACTTTTGCCCAGTAGTAAGCAGTTGAGGCAAACAGAAATAAATTTAGCACCGATACGGACCAGCAGCCTGCAGTATTTGAGGTGCAAGCATCCGCTGATGCCCAAGAAGAGCACACCAGTGGTGGCATTCCCCAACTCGCCTAAGCAGACTCCACATGGCAATAAATCGTACGGGGCATGTCCAAAGGCAATGTCAATCGCGCAGCCCACTCATCTGAAGATTCGCCCGGCTTTGCACAGAAAATATTTAAATGTTACCCAGCAGCAGAGGCAGACGGACACATTGTACGGATTGGCCAAATCGTATGGGCCCAGCAAGAGTTTTGGACTGTCGGGTCGCATCCGGGCACATACAAATACGCAGCCCAATGAGAACATGAACAACAAACGGCGGCAGCTGAAGAAAGACAAACATGTGCCAAGGCCAAGGACACCAAACATTTTGAATAAAAAACGCGAGGAGCGGGAAAATCTCGGTCACCTCTTGGCAGATCTATTGGACAAGAAGGCATCGAAGGAATGCGAAAGAATTGAATATAAAAAGACTGGCCCATTATTTAAGCTGGTTACCAGTAGCATCGAGGGACGCAGCAATCTGTACGATGACAAATTCAAGAAACAACTCACTAAACCTCTGCTTTATTGTTACCCATTCGTTAGGAATCTAAATCAATAGGTTAATGTCAACTATCGTCCCTCATTTGGTATGCAAGATAGATAATTATTGGAAATCAATCCGGATTTGAACGGCAACTAAGTAGCGATAGGAAAGTGTGGCTGAATTACATCATTTATAATAAGAAAAGTGTTACAATTTAATTGATTTCTACCTGCATCAGTCTTAAATTCCAGCATCGCAATGCGATATTTTGATTAATTGTGCTCAAAACAAAACGAAACATTACATCGATAACCTAAATTCAAAATTGTATTAAATTTCATATGTTTACATACGTCTAAAATATTTCTGATATTTACATACATATATGTATATAATCAACATGTTTATCATAATTTTACTTGTTTACTTTGGTAAATTCTAAAGCATTTAATCAAAACAAGCCTCAGTTGGCGCCCCACATCAAAACAATGACAATGATGAAAATTTAAGTAGAGCACGCGAAATTTTCAACCCAACCCCCTCCATTCCCGCACAGCATGAATCAGGGCGGCTATTTTGGGACGCGCTGCGTCAATAAAGTGCAAGGTCATCGTTGGCGCTCACGTGTTCCGCTTGTTGCTTTCATTCTTTTTTTGGCACCTGCACAGCGAATGGAACATTTCGCAGTTTTATGCAAATTTACATCAGACATAATACACATATACATTTGTTTTTTTTTTTGTGAGCAACGACGCCGGGATCTTCAGTTGTTTGGCCTGCCGAACGTTGTTGCTCGGATTTCTATTGAACAATTGACTAAATTAAACAATTTGCTTTACGTATATTTGATTACGTATATATAACTAATTGAAATCAACAAAAAAAAATAAGAATAAACACTATTTTAGCTCAACATTTTCGCCATTAACCGAACTTGGATAATTTTTGGTTTTTGTTGATTTTAGCGATTGTAAATGTTATTGTTTTCAGTTGTTGCGGGTATATGAATATTTATTGTATATGATGCTGCACCTTGCACTGTCGCAACGCCTCATTAAAGCCTTCGCAGAGCGACAGATCGGATTGACCCTGAGCGCATTGCAGGAACTGTTTGATCTCCCAGGCGCAGGCGCCCTGAGGTTCATTGGCCTGTGCCGGCTGTGCATAATACGGCTGCTGCTGTTGGCCAACCGGTGCGGCAGCGGCTGGTGCTGCCACCTCCTTATCCCCGGAGCCACTGAACAGTGATGTGAGTCCATGGCCGACAGTGTGGCCAATTGCAGAGCCGACGGCAACGCCGCCAGCGGTGGCGGCCATTTGCTGGAACATCGATGGCTGCTGAGGTCCTGGCATGCCCACAGCGCTGGGTGGTGCGGCCATTGGTACCGGTGCTGGTGGTGGTGCAGCGGCACGTGCAGGCACTGGTGCCGGTGCTGGCGCGGGTGCACTGCTGCAAAGCAAAATAAAAATACATTTATATATATGTATATATAGTATAAATATTGTTTTTGTTCTTGTTGTTGTTGCCACACTTTTGAACTTTGTACGTTGCATAGTCTTCGTCGTCTTCCGTGTTTGTCTAATTTGTAGGTTACGTAACGCGGAAACTTCCAGAAAGCGCACTACATTTCCCTGATTTGCTGATTCTTTTATAATGTCATACTTAAAACACCCAAAAAAAGGTTATTGCTGCAGCACCCAGAACACATTGCATGCTTTTTCAGTGTCTTTTGGATCCTTAGTCCGCTGTCATTGTTCAATTAAATGTTGTTACGTTTTACAGGCGTCGCTGCGTTCACAACTTACCGCCGGGCCGAGGGTGGGGGGCTAGCTGAACGTCCACGGCGAACCATTTTGTTATTTTTTATTTATTTTTTTTTTAATTTGAAATTCACAAGTTATTAAGTTATTTACGAGAATTTAACTGTGTAGCAGCAAACGCTTGCTTTGCTTTATAAGCTTTTATGCAAAACCAGAGATGCTTCAATTAAATGTCGATGTGTGTCTGCTATCGATAATCCCAGTGTTGGCAAATGCCGTAAGTGATGTCAACTGCAGTGCTGCCGTATCGGCACAAAAATTACCGTATATTCATATGATCGTTGCAATTATAACGGTTAATGGCGCCCTCTTGATGAGTGTGCATCTAATTACAGAAAAGAAACGTTGACAATGCAACTAACACATATTTTATTGCTTGGCATCTGTTTACTGCTTGCCATTGCCTCAGCCGAGGAACTGCTCGAGCTCAGTTGTATCACTGACGCGCAGTGCGCCAAGTATGAACACGCCAGCTGTCAAGATTCTCGCTGCATTTGCACGGCCCATGGCAGCGAAAAACGCATAGAGTGTCAGCCCAAGGATGAGAAGGTGAGCAACATCATTGGCGGCCCGTGCCCCTGCACTCAACCGGGGGCCGAATGTGATGTACAAACACAACAGTGTTACTGCGCCGATGATCACGTGCCCAGCATGGACAAGCGTCGTTGCCTGCCGCAGCGGGTGGCGCTCGACGGTCGCTGTGAGATTTCGCGTCAGTGCCAGTTGGCAGACAAGTTTTCTGTTTGCCATACATCGCGAAAGCTCTGCATATGCAAGGAACACTTTGAGCCGCATCAGGGTAAATGCCTTGCGATCTTAGGTAAATTAAATTTGCCATTAATTCGAAATAAATCACAATCTATTAACTGTCATGCATTGCCACAGATTTAAGCTGCAGCAACGGAACGTTTTGCGGAAATATTGGTGGCTCAATTTGTTTGCCGGCGGCCAAAAAATGCGCTTGCAACATTGACTCTGTGTCCAATCACAACATGACTCTCTGCGTGTCGGGCGCTGCATATAACGCCACTTGTACGACACATACCCAATGCCAGCTGCAACTCGGCGCTGGCGGCATTTGTCACAACAATCGCTGTGGCTGCCGCAGCAAGCACTATGCTAGAACTAAGCAGTATCTGGATCAGGAGACGAACAGCACTATTTGTGAGCCACTTGTGCCCTACGGTGCCTACTGTCGCCGCAGCGAGGACTGCCAGCGAATGGAGCTCGATCACAGGTTGGAGTCAAGTATGCAGTGCAAGTGGGGAGAATGCCGTTGCCAATCCAATCATCGAGTGGTTGACAACGAGCAATGCGTCCTGGATTCTGGAGCAGCTCTGCACCGGCCGGACAGGTTACTGCCAATCCTGCGAATTCTATTTGTTTGGCTCTTTTATTCTTGTACATAGAATGTGATATACTGAAATGTGCTGTTTATTAAATATAAACATATGTATGGATGCACACAGTAAAGTCTAAGTTGAATAAAGTCTTGTACAGCGAAAATTTTATGTATTCATTTGTAGAATTCGTAATTTTCCAAACTTAAATTTGCGTGCGTAGGGATTTCGTGGGGACAGAGTTCGATATAAATATAATTTGCATATTTCAGAAAGGATCTCGGAAAAACATATTTTTGAGGAAAAAGTATAATCGATGGGCATTCAAAGATTTTTGGGTTTAGACCAACAACAAAATTAGAAAAATTTACTGTATTGACTAAAAATACAAACAACAAAATTTAATTTTATAGCTTTCTGGCTAAGGCGATACACTCTGCAAGGATTAGCGTTGAGGGATTCGTCTTCGTTTTCTCAAAACCTACATAGTTATCTACTATAGATACCAAGTTAGGTAGGTTAAGGGGTTGTCGACCGCAAGCCGACACACATAGGCCTTATTTGGCCCGTTGTGGTACCGTGTGGATATATATTTAGAAAGAGAGGTTAATAGAAGGTAATGCACTGAAAATTATAATAAAATAGGTATGAAACATATCTCCTATCCCAATTACCAAAATTGGATTGTAATTTCTTGTACACCAAACGCAGTTCAAGCTCACTACATTTCAGTCTAGCTCTCTCGACTAGAGCGTTCTTACTGGATTTTCAAGAATTTATTTTATTTTAATTTAATTGAACTTGTTCTAATAGCTCTTTTCTCTCAGCATCCATGTAGAATCACATTTGTGTGCTACTGTGACTGCTGTATTTCCGTCTGTCCGTCTGTATAAACGCAACTTTTTTCAACACCCTTAAAGATAGAGACTTGAAACTTGCAACATATACTGGTTTGTGCTCCCGATAGATTAAGTGTTAAAATTGGAGTGCTACGTCCACTAGGGAGCTAGGAAATCGATAAAATCGATATTTGCAAAACGTCAAACTTGGTAGATATATTACTGTTAGTCGCTATAATCGCCACTGCCGATGTTTCGGAAAGCGTAAATCGATAAATCCGCATATCTCCCACAATTTCAAAGATAGTGTGGCCAAACAAGATACCATGCTAATAACCAATGATTCCAATGATCGGCATATAAATTTTGGACTACGCGCACAACCGCATTCCCCAGGAACTTCGGCCATAGAAATCTGAAATGCTCATATCTTCCATAATTTGTAAGCTAGTCACAAAATTTTGAAAGTACTCGTATGTTACTGGAAACTCCCCTAAGAAATTGATAAAAAAATTGGATTGCCACGCCTAGTCCACCATCCTAAAGCGATACACCTGTTAGAGTAAATCGATAAGACCATATATCTCACAAATTTATTTCTGTTTATTTATTCAAATATATTCTCCACAAAATTATAACTAATGCATTCTGAAGTGCTTATGGGTAATACAAAAAGAAGTTATACAAAACAAAACAAATCGCAGGTCGCGTTTTTGAAAAAAAAGTAGATGTTACATATTACAAGGACAGGAAGCTCTAAACTAAAACATAGTGTAATTTCGCCTGTAGAGCTGGAAAAGTCCAAATACATACGTATGCTTGAAATAGAAATACAAAATAATAATGATAATAATGTCCTCAGATCTTAGAGGCCGATGCGTGCTGGTGTTCGTCTGGGCGTTGCATTGCCTGGTGTAGCGATTTCCTGCTTTGCCGCCAGTTGCTCCTCGCGCTGAGCCGCCTGCTGTTTACGCTCCTCCATTTCGTGCTGGGCCTGCAACATTTGCTCCTCCATCTCCTTGAGATGCTCGGCGGCCAGTTTCTTTTTGTCGCGTCCACTGCGTCCGGTCTCCTTGACCGAAAAGAACATAGGTCCCAATTCTGCCAGCCAATAGCCATCGACAGCAGTGGCACACTGCATATACTCCTTGGCGGTCATAATCAGCTCATGATAAACAACATAATCGGGCGTGGTGCCCAGTCCATAAAGCGCCGATGTCGGATGCAGATGGCAGGGCATGCCCGTTCGCAGATTCACATACTCGCCGATGCCCTTCAGCCGTGCCGCCTGATAGAAATAGGCGGAACAGATGCACTTGCGCACAATGTCCCAATCGGTGCCACACGACTTCACGTTCATTTTCTGCTGCGTCATAATGTCCTTTAGCTGCTGACGCACCTCGCGCACCTTTCGCATCGCCTTGATGTGTATAAAATGCTCGTTGCACCAAGTGGAGCTATAGCTGCAAAACGAGATAGAGATAAAAAAAGAGTTAATTGGAGAGTAATAAAGAGAGAGAGAGAGAGAGAGAGAGAAGTGTTGCTTACTTGTTCTGCTTCCATTGCAAGTAGACATTGAGGTAGGTCAGATGATCCGATTCGGGCACCTGGAACTTTTCACGCACGCCATCCGCCTCCTCCTCACGTCCCTTGGGCCGATAGAATATCGATGGCACCGACAACATGGAAACTGAAAAGTAAAAACAGGAATTCCACGAAACGTTTGGAACACAATTTGATAAATTTCTTTTGAGGTTTTAAAGTTTCCATCTTGAAAAGTAGAACTGTATATCAAAGATTACGTTGCTATCCGAACAATATGTTGAAAATTGTGCTCTTGCAGAGGGTAACAAAATATCTCTCAAAAATTGATTATTAAAACCAATCTTTTACTGCAGTCAGCAGCATCTGTCAGAATGATGTCATAGGAACTATCGGATGAAATCTCGTTATGAAAACTATATGCGAATTACAAGACTTAAAATGCTGATATTTGAATGTGCATATCTTAAGCAAAACTTACTGATTACAAAAAATCATTAGCATGGGTATGCTTTGTTATACAGATATGTATCTATATAGCATATCCCAAATGAAGATATTCTTAAGTCTTGAGACGTGAAACTTTAATGTGTAATTGCGACCAAAACTGAATAGATATCAGAGATAACATAGTTATCCTAACCAAAGTAGATTCTTCTCAAGGGTATATGCACAATCTTAACCGAAAAAACGCACCAATGATGAGGACCTCAGAGCTGCATTCCATTTGGCAGGCAACTATGAGCATCTGGCATTGTGGCGGATCTAGCGGAAACTCGGCCATTTGTCGACCCAGTGTGGTCAGGGCGCCTGTGTGATCCAGTGCACCCAATATCCACAGCTGATAGAGCGAATTGAGAATGTTATCCTGCGGCGGTGGATCCATGAAATGGAACTGCAACAGATCGGCAACGCCCAGCGATTTGAGCAGCAGCACCGTATTAGCCAGATTAGTGCGCTGTATCTCCGGCACGGTGAGGGCCAAGAGCTCATCCTTGTACTGTCGCTGGGTGTAGAGGCGATACGCCTGGCCAGGACCAGTGCGGCCGGCACGACCCGATCGTTGATTGGCATTTGCCTGCGAAATGGGATATATCTGTAGGGCGTCCATGCCGATGCGGGGATTGTAGACCTTCAGTTTGCAGTAGCCGGAATCGATCACGTAGATGATGCCGTCAACGGTTAGCGATGTCTCGGCTATATTTGTGGCGACCACACATTTGCGCACACCATCGGCACTCTTCTGGAAGATCTTCGCCTGCAGATCCGATGGCAATTGCGAATAGATGGGCAATATGCTCAGCTCTGGGGCATTGTCGATCTCGCTGAGGCGCTCCTCGAGCACGTCGCACGTGACTTCGATATCCTCCTGGCCGGGCATAAATATCAGCATGTCACCCTCGTTGGGCGTCAGATGAACCTGTAGTGCCTGCTTCACCGCCGACTCCACATAATCCTCGCACGCATTCTTGCTAAACATCACATCCACCGGAAATGTCCGTCCCGGTATGGTGAACGTCGGTACATTGCCAAAGAATGTTGCAAACTTTGTCGAATCCATCGTTGCCGACGTCACAATAAGCTTCAGGTCATGGCGACGTGCCACAATCTACAAAATACACACAAAGACAGAGATGGAGTGTTAGAATGAGTAAGCAATTGGATTTTCATAAAATCTTAAAAGCCTCAAAACTCATCCCAACTAATCCGCAAAGACTGAGGTGAACATCAATATAAAATTTCAAATGAATATTTAAAATAGAAATCATTTCAAATGTAAATCGCTTTGGCCTTAAGGCAATGCTATTGACCAGGTAAGACTGGAAAATACCCTTTTCTTTTCCTATGGTCAATTGTTTGTGGCCAATTCTCAATGTATGAATTTACAGCTGCGGTTAAAATAACTGTAGTGTAATTAAAAATACAGTTCAAAAATTATGAAAATCTTTTTTAAACACATACAATAAATTCCAAAGACAAGTAAACAGTAAGAGTTGGCATACTTATACAAATTATTACAAAAATTAAAGTCCTTATATTTATTGTTTTTTATTTATTTTATATTTATTCTTAATAAGTTATTATTTGAATATAATATTAGTAAAATAATATTGAAGTATTCTAAGTTTTCCCTGTGGCAAAATAATACTTATGCATATACGCATTCTAGAGCATTCTACGCATAAGACTTAAGGCTTGATTCGATGGCCTTGGGGCAGTTTCATTACCCACAGGCCCAGCGTGGCGTATTCAGCATATAGCCAGATGCATGAGCATGACCCAAATCCCGAACAGCGGCCTCGGAGCTTTGAGCTAAGCAGTGTTTGTATCTGGCAAAATCCATGCAGTCGAATATCCTGCCTACCTGCCTGACTGGTGCCATGTTGAATGTCAACCAACACGAAACTCACCACACACACACAACGCGCTCAAGAGAGACAGATAGAGAGAGAGCAAGAGCGTGAGAGACAGATGGAGAGAGCATTTCTCTCATTGTTTCGGCTGCGACTCAAGCGATTTAACGATTTCTCTCAGTCCACGCACGAGTAAGTTCATCCGATTAGGTGCTTGGGCGCTTGGGAGCTTGGGTGGCCAGCCCAGTTCAGGGAGGCAGCAGCGGAATATGCTGCGACTCACATATGCAATTTTCCTCTGACGAGGACGTGCAGCAGATCCTGTACGCTGTGTGTGCGTGTGTGTGTGTGTGCGCTCTTCATACATAAGTCTATAAGTCTGGTATCTATACATGTAGGCAACATGGGCTGACAGTTAGTGCATACAAAGAATCAAACAGCTAACAAAAAAAAAAAAACTCGTATTGCCACCCAGCGAGCAAAACATTTTGAGTCATGGGCAACTAAAAGAGCAAATTGCGCATTAGTTTGCAATGCGATTAAAACGTAGATGAGAAGGTGGGGGACAAGCACACTAATACAAATGCTATGCGGAGTTTAATCGAGAGACGCACACACATACATGTACATATGTACCGATAGTTTGTATGTGTGCATCAGCACATAGAGAGTAAATATTTATAATACAGTTGGAGCTGTTGCTTCGACGCCAAAGCTCTGAAGCCGAGCGCTAAATGACATCGAACGATGTCCCATCCATGGCAATTACGATAGCACTTTGATATGCAACAGTTTTATGGTACATATGTACATACATATGTACATTGATAGAAGTATGTATGGATGTACTTATGTACAATGTGTACATGGCAAATGGAGAAGCAACGATAACGTTGACAAACTGCCAGAGCTGAAGCAAAATTGGGCAAAAATGTCCAAAAAAGGAATTGATAGTGGTTAAAAGCATATGTGATGCACGCATGCATACATATGTACATCAAATTTACCAATCACAAAATAAAATGGTTTTGTGGTTGAAAATATTATATTTTGTAATATGTCTCTAATATGTAATATGAAATCGAAAATAAATAAATAAAAATATATATATATATATATATATATATAAAGGGAAAATCGAGTGTTAAATCGATTTAATGGAAAATTCAAGTGAGTGTCAATATTAAATGCGATTGGTATTACGATATTATGTAGCACAAATTAGACTGTTTTTTAACACAACTGAAATTAAAACATTTAACGGGGCATTATAAACGTTGCTCTTGTAATTACTATTTTGTTTATCATTCAAAATATTTCGAAAGTAAAAAGATTCAAGTTTAAGAATTTGAATAACCCTGGAGTAAAAATAAATAGACATTTATGAGTCATTTACAATCTCAATTAAGGTGATGATTACGTTTAGTAAATCTAATCTTAGCAAAAATTTTTCCATAATAACAAACGGATCCAGTGACTTTGGTACGAATATCTTTATGGCGCTTACGAAAAGTTAATTGCCATTTTCTAGTCTTTCATAGAAAGTATACGGACCTTAGAATTTAAATCCCGATTTAGTACAGTAATAATTATTTAGCCAAATCATGTCAAATGTTTACTTTTCAAAATCGAAAGACAAAGTTATGGGTATGGAAAGATTCGAAAAATCCCCATATGGCAAGAAATTATCTTTCGAACAATAGTTTATATGGTAGCTGCCCAAACGATGTAGCTATTCGATCCAATACGTGTATATTTCAAGTTTCATTCAGAAATTATCAAATCCGATAGATTAGCTTGCATAAGAAGCGATAAAACAAAAAATAATAAGAACGCTCTAGTCGGGAAAGCTCGACTAGGAGAAATTCGGAAGCAAAGACATTATGTCGATATGTATTTTCTTGCATAAGTATACATGTATGTATATATGTTCAAGGTCGCTTATGAAAAATATCTGAAATAATAAAACTATGATGATTCATTTTTTGCTTCTAAGAAGTAAGGACGAAAATATACGATAAAAATCCGATTAAAATACGATTAACATCAAAAAACAATCAAAAGCAATCGTTTCACAGATTTTTGGAAAATTAACGCAAAAGGATACAGAAAATGAATGAAAAACGTATTAAACAAATTTCAAGATAAAAACTTTGCTTGAGTAACGGTACAAGCCAGTTATTTTATAAGCATTGTTTTGACTCAATGCCAGATGATTCGGTTTTGGCGATATCATATTTGTCAGCTGGGTTGGCTGTGACTAACACAGAAAATCACTTGCAGTGGTCACACCCACTTTTATATATACACATACACATATGTCTTAACTGATAATACTTCTAGCACTAATTTTACGAATATTCAAATGTATATCGGTGTGTATTCTTATTATGAGTTTGTTTTTATACCCTGTACCCGTTAAAAATTCGCCAAAAGTTGTGTAAAGTTGTATGTGACATGGCAAAAAAAAAAGCATCTGCGATACCATAACATATATATATAAATATATATATTCATAAAGAGATGTCTGCCTGTCTATCTGTTGCCATAGAACATTCAGGCAAGAGACACCAAGTTTGGCATAAATATAATTCCACGTATTCAATTTCATTATAATCGATTTCAATAAAACCGATTAAAGTCGATTTTTTGATTGTACCTTGAAGGTTTGAAGAGCTGGTGACATGAAATTTTGAATATACAGGGTATTTCCTAGTCGGGCTCTGTCAGCGAGAGCACACTTGTTCTTTGCTTTTTGTTTGTGCTCATTGTGAAATGTAGTACTATATCAATCTTGATAGCGATAATGTGGCCAGTGAGCCACTTGACTTAAATTTGTGGCTTAACTCAAAATATTTACATTAGCATATATATACATACATACTTGGAGACATACATACACATAAGTTTGTGCTTACGTATTTGTGATTAATTGTATGTTTTGCAGATCCAGTTTGATTTCAACAACAATGTGTTATTCACGTCATTCGCACAGTGCTTACCAACATTAAACTTACAAGCGATATTTTTTTACGTTGTCAATTACAGCGGAAAATGTGAATACCGGTTAGCATGTAGTGTAGTGCACTGGCTTGACAAATCCACATATATTTGTGTATATTATTTATAAATCAATATATAATATATTTATACATTTGTTTGTTTGTATATATAGAACACTTCATCATATCTAGCAGGAAATTGCATGCGGCTCTGGCAATCAAAAAGTGCAAACAAATTTACAATGCAAAATAAATAAAAAGATAAAGAAGTAAACACAATAAATAAATAAATATATATATATATATATATATATATATATATTTGCCATTTGAATAATTTGATGGGCTCAGAGCCAACGAATAACTCAGTTGCCAAGAATTGGCCAAACAGAAATGTGTACATACATAGGTACATTTGCAGATATCAGCGGACTATCAGAAAGGAAAACCACAAAAACAATATGATAAATGTACATAAATAAATGAATACAAATTATGACATACACCAAAATGTAGACTTAATTGGCCTAAAACCGATTGAAATGCAATTACATCTATAGGTATACCCATCTGGAATATATTTGGTCTATAGGCCCATTTACCAAATCAGCTGTCAAATCGTTTAGAGTTTGTACACTTGAAAACCTACAGATTATTTATTGAAAAAAAATTAACATATTATATACAATATCTAAAAGATCTTTTCGAGCAGTGTGAAGCACAATTTTTAAAGTGCTATAAAGTTTAAACAAGGAAAAAAACGCAAAATGCTTAAATGCCAATTTTTTTAATGTTATATCACATTTGAAAAAGAAACTTTAGTTTTTATAAAAATACTAATTAATTAATTAAAGTTAGTCCAAAACTGAAAACATATCCAAAATACACATAAAAACTTATTTCGAGCAGTCTTAAAAAAAAGTTAAATAATTGGCGTATAAAGGCTTAAATAAAGATTTGAATACTCAGTATGATATCCTTTAGCCTTAACAATTTAGCTTAACCTATTTTTCATGGAAGATACCAGCTTCCGGGAAGTTTCTGGGTTGATCTTGCTCCACTCCTCCAGCATAGCATTTTTGAGATATGTTGTGATTCCGGATGTTATTTTCCAGCAGAGCCCACAAATTTTCAAGAACATTTAAATCTGGAGACTGGGCCTGTGGAATTATCATGTGGGGGCAGTTCCAGATAAGCCAGGACTGTACTTATGCTTGTGGTCGTTTTCCTGGTAGAACCGGAATGTACGTGGGATTCCCAGATTCTCGGCACTTAGGAAATTTTCCTTTTGTATACCGAAGTACACATTCCTGTCAATTGTTGTTTCAATAATCACAAAATTTCCGCCACCGGCTGCCGAGATAGATGCCCATACCATGACACTTTCTCCGCCATGCTTGACTGTTGCCTTTAAGTGTTTGGGATTCAGCTCAGTATTGGACTGTTGCTACACATAATTAGGTCCGTCCGGTCCAAAAATATTGAATTTGTACTATATTCAAATATGACTGTGTTCCACAACTCCAAATCCTTGCCCAAGTGGATTTTGGCAAACGCCATCCTAAACCCTCTATTTTTTAATTTTGTAAATTGCTCTTTCCGTGGTACTCGGTCTTTAAAGTCATATTTGCGCAAAACCTGCAGCACAGTTTCAACACTGAACTTTTTCCTTATTTCATCCTGGACCTATTGAGTCAGTTTTTGGGCCGCTAGCTTAAGATTTCCCCTTGTTTTCTTGATGATCCTCCGCTCGCCCTGTTTGGTGAAAATCTTGTTTGGTGCCATTCCGCTATCGCCCTCCATCCAATTTTCATCGACGAAACTCCAAATTATGTAGAATACAGTTGAGGTGTTTGGATTGACCATTTTAGCTATTTGGCGATATGAATATCCAATTTTTAAGTGTTCCCGGATGAGTTTCCTTTGCTCAATGGTTGCCCATAGTTCTTGTTGGCTTAGCACCCGAAATGCTGGACTAAGCTGACTACGGATGATTAGTCTATTTTTACCGAAAATATTCGACTTTAGGTAAAAAATCCAGGTGTCCATAATGTAACTGTTCGAAATAACCTTTTACCATAAAAAGATTTACTTGTTACATAACCTTACCTAGCAGGTGGAAAAACCACAGTTTATTAGGGTCATATATTCATTTTGGTGGTTAATAAATGTACCGCCATCGGTCTTTGGAATTTTTGAAAAATAATTAATAATTACTTTATGGCAGGTAATCAAAATTATTGCTAGACAGTGCTCGAAATGAGCTTTTAGCCACTGTATATGATATATATACAATATATATGTCCCTTCTAGTCATGGAATGTTTGATGTCTGTAATCGTGTTAATTTTCGATAACAGAATCATTAATTCTTTTAGTCGACTCGATTTTTATAATACAGCCCTAGAAGAACCGAATTCTACTCTGAATAAAGACGAGGATCTGCTTAACAAAACACATACATACATACATATGTACATACATAAGTATATACATATAAGCCAGAAGTTGTTGGATCAGCTCAGTTTGTGGGTCAACAAACAAGTTTTAGTCCAAAAGCAAGATTTATGAATTTTTTACTTATGTCAAGAGTACTAAAACTTAGATATTCATAATTATAGCGATTCTACATGCATACTTACACAACACAATGTATGCATATACAATGTTTGCTTGTTTTTGCTGTTTGAACGGCACAAGCGAACAAATCTATGTACATATGTGTGTACATATGTATATAATATGTCTACCCATGTAATTAATGTCCACATGCAATTTTCAATGCATTTACATAGCAAAATGTCGGAATGGGTGAGTTGGAATAGCTTTTTCGTAAGTCTGATGAACTGAGTGGGTAGGGGGTGTTGATGTTGCTGTTGTTGTTGTTGTTTTTGAGTACAATTAAACGAAAGCAATTTAACAATTTATCGGTGCAGGCTCCCAACTTGTAGGCAGGCAGCTTTTGCGGCGACAGAGCGTAAAGCTTTCAGATTGAGAGAGCAACGATGCGCTGCTGCTGTGGTGAGTACTATCTGCTGCTATTTGGAGGTGTGGCGACGTCGCTGTGACGTAGTCAGTAATACAAATATTTTGTTTTTGGCAAAACTACCCACAAGATGTAAACTAAACTCACACACACATAGGCAGACACACAACAAGCAGGCATAAAGCAAAATACAAGCCAACAACAAAAACAAAGCAACCAAAATCGCGATGCGAATTATGTTCACATTTCAAAAATAAACAATATGCCGCGGCAAAATAACAACAAAAAAACAGCAATACCCAACAACAATTAATGGTCGACGATTTTTGCATATTTTGTTTTTATCCGCGTATTTGCAAGGCAGAACAAACGGGCAAAGGCAAACAATGAAGCCGCAAAACGAGTTATGGGCAACGCTATGCAAGTAGCGGACGCTGACGATGCCGAAGGTGAATAACACCCAGCAGCGCAGCACAGACAAAACAGATACCGAGAGAGACGGAGAGAGAGAGAGAGAGAGAGAGATAGAGAGCGCGAGCGAGTTAAAATGAAAGTATGAGTGGGACTAATGCTGCAGTAGTGTTGGGAGTGGGTTGGACGAAGCTTCAAACTTGGAAATATGTGCATACATACACAGATGTACACTTAAATACATATGTACATACTTGAATATGAATGTCCATCTGCTTGCTTAGCAGCATTTACAAGTAAATTTATTTTATTTACTGGGATCGTCGTTCAACAACAACAACAAAGAGCAACAGCTGTTGAAAGTAGTCCTTTTCTTCCGCCAAGTGCAAGCTACAATCATATATACATACATATGTATATCGATATTACGTATGTATGTAGGTATTTAAATCACAACCCCAAATCGAGACAACAGGAAGAAATCGTCGGCGATTTGCTTTTGCAAATTTTATTTACATTTTTTTCATCTTGTTTGCTGTTATTGCGACTGCTGTTTTGTATCACAGTTCTGCGCGCGTTTTATGATAATCTAAAAATAGCTAGGAGCAGAGCAGACGCAGACGGCTGTAACGGTTTAGGATTACAAACAGATATATGTACATATATATATGTATATTATGTGAGTATGTGTGTCTATACATATACAATTACAATCGATTGCGACAGGTGGTCGTCAAAAGCTCGAGTTTTTATGCCAATCAATTTGTATCTTTATGTCAGACGTGAAGCCGTTCTCTTACTCTCTCACTCACTCACATAGATCGAATGGGTTTCGCAGAAAGCTATGCTACAGAAAGCTCACCTTACTCAGAGCAAGCTACTCAGGATCAATTTCTGGGCCAAACTTTTGATGCACTTTAAACACATATCTACGTGTCAATTGGCAAGGTTGGTTTTCCAAAAGCTCAACTTTTTCCCAAATTGAATGATTATGAGAATGTGTGTGTGTGAAATGAATTCTCTTCGATTTAGTTTAAGCTTAGACTTTTACTTGGGGCTTGTTTACTTAAACCTGGTTGGGCCACAAAGAAACGCAACGAAGCGAAAACCAAATCGGAAATAGGTTTAAGAAGTTTTGACATGAGACCAAAGTCCGGTTACGCCCCGATATCGATGGAATTTGCTGGCATAAAGCGCAAAGTGCCAAAGCCTTTAAGACGAAATGACTTAGACACTAACACAAAAAATAGCGCAAACAAAATGAGACAGATATGATATAAATATATATATTGATATATAAATATATATGCATAAATACTTTGCGACCCGTTCGTTCATTATTCAAAATTTGACAGGCTTTTAATTAGTGTTTTGTTCATCTTTCAAAATTTGTGCAGCTCCCGCCAAATGCCGCGTGCCACTTGCTAAATTTATCAGGTTGGTCAATACAATATAAACAAATACAGGTGGCCTAACAAAGTTCACACTATATTGAAAAATACAAAAACAACTCAAATGAACACCCAGATAATGTGCATAAGGAGAGCAATATTTGTGTGTATGTGAATCGAAATAAATATACACAGATATTTGTAAATATATCGAAGTATGTATACACATATGTGTGTATGAATGTTTTTGTGCACAACAATAGATAAACAATGCACACTCGCAATCGCAAAAACAAATTATAAGCACAACGATATCTGAATACACTTTTTGTGGTGCTTCAAAAATGGATGGGGATGGATTATCCCAATCATTTCTAGTATTTATACAATAGGAGTTCAGATAATAATAGTTCTAGAGCGTCATTAAGTTAAAATCATGATTTAAGAAAATGGACTCAACTATGAGATACGCTATAAGCTGTATTGTACAACATAATTATTACTTTGGAAAATGCCACATATTACTTATACACTTACTAATATGTATTATATTATATGTATGTGAATTATATCATAGAGCATTAAATTTTCTGCGTCCGGCTAAAACTGCTGCCACTTGTTATGGTTATTCTTCAGTGGTGGCTATCTATATACATACATATACTTTTATTGCGTTCGAATGTTTTTGTATATGTATCTATGTGTGTGTGTGTGTGTGTGTGTGTGATGGCATTTTTGGACACTGACCTACGCCTAAGCATGGTACGACTAGAGAGATATGATATCAATTCGCAAAAGAAATAAATAAATAATAAAAGTACAGACTATAATTACAAAAACGGAGAAGAAAGTGCAAAAAAACTGATATTGGGAGGGGAGAGAAAGAGGGATATGCTTGAGCCCGTTGCTGCAGTTATGGCAACTATGTAAATATGAACATGCAAACTAGTCGGCAAGCTAATTAAACGGTATTCAGCTGAGCAGCGCAATAGTCAATTGGCCGCGAAAATGCGATTTGGCATAATCATATTCACCTCATCCCCCTCCACCATGCTTAACGCGATCTATCGAACACACTCTATCTCTCTCTCTCTCTCTCTCTCTCTCTGCCTCTATCTATCTGTTCACCTTTCCCTCTACACGTGCTATATTCCCCCCGCGGCATACAGCTTGACATGCTACCCAACTGCCCGACAAGGTTAAACTAAAAATAGATATGGAGAATAACATGGCAAACAGCAGAAACAATAACAACAACAATAACAAGTTGCAGAGCAGGGGGTATTTATAGCAACGTCTACAACAACAACAACAACAATAATGACAACGGCGACTGTAAAATACTTGAGTAAATGAAAAACTTGAAACAATATCAAGAAGGAAGAGCTTTAGTCGTCGCACCGCACTTGAAATACACTTTACACCGGCTCAACCCTTTAAGAAAAAACCGAATGGCTTAAATCTGAAAATTTATATTACTATACATACATCTGAGGTCAAAATAATAGTACTGCCCACATATGATTTGGTAAATGATGAACAAAATATACTTTAAATAAGCTTAAAATATTATGAACATGTTATCCGAAGACAAGCAATCAATACTTTAATCAATAGAATAAGTAAACTTTAAAAAATGGCATAGCTATAAAGTTATTAACAAACCAAAATAAAAGCCTCTAACTAAATTTTTTATTTTGTTTCATTAAATTATTTTTTTAATATTTAATATGATTAAAATAGTAGAGGGATAATACTGAATTTTCCACAGCTTTAGCTGGAGCTAAATAATATTTCAATAGACTATATATGATGTGAGGATGCATATATATATATATATATTATTTTTAGTTTTTCATTATTTTTGGCAGAATTAGATTTTTGATCATTATGAACATTTTAAACAACAAGCGTATCTCAGAAACTATAAGAGCTAGAGACTTCAAACTTCGAATATAAGTTCTCGTATACAAGGCGCAAATCAAGTTTGCTTTATTTTTATCGATAACTGCCTCAGTTTCTCGATTATCGATACATTTCAATAGCAATAAATTCCACAAAAAGGCAGAGGCTTCTAATTTATACATAATCTGCATATGCATTAAAATCGTATAAGAAACACCTAAGTTATAATCGAAAATATATTTTCATATTGGTCTAATTGCTGTCAGCAGCTGCAAGCATTTTCTGTATGCATAAATATGCGAGCGCATTTGTGAGAATGAGATGGAATGATATTCGACGCTAGCGTCAATATATTTGAGTGTATTCTGCAGAGGCCCGATCGAGCTCACTCGACAACAGCATTCTTACTTGTTATGAAAGGCTTAGAAATGAGGCACTACTGCGTAAAAAAAAAATAAAATAATAATTAATTATTGGAAATCTTTTCAATATACATATCCCATGTTTTGCGTTACAAACAATATGCCGTAGTTGTCACGGCTTTGTACATGGGCAATCGAAATGAAAAACTTGAAAATGGAATAAAAATAAAATAAGCAGTGCAAACCAAAACCAAGCAAAACAAATGAAACAAGAGAGAACCTTGCAGTCAGACGTAACCGACAGCAAAATACTATGATATCATAATTTGTGTGCAGCTATGAAATACTGTCAAAGTTTTCCTTTCAGATTGAGCTAGATATAAGAGAGTTATCTTTCGAAGTTTGGCAACTGTTGCTCATAAATTACTGAAGATAAGAACTTTTCGAGATTTTGTGGACGTGGTTGAAAAAAATGAAAGAGAAGGTTCCTAATATCATTTATCGGTTTTTGGGAGCGGGAGTGGACGTGGTGCAATTTTTTTAAGGTTATACTGGCAGTATATTTTTCAAATTTGGTCTTATCTTTGACGTTCCCAACTCAAAAAAGCGAAAGATATAGTCATTTTAAATTTTTAGGGGCGGAGGGCTGGGGGCGTCGGAAGTGGACTTGGCATATGCTGATCTTTGAAGGACATCGCCAACAACCTACCAACCAAAATTGGTGACTGTATACATAAAATTGTGGGAGATATGTGGCTTTATCGATTTGCGAAAATCGATTTGATCATGACACTTTATCTATTCGGAGCACTTTCAAGTATATGTTACATGTCCCTAAGAGTGTCGAAAAAAGTTGCGTTCATTCAGACGGAAATTGCACAAACCCAATATACTGTAATACCTTCGGTATCATAGTATACAAAATGTAGCAACATCAGCAGCGTTGCAGTTGGCATCGCAGTCGCCGTTACTTGGCCCAGTTTAAAGCTTTGGCAACTTAATAGGTCATATTAATTGTCGTCGACGATGACGACGGCGTCCATAACAACAAACCAAGCTTGGTTTCGTCTAAGCGAAAAAGCTTTTGGTGCCCCGAAGAGTCACGAATAAAATTCGCAAGCCTGTCAGAAAGGCAAACCAACAGTCTATGCCTGGAGTCCATGTCGACAATATCGATCTGCGATACGGTTTTGTATGCCAACTCGATAATGTGGTTATGAATTACTGTCCGTCCTTGACCAGTGATTAATCCTTAGCTCATACGTACTGGCTACATATGTGCATACATACACATCTGGACAGTAAAATAGGTGTGAAGTGAATAACTTGGTGGCAAGCACCATGCATGACTGCTTTTTAAGTTCATAAATTTTTAATTTCATTCTTAACATTTTGGTGGCTAAAGTTTCTGTAAGCATCGTTACCAAACAAGTTTTTCCGATTTTGATGAATTCAGAGAATGTTGTGTCCTTATGAACCAGGCGAAGTTTTTCCACATCTTAAATTTTACTGTTCTAACTGTTCTAACCAGAGGAACTTTACTAGTCTACTATTATATTGACTGCTTACACTCACTAATCGCCGTCGAGTAGTTGGTTGTGGCTACAACATTTCCAATTTCGCTTGCATCCGATGTTGATGACTCAAAAGGATCACTTTTAGCCAATAACACCATATGATTATCGATTGCTGATGAAGTTTTCCTGAATCATACTCGCATTTTACTGTTTTTATTTCTCGATTTATTAGCATTTTTAGAAAAGTTCTGAAGCCGACCAATTATTGTAGCTAATTGTAAATTTTTCCCTTGATCTGACAGCAGACACTCTATCTTCGGTATTTGGCCTTTTAGTAAGTCCTTGGCACATTTAATGCAATTTGATAGCTCAGTTAAGCCTTAATTATATTGAATACATATTTAAATCTTATTCTTATTCTTATTTTAATGCAATTCGCATCTATTCCGCTGTCCAGCACAATATGGACTTTTACCAAAGAAATGTTTTACATCATTTGACTGTGCGCTTCCGATTTTCAATAAAAAATAATTTCGCCATATGTACAAATTAATATATTGGGTTATGAACACAATATTAAAAAATGCACTAGTATTTGTCATAACACCTATTTCGCTGTCCTGAGGTGTGCATATGGAAAGATTGAATGTTGAAATCCACATTCATATACTTATTTATCTTTCTAGAATCAGGGGTAGTGTTGAAAGGGGAATTTACATCATACACACATACACACATACATAAATTCCAAGCCCGATGCACTTTTTATAGATGTTTTGGCGCTCTGTGAACCATTTTCGAAATTGACGAAATAAAAAAAAAACATTTCGCATGTTTGTTACTTTTTCACAAGTTCTGTTTGTTTTCAGTGCACTTAGCCACTTCTGCTTGTATAAATGTACGTGTGTGTGTGTATGTGTATATATATGTGTGTATATGGTACAAGTTCATATGCACGTTATCGACGATTAAATACCCTTGCAAACAGAATAGCGTTTGTGGAGCAATTCAATGTAAAGAATGTTGATTGATGAATTCCGCCTAAATAAGATTTCGGCTAGATTTTTAGGGAGGAGCTTTAGCAAGTTGTCCTAAAAAATAAATAAAATCTAAGTAGTACTACATTCATTGTACATTGATTAGACGATTCGATATGATTTTAATCTGAGCTTTGGAAAGTTAATATAAAATGTTTGTTTTATGTGGGTAAAGTTTTTTATAAATGTATGAATGTATTCAGGATTGTTATCAATTGGTATCAGAAATAATCAGAATTATCAACAATACGCAATACAACGCAAAGATCACAAGTTCTCATAATAAAATAAATCAATCATATTGGTACTTATTTTTCGGAACATGTGACGTATGTATGTATGTATTTGTATGCGTACAGTGTGAAGGGCGCGGAGGCAATTACGAAAATGACAAGAACAACAACAAAAACTACGACGTTAACAAAAAAATTCAACGATATAAATTTCTCATAACAATAAAAAGAAGGTCAGGCAGCGAGAGATGTCGCTGCTGCTGCCTTTGCAAGCGCTGTCGACGTCGCAGTCATGCTTGACGTCGTCATCGGCGTCAGGTTAGCGATTTAATAACTGCATATGAGACTATAACATAGTTAAAATGATATTGCAAATACAATTAAAGCGATAACAAATTACAGAAATGTAACAACAAACAACAAGAGTAAAGCAGCATAAGGTGCAATGCCTAACGGAACGTGCAACAAGCTCATAGCCAAAACAGGGAAGGGGGTACAACGGCGTGTGAGCAACTTAACTCACCACGACAAGCGCAGAGAGCGCGCTAGAGAGAGAATGCAAAGTCCACCACAAAACGAGCGAACGCTGCTGATGACGACGACGCAGCCGACGACGACTCGTTAGCTAGCTGACAAAACGAAACCGGCTTTGGTTATAAATAAACCTTTCCCATGCTGGTATTTGGCTTTCGAGTCTCTTGCGGTGCAGTGACAACAACAGCAGAAGCGAATACAGAACACACAAAAGCAACAACAAACGGCGTTCAGGCGAAAAACACGAACATATCGAATGAAAACCGCTGTGTGAAAAGAAAATACAATAAAAAGAAAGAAAAAGACAAAAAAAAGAAGAGAGAAACGAGACCAGAGCAAAATAACAAATAAACCAGCGAAAGACTTCTCAGACTCTCCCCCCTCGAGCATATATTTTTTATTATTATTATTTATTGTTCTTGCTGAAACACAAAATTTGTGTGCTTTTTTAATTGTTATTTGGCTGCTGCAAGCAGCACAATATTTCATAGCTGGTGCAGAGCACTCGTGCCTAGACTTTTTTGTTTTCTTTTTATTCATTGTTTTTTACAACAAAAGCAAAGGAAATTCTAATTGGATCAAACGAAATTGAACGGGCACCAAGACACAGCTTTAAGCAAACACAAAAACAACAGCAATAAGAAACCCATTGAAAAGAGTAAAAAGAAAAGAAAAGCAAAGCAAAAAAAAAACACGACAATCGCGCGCGCACTGCTGCAAGTGTGTGTGTGTGTGTGAATTAGTGAAAGTTACGCGCGCGTGTGCAACGACACAGGCCACGCCCCAAACGCCCACACAATGAACCGATCAAACAGTTTTGTCAGCTCACTGAAATGGTGGCCACTGCAGGGTCACAACAATCAGGCAGCAACAACAGCAACGGCAACTGCCCCGCCCCCCTCAAGCAGCAGCAGCAGCGCCGGCTACTCACAATCGGCGCCCAGCTCGCCCACATCCAATTGGCCACCGTCGCTGCAGCAGCACCACCAACACAAGCTGAGCGTCGGCGCCAATGTGAACGCCACATTTGGCAGCAGCGTCGCCGTACAAAAGCTGCGCGAATCGAAATGGTTCAAACCCGAAGAGCAGCGCATTTTCTGCGCCGTCGTCGAGTGCGGCTTCATTGTGGAGGTGCGCAGCAGCGCCGCTGCCGAAGCGGCTGCAGTAGCAGCAGCTGCCGCTGCAGCTGCTGCTGCCGCCAACGACGGCGATTTACTGGACATCGATTGCCCACCACTAACATTGGCCCCACCGCTGATTATACCACGCAACGGCAGCAGCAGCATAAGCTTTGTTGAAACGCAGGACGAGAATGAGACCCCGGTGGCGTCGTGGTACGGCATCGTACTCTGCAAAGTGGCCAAAGGTAAGTACGAACAAAATAAATTCAGAAGTGCAAATGCAGAAAGCACAACTGAGAGCAAAAGAGAGAAAGAGAGCGAAAAGCTCATCTCGAACGGTTGTTTACAATTCCGCCATTTTCCGCCGTTGAAAATTAAGCTCTCTTTTGCTAGAAGTACATATTTTGAAAAGTTAAAAGTATTACAAGAAATGTACATTTGACCTCAAAATATTGCTATGCAATTGGTTTTTCTTTCGCTAGATGATGATTAATTAAACAACTACAGACGTCAGAGCAATTAAGCTAATCTCACAAGTTCGACAAATGCTGATATTTCAAAATGACATTCAATAAAAACAATAATTCGTATACATGTGTGTATATGTTTGTGCATGTATATGGTACAATGTTTTTGTATGCAGCACTCTTTTTATCTTATCGAAGATAACAACAACGCCAACATTGTCGAGTGGGGCTGAGAAATAACACTGCGCACTGCTCAGCTTAGATTTCAAGAGGCAGCAAAACAAAGCGCCAGGCAGCACCAGCAGCAGCGAACTTTGCGACGGCCCGAGTCGCACGCACGCACTCAAACACACACACACATATATATATATATATATATATATATATATATCTATACATATATGTACATACATGCACAATCTGTGCTTTCAAATCGCTGTCTCATTTACTACTGCAACATGACCATTCACAATGCTGCGCCGACAGCTGCCAGAACATTCCAGAAACATGCATATGTGTGCGCAGCGCAAATACAAAATGTAAACAAAACAAATAATCTTAAAAAAAAACTTTGGACAATGCACTCCTTGACATAGGCAGCAGCAGCACCATAATGTGCCTTTAGTCACGCATACATCTTTTTTCTCTCTATTTCGGCCAGTAAGTCTCAGTCTTGTGATGTGTGGTGAACTGAAGTGTATTTGCTCATTGTTCAAAGCTTGACGAGAACATCTACATTCACCACGGCGGACAAGACTGTTGCATCTCGTGCAGTCAACAACTCACCACTATATGTGGTACGGTGGGTGTCTCTATTTGTATTTGCATTTGTGGGTGTGCATAACAATCAATTGCTAAAGCTTTTGCTCTTTGTCGCATGCCGTGTTTTGACATCACTAAACAACTTGCTGTACCATACAAGCATGCACTGGCTGCATTTATGTATTATGTTTGTGTGTGTTTGTGTAGGGGGCGTATCAGTACAGAAAAGATGCAATCTAGATTTTTATGTAAAGTACCCCAACTAGATGACGTCACAAATTGCACTTATCAGTTTCGCTTGGTTGCGGATTATCGGAGATTCATACAAAGTCCCTCAACAGGTGCCGCTTTGTAATGCGTTCAATGAACCAGAAACAAAGATGAACAACGGCAATGCGAAAGAAATTTAAAAAAATATTTTTTTCCTCGTCAATTATATTTCTGGACAAACTGTACATACACTTAAGCAATAAAATAACAACAAAGCCACCAAAATAACAAAAAATTGGAGCTGTCAAGTGTGAAAACATCATGTCAATTATAGAAGCTTTAAGCCAATGTCATAAAAAAAACAACTAACCAGATAAGCCAGGACTGTACTATTCCGGACTTATACTTGGGGTCGTTGTCCTGGTAGAACCGGAAAGTACGTCGGATTCCTAGCTTCTCGGCACTTTGGAGTAAATTTTCCTTTAATATATCGAAGTACACATTCTTGTCCATTGTTGTTTCAATGAACACCAAATTTACGACGCCGGCTGCCGAGATACATGCCCATACTATGACACATCCTCCGCCATGACGTATTGGACTGTCGCCACACATACTTCCGTCCGTCCGGGCCAGAAATGTTGAATTTGTACTCATATTCAAATATGACTGTGTTCCAGAACTCCAAATCCTTGTCCAAGTGGATTTTGGCGAACTTCATCCTAGACCCTCTATTTTTTGCGATTATAAATTGGTTTTTCCGTGGTACTCGGGACTTTAAGTCATAGTTGCGTAAAACCTGGAGCACAGTTTCCACACAGCAATTTTTCCCCATTTCATCATGCACCTGTTGAGTCAGTTTTTGGAACCGATAGCTTAGGATTTTCCTCCGCTCGTCCTGCTCGACGTAAATGTTGCTTGGTGCCATTCCGCCCTTGCCCTCTGTCCGATTTTCGTCGAAGAAACTCCGAATGATTTTTGACGTGTTCCAGGATGAGTTTCCGTTGATCAATGGTAGTCCGTTTGCCCATAGTCCTTGTTGGCTTGTTGCACCCGAAATGCAGGAAAAACTAAACTGACTAAGGAGGATTGGTCTATTAAAACCGATAATATTCAACCTGAAGAAAAAAAACCCGGTTTTATGGCACCCAGGTGTCCATAATGTAACAGTTTAAAATTAGCCTGAACCCCAAATTGAGGTACTTTTCTATATTTTTTTGCAACGTTATAACAAGAATGTTGTGAGCATAGCACATGCATACGTACGTACATACACTCAATTGTAGGTCGGGTCATTTTAGAAAATGCTTGCTGCTGATAGAAATGCGATTAATATGAGTATATATTTTCAAACATAACTTGGGTGCTTCTTATCCGATCTAGATGAAATTTGGGCAGCCTCTGTCCCTTAAAGTTTGGAATTTATTGTTATCGGAAATCGCAACGTATCGAGAATCAAAAAACGGTTCAGATATCGATCAAATAAAGCAAACTTTATCTGCGCCTGGCATATATTCCAAATTTCAAGTCTTTAGCTCTTATAGTCTCTGAGATCCGCGTGTTCATACAGACGGACGGACCGACAGACGAACATGGCTATATCGAGTCGGATGTTGATCCTGATCAAGAATATATTAATGGCGTCGGAGATGATTCCTTCAGCCTGTTACATACATTTGCACAAAACCATTACCATTATATATTAATCCTAAGTGTTTTTTTTTTTTTAATTCTCCGACAGACAACAAACCAAAACCGGAAACCATCGAAATATTTTCTGTGAAAATACGCGAAAATGGCACATACAAACTGATCAAAATGTCATTGGCCGACATTTGGAGCCATGGCTGGGAGTTACGCATCAATAATTTCGCCGATAAGGAGAAAACGCCGCATATTGAAAAGGACATACGCAATCAGGTAGATATTATGTAATATATATAAAATATACATTCATATGTAAGTACACATAACATCATCCATCACATTTCTAACAAACATTTGTTATCTTATCTTGGATAGGTGTCGCTGGCGCGCAAGGCCAGGCAGAGTCTGTGGAACAATAATAAGCATTTTGTGTACTGGTGCCGCTATGGCAGTCGCCAGCAGGATGTGCGCAAGCGACAGGTAACCACGAGTGCTAATCACGTGCTGCTGCATTTGATCAACTGATAAGTTTGCACCTATCTATATACTGTTGAACTGTATATAGGTACGCATCACACAACTTTATGTATATTCCAAATGCCCGCCACACACAAAATTAATCCTCAATACACACACACACACGCATAGTTGCAGCAGCAAAAACTATACAGACACACACACACACACACACACACACACACACACATACACACGCACAATCGTTCTTGGCCAACTGACACTAAAGAAAATCAATTGTAACAACAACTACAACAAATCATGTTAAATATCATTAAATATTCATATGTACATATTATGTATGTGTGTGTGAAAGCATTCGACTGAGAGATCTATGTTAATCAGATTCATCTGCGTACATAATAAACTATATATATATATATATATATATATATATGTATATATATATATATATATCTATATAAGCAGCATTATGTAATTGTCTGACTGTCGGCTGTTCTGAATGTGAAACTGAACCTATCTATATAACGAATAACGAATCATTTCATTAATGGCATATTGGATAGCAGCAAATGTATGTATGTATGTACAATTGTGTAACAGCATCTATCTTCTCATTTGAGTGCAACAACAACAAAAAGAGCAAGAAAACAACAACAACAAGAACAACAAAAAATGCAAATTTTACTACTTGTAATCCCTATATCTTACAGATGTCGGAGTGCGTGAAATGGGGCAGCGTTGGCATGAATGCGGGCATGTTGCTGGTGCACAATAATAGGCAAAAAAGCTATTCTCACTCAAAGTAACTAACACGAAATACACTCTCCATATTTAATACATGTACATGCAAACACACTCACACACACACACACACACACACACACACACACACACAGCCACATACACATGCGTACATACTGCTTCAAATTGTTCTGCTGAAGACAGAGAAACAAACAAAATCCAAAGCAAATTGTGATAAGATAATTCATGTTTAACTACAGCGGCGACAAACAACAACAAATGCAAATACATATATTTATTAACAAAAGTATCTTCAATATTGAAAACACATATATATATATATATATGTATCTATATATATTTAGAGAGAAAAAGAGAGAGCAGGCTCTAAAATTGTTACACTTATTTCATTAGCAGTATTAGAATAAATGATAAATGATATACAAACAGCAACAAAAGTGCCCCAAAACAGCGTGCATTTCACTCACACGAACACAAACACACACACACACACACACACACACACACACAAACACACAAACACACACACACCCACACACCTGACTTTTGTTCATTTTTGCGGTTGCAACTTGAGCTACAATATACACTTAAATATGCAACACAAAGGTGTGTTTAAAAAAACACGAATTGTATTTATATTTGTATATTTTGACAGAGAGAGAGACACACTATGAAATTTGAAAAGACTTATTAACAATTTGTTGTTTTTTTTTTTTTTGATTATTATTATAATTAATATGATTATGATTATCATTGTCATTAATATTATGTATTATCATAACTATTATTATAAGCCTACTATATTAGATTATTATGTTGCAATAGGAATAAAAGTATGCGGCACTCTATTTTTCCCCTTTTTCGATTCGCTTCGATGGAAGTGCAGTCGTAACACATTAATATTTCAAAAACAAATACATACTGAACAAACTTTTATAGACCTGTAAGCAAATGCAAATACAAAAAGAAGAAAAAAAAAAAAAAATGTAATTAAGGTGCACGTAGTGTTGCTCAACACCTTTTGTAGCACACTTTTGTGCATCGCAGTGAATTCACAGCAAATAAACAAGAATTCTTAAAATTCATCACACACCCAAACTCATTGCAGTATGCATTCATTCATTCATTACGTGACGTAACGTGAAGTGGCGTGACGTAACGCGACGTTATGTAATATTAGCTATAATCATGCAGTTAGCTTGTAAGTGAAATATAACCATACATATAAACATACGATTGTATACATACATGTGTACTTTTTGTTTTAGTCCCTTAAGCGATTTATAAAATATTTATATATAATATACCTATATGCATACATCAAATTGGCAATATGAATCTTGAATATGAAACGTTTGTAAAATGCTTTATATTTGGATATTATTAAATGTTTATCAACATACAAACACAACTAGTTTTATTTCATCAGAAATTAAATCTTTTATTTCCCTATTTCCACAGCCGTCAAGACAGCATTAATTATACTATTATACCAAAATGGTATAATAGTATATTGGTTTTGTGCAATGTCCGTCATGCTGTCTGTCCGTCTGTATGAACGCGCGTTCGTCCGACACCCTTAGATATAAAGACTTGAAACTTGGAACGTATACTGGAAAGTACACTCAAAAGTTAAAGTGTCTTGGGTTTGGACCTACGTCCACTAGGGAGCTAGAAAATCGATAAATCCCCATATCTCTTACAATCTCCATATCTCTTACAATTTAATGAATACAGTCACCAATTTTGGTTTGTAGGTTGTTGGCGAGGTCCTTGAAAGATCGGCATGTGCCACGCCCACCTCCGACGCCCCCATCACCCCCGCCCCTAAAATTTTCGAATGGCTATATCTTCCGCCGTTTTTGAGTAGGGAACGTCAAATTTAGTAGGTATATTACTGGTAGTCGCCTTTAAGAACCGATAACAAATTTTTGGTGGCACGCCCACAACTGCGCCTATAATCGACAATTCCGATTGTAAATCGATAACTCCGTATATCTCCGAACATTTTAAAGATAGAGTAACCATACTTGGAAGGTAATTTGCTGGTAACCTCCTCCAAAGATTGGCATACCAATTTTTGGACCACGCCCACATCCGCCGCCCCCAGGAACTTCGTCCCTTGAAATTTAAAATGCGCATATCTGCCGTAATTTGCAAGCTAGAGTCGCAAAATTTTGCAGGTATGTTACTGGTAACTCCCCCAAAGATCGATCAAAAAAATTGGATGGCCACGCCCACTGCACCTACCTAAACCGATACACCTGTTGGTGTAAATCGATAAACCCATATATCTCACGCAATTTGAAAACTTAAGTCACCAAATTTTAAAGGTATATTGCTAGTAACAACCTTCATAAATGTGGAAAAAAATGTTGGACCACGCCCACTCCCGCCCACAAAAAACGATAAATGCCTGTATCTGCCGCAATTTAAGAGCTACAGTTACCAAACTTAAAAGGTATATTCTTAAGATCGAACTCCAAAATTTTGTTGGGCCACGCTCACTCCCGCCCCCAAAACCAATAAACGCCCATATCCCCCGCAATTCAAGTATTTCTTAACTGTACACAAATTAAGGTATAATAGTATTTCGCTGTCGGTTACGTCCGACTGCAACGTTCTATCTTGTTTTGTTTGTTTTAGAGAAGTCGTCAGATAATTTAGCGATCATCCCCAATGAAAAATATATATGTACCTATTTGGCATTGAATCGATACTAAAAGTAATACCCATAATACCAACGTTGTTAATGTGATCCATTGGATTTTGATAATCGGTGTAAGTAATAAGTATGGTCTTCATATCTTGGTAAGCAGATTCCGATTCAGATCAGAAAATTTATATATCTCCCGATTTTCGCAACATTGCCTTTGAACTGGTAATAGTAGCATAGGAACAGACAGACAAATCGACTCGCTATTGATGATGATCAAGAATATATAGAATACATACATACTATATGTAAATATAGGTGCATATATTGCATCGGGAAGTCTCCCCTAAATTATTGTACGCTTCCCTGCAGTATTATAATAATGCAATATTTTGCAAGGGTATTGAATTTAAATGCAAAACACACCACACTCAACAGACAACACACCAGAGTTGCTCAGACCACAGGTGAAACTCACCTCGCGCAGCAATCCGAAGAGTACATCCGTTGATAGGGAGCGCTCGTGCGCCTCGTCCATAATGATGGCCGCATAGCTGTCCAAGTCAGGATCGCGCAGGCTCTCACGCAATAAAATACCATCGGTCATATACTTGATAACGGTGCTCTCCGAGGTACAATCCTCGAAACGGATCGCATAGCCAACATCCTCGCCTGCAAAATACGAATTGAATTATTGAACTAATTGAATTGAAATTTAAATGTTCGAAATTCTAAATTTGTTTACACATATGAAACTAATACTAATGGTAGCTGTCAAAAGAAAAGATTCAGGCTTGTCAGATGCCAGAAGAATCCAGAGCAGTCAGCAACTGGAATATTAATTAAGGATGGAGGAAAACTTCGATAGATAATTACATACGACAGAATATATATATATATATATACTGTACTGTCGACAGTACGTACCCAATTCTGTGTCCATTTCATCGGAGACACGCTTTGCAACGGACATTGCGGCGACACGACGCGGCTGCGTGCATCCGATCATGCCACGCTTACTGTAGCCATCCTCGTGCAGGTATTGGGTGAGCTGTGTGGTCTTGCCACTGCCCGTTTCGCCGACAATTATCACCACCGAGTTCTCTCGGATGACGTTGAGCAGCTCCTGGCGTGAGGCAAACACGGGCAAAAAGCGACGCTGTTCTCCAATCGTTTTCTTGCGCGAAAATTCGCTTTTGCCACCACCGTTTTTGGTGTTCTGCATGTCGCGCATATGATCGGCGAACTTTTGATCCTTGCGATAGTCGGCGGTGTCGTTGTCTTTGTCGTATTTGGCATCGTCCTCGTCCTGCGGCCGCTGTACACCCATAATGTTGCCCAGCTTGGTGCCACCCAGCTCCCAATGTTTCTTTTGCGCCTTGCGACGCTCCTTCTGCTCGCGATAGTTGCGCACCAGGGCGCTGCCTTTGCGCGCCAACAGAGCCACATCGGAGGTGGGATCCTTGACGGGCACCACTGGCTCTGGCTGCTTGGTGAACACAATACGACCATCCAAAAACGGCGGCACAATATGATGCACCAACAAATGGACACGTTCCACAGCCTCTTCGTCGAAATCATCGCTCACATTGATTGAAGTGACGACACCTGAGGTGAGCATACGATTCCGCTCCCACAGCTCATTGTCCCGATTATTCTGGCGCTGTTGGGCACTGATACGCTTCTTGCGCTTCTGCTCTAGCTGCTCTTCGCGGCGGCTAAAGTATTCGGCATTGGTGGTCCCACCAAACGGATTGTTCTCATCGTCGTAGCCCTCGTCAATGTTGTACCACTCGCGATCGAGACGCCGTTGCTCCTCCTCCCACAGATCACGCGACTCGGCATCCCCTGTCCAGGGCGTGGCGCCGCTCCGCTTGCGATCGTGCATCCATTGATTGTAGCGATGAGCGGGGGTCGCACGCGTCGTTTCATCCGCTGCATTGTGACCCCGGCTACTGCGGCCGCGACTGCTGCCACCTCGTTCGGACCAATCGCCAGAACCGGAGCCAGCGCCGCGTGGCGTTGGAAAATCCCAATCGGACTTGCGATTGCTGCTGCCTTCACCATCGTCATCATCCCAGGAACTATTAGACACGCTGCCGATGTTGGCACCACCACTAGGTGTTCCCGGCTCCCTGGGTGTATGCAAGCTGCGCTCAGACATGGAACGATCTCGCTCTCGATCGCGGTCGCTACGTATTATGTCCCTGCGCTTGCGTCGTTCATCGTCGCGACGCTGTCTCTCCTGCTCACGCTCCCTATCGCGTTCCCTTTTGCGGTTATCCCAGCCGCGCTCAGATATGAAACGATCCCTATACTTCTGTCGTTCATCGTCGCGACGCTGCACCTCCTGCTCACGCTCCCTTTTGCGGTCTCGCAATTTACGCTTGCGTTCTTCATCGTCGTGACGCTGTGTCTCCCGCTTACGCTCCCTTTCGCGCGCCCTTTCGCGCTCCATTTTGCGTTCTCGCAATTCATCTCGCAATTCATCTCGCGACGATTTAAGGCGATCCTGGGCGCTTTGAATGTGCTCGCGCAGACGTTCGCGCGCCTTCTCTGAGACGCCGCCCGTGTACGTGGGTGTCTCATCCTTGTGCTCGCGCATCTGCCGGCTCAGCTTCTCGAAGCTTTTAGTGTCCGGCTTTTTGAAGGCAAACTCGCTGGTGTTGGGCGTTGTGTTTGAGGGTGTGCTACCTCCGTCATCATATTCGCTATCCTGAAATGAGATTAGGCGTTCGGCTCGCGCCTTTTCGGCCCGTCGCTTCGCGGCCAAAATGTCCAGGCCCAGTAGGGAGCCCTGCGGTACTTTGAAGCTGCCGCTAGTGCAGGGGTCCTTGGCCTTCTTGAGCACCAGGCCGCCGCGCTGTCCCTCAGCCGTGGTGCCCTCCAAGCGATGCACGCCTGCCTCATTATCCTCAGACATGCCAATAGTATGCGTTTATTGTGTTTTTTTTTTGTTTAGCGTAAATACGTGCGCGTTCCACATTTCAGTTGGTAAACTATCGATATAAAACTGAGCACGCCGATAGCTGTCAATGTTCGACAACAATAGCAAAGGTGTTGACAGCAGTTATTGCACATTAAACAACTATAAACTAGGTAATTAAAAGGCAGGTACAATTTGATTAATAGTTTTTATTATGATAAAGTTAAGTCTTAGTTATACGATTTGTCACACTACTAACAGACTATCGATTCCATTCCATCCCTAATTCACAGCACAGCTGAGCTAGATAAATGAAATGATGTGGGAATTTCCATTGACGACGTTGCTATGAAAACCAACAATAGCTGCGTGCAGTCTGGCAACGCGACACCAAATGGCGGTGAAAGTAAAACCTTAAAGCTTAATTTTAAGGAGCTTAATCGTTTATTTTGATTTGCTTTTAAAGAACAACTTTAGTCTTTGTTCTCCGCTTTCTCCGGCACCGTTTGGCTTATCCAATTCAAATATGGCAGATTGCCTGCCTCTATGGGTATGGATATTACCTCGGCGACGCTATATGGATGATGCTCGCTCACAAACTTGCTCAGCTCTGCGATGCGAGTGGTGCGCGTCTTGATCATCATTAGGTATTCGTTGTCCTCATTGACTTTGCCCTCCCACATGTAGATGGACTCGATATTTCCGACAATATTCACACATGCTGCCAATTTGCGCTCAATAAGGCCAAGCGCCAGTTTCTTGGCCGACTCCTTGTCCGGTGTGGTTACAAACACCACGGAGTTGATCCCAGCGGAGTATTCCGAATCACAGGCCTTGTCGCTCATTTTGTTGTTCTGCTGCAAATGAATGTACGTGCAGCCAGCACCGAATAATGATGATGGTGATGTTGATGAGGACGCACAAGTGTTTGTGGCTGTTGCGACAACAGAAAACAATAAATTGCTAGCAAATTGCCAACGAAAGGGCAGCGACCTTGCGTTTCTCAGATATTGCATCAAATGTACTTTGCTCGGCCAGTAAAACGTTGCGAAATGCAATCAAAACAACTGTCGGTATACAACAATATATCGATAATAATAAATCGATTGACCCACTTACTGGCGCCAACATGGAGATTGCGTCTGCTAATCTGCATATGCGGAAATAGTCGATAAATATGAAGATATGTTTATATACAGTTTGTCCGGAATGTTTTTTACAAAGGGAAAAATTAATATTTTCTAAATTCTTTTGCAAAACAATGTATGTATGTTATTGCTGACTTTTAACTTTATTTTTTATTTTTCAACTATTAAATGTATTTTTCTTAACTACTTAACATTAAAATTAACAAGATTTATTTATTTATTAATTTAAGGATTAATTTAATATACAAAAATGATCCAATTTTCTTATTGTCCTCACCAAGTTTTTTACAACACCTGTTTACAACTTTGCAATTCCCTTTTGGACGATCCCGTTAGAAATTAACGTTTTTTTTTGGTCATGCATTGTGTATATGACGTTAGTAAACACATTCTGTTAAAATTTGTCTGTGCAATATAATTGTTGAATAAAAAAATCAGTATATAAGAAACATAAGATATTGTGCTATGGTATGGTATATTATAGCACGCAGATTGGGAAACCGATATATTTTTGAATGGATAAATGTCTGGACTCCTTGGGGGAGTGTCCACAGCTATAAGGGAGTCACTTACCATAAAATAACTTGAAAACCTTGGGGGCAAACACATTTAGTAGTTGTGCTCAGAGAAAGGTAGACAGAGATTAAGGGGTATTATTAAGTATACTGGCAGGAAACCCCCAAAATTTAGAGCAGATCGATTAAAGGATAGCTTAAGGAACATAACGGTATCAATGAAATCACAATAAATGAGCCACCTAGCCAATTATGAGTACATGCATTTTGGCAAACAAACGCCGATTTTCAGTACTAATTATTGAAACCTTTTCTTTTTCCGTGAGACCCAATTGTCAATTGACTCTGTTATGTTCCTTAAACTATCCTCTAATGGATCTGATCTTAATTTTTTTAGATTTCTTTTCTTAGATTTTCCTTTTGCTTTATAATATGCAATTTTCCCCAATCAGGTGGCCAAAATGTACAAAAATACGAAATCTCCATAGTCAAAACAATTTCTGGACAGTCCACAAAAGTGGATAATTATAGTTTTTAAGATTCCACAATAAATCAAATATATGAATATTATTAATTTTAATGTTAAGTAGTTTAGACATTTAATAGTATAAAAATAAGAAAATAATCAACGGTAAATAATAAAATTCATTTTTTTGCAAAAGTAAATATATATATTTTTTTTCCGATGTCAAATATAATTCTGGACAAACTGTATACATATTTTCTTGCATTCAATTTGCTTAAAATATCAATGTTCAATTCAACTTATCAATCATAATAATTAAATTAATTTTGTAAAATGGACAAAAAAAAATACAATTTATATATATTTTATAGTACTATTTGTTTAAGCTTAAATCTATGCTAAATGATGGTAGTGGCTTCTTTGTTGCTGTGTTTTCTATGACATTTCGCTGTGCAGTAGTAGGAGCTATTTTACATCGAAGTCAGAGTTCATTGTCAGTTTTCAGTGTGAGGGCCGTCTTTTCCAGCCTGTCTGCCTGTCGTCTGCCGTTAGTCCGTTTCCTGTTTGTCAGATTCGAGTTTAGCTGCTGCTGGTGCAGTTGCAGTTGCTTCGGTCGCTGCTGCTGCTGGCGGCGGTGGCGGCTGGGCAACGGGTGTGCCGCCAGCAGATGGCGTTGCCGATGCCGCCGTTGTCGATGCCGATGCTGCCGCTGAAGATGCAGCAACTGCAGCTGCTGCTGGTGGCGCTGCTGTCGGTGCTGTTGCTGGCTGTGGTGCTGGAGATGGGTGCTGTTGCTGTGCCAACACATGTGGCTGCTGCGGTGCTTGAGTGGGCTGCGGCTGTTGTTGTTGCGAGCCATAAAGAGCACCTCCCACATTTACTGCTGATGATGCGGCTCCTACTGCTGTTACTGCGGCTGCTGCAGCTGTTTCGTGTAGGTGTCCCGGCGGTGGCTGCTGCTGCTGTTGTTGTTGTGGTGGTGCTTGTTGCTGCTGCTGTTGTTGTTGTTGTTGAGGGGGCACAACTGTTGGAGCAGTAATACCAGCATGCTGCTGCTCTCGGGCGCTTGTGAAGTGCAGCGGCGTATAGGGCTGATACGGCGGAAGGTGGGGATAATAGGGCTGCGAATGGGGTCGCGAGTGCGGTCCATGCCCATATTGCGGCTGATAGTAGTGCGTGTGCGTGTGCGAGTGTGAATGCGAGTGTGAGTGCTGACCAGGACCAGGTCCAGTACCGGGTGGCCCACCATAGTTTGCATAGCCCATGTGCGGCAAAGGTGGCGGCAAGCCGGGCATGCCACCAGGTGGTGGCTGTTGCTGCTGCTGATGCGGTGGCATCGATGGATGCGACTGCCCAGGTGATGGTGGTGGTGGTGTCGGCGCCGTAGCCTGCGCTCCTCCCCCTCCTGCAACTACATGCGAGTGTGTTGGATGCATTTGTGGCGCTGCTGACGTTGCTGCTGCTGCGGACGCTGCTAGTGGTTGCTGCTGCGTTGGCGGCGGAGTTAGCGTTGTTGCTGGCGGCTCGTTGGCTAGCGAGGGCGGGGGCGTTGCCGTTGGAGTTGTTGCTGTGGCCGTGCTTGCTTGCTTGCCAGACAAAGCGATCATTGGCGCCGCTGTTGATTTTAGGGGATCCTTCATGGGCTCAATTAGTTCCAGTTTGTCGTGGAGCTTTGTTGAGGGCGGCGGTGGCGGCGGAACAGATAGCTTCGCCGATGGCTCAATATCCATGGGCTCTGGATCCGTTTTGCTTGCCAGCTCATGCACTGGCGTTGCTGGTGGTGGGGCTTGTGGCTGCGCCGGCGGAGGCGGTGGCGGTGCAGCGACAACAACTGGTTGCTTGGCCGCCTCTGGTTTGGGTGCAGCACTCGCCTCGGGCGCCGCCGGCTGCTGTTGCGGTGGCGGCTGTGGTGTATCCTCCTTGGAGCGATTGGGTGCGTCCTCAATGCGTTGCCGATCGCGTTTAATGTCCTCATACATGCGATGCACCATTTTTTGAAATGTGTCTTCATCTACAGCTGGTTTGCAGTGGCGCTTGAGCTCTTCCTGGAATGCATCGCTGGACTCAAGCATACGCTGCTTTTTCGCCTCGAATTTCTCCTCCATCTGCTGCAGCTCGGCCTCCAGTTTCGTTTGGTGCATGGTTAGCGAGCTAACCTGACGCTTGAGCACCTGCATCCGCTGTGTGGTGACGACGGATCGGACATCGGGCACTACCGCCTCCGAGAAGATCTCGTTGATGAGACGATGATTCCGTAAGTAGCGTGCATACGCCATATGCTTGGCCGTATACCCCTCGTCCAGATCATCCTCATCCTCGGCCGGCTGGATGTCGATGCGACGCTCGTGTTGACTCTTGCTGCCGCCGCCACGCGATGGCGTTTCATGAACATCGGTTATTTCGGGTTTGACCTTTGATTTGGCCGAAATGTAGGCCTGATAGGCGGGCGTCTGATGGTACGCCTTCAATGCCTTCTCGTATTCAAGTTTCTCCACCTCATACTCATCAATATATTCGGTTTTCTCCTCATCACCCAGCTGCTTCCACATGGCGCCAATCTTTTTGCCCAGCTCCCAAAGTTTTAGCTCTGGATGCTGTGCCTTGACGCTATCCCACACACGCTTTGAATACCGCATATATGGTAAAATCGGTTTCTCTGGTGGCTTCGGTGGCTTTGGCAAACGGGAGTCGCTTTGCGTTTTACTGCTCGACGATTTGGTCACTTTCTGGGGTGTGAACGCTGGATTGCCATAGTTGCTGTGCGTAAATATTGGCGTTTGATCCTTATTACGATCGCCAGCAGCTCCGCCGCCTGAGGAACGTGATCGGCTGCCACCGCTGCCGCCACCGCCACCACCTCCCCCACCAACGTTGGGTAAAGGAGTCGCCGGCCCAGTTGGCGCGATTTGCTTGTAGTTGCTGGGCAACGCCATGTTTAGTAACATAAATGTAGATTTTTATTCTTCACCCTTTTTCGTTCAAACACAAATGGATTATATATATTTCAAGTAAAAACTTAAGAATGTATATAAATGTATCAAATTCACGCGGACGCCATTGATAAGTTTTTCTCTATAGTGAAAATTGGCGATGACACACAACGCGTCACAACAATCGCTCGATAGATTTTGGTGAAGCGATACTCGATACGCATTGCACCACTAAATGTGTCGTAAGCGCGCCCAAAAAAAAAAAGATGAATAGAGACCACAAAATATTGTATTTTGACGATAATTTATTATAGTTTATATAATTGAAAATTTGTTATGTGATAAATGAAATAAATAGATATTTTTGTGAACTTCTGAGTTAACATGGTGTTTTATAATTTATTTGTCAAGCTGGCAACTCACACACAACAGGGTCAGCTGAAACCTCACATGCAGCTCGTTGGCAACTCTGGTTGCACGCAGTCGAATGTAAATAACTAACAATTTTGATTGAAAGATGAATCGAGCGCGTATTTATTTGCGAGTTGCGGAAAAATTTTTAAACAGAAATCGTCACAGAAGTGTCATTGCAATTAGGACTTATCTAAACAATGTGACTATTGTTAGCAGCACCAGTCCAATATTGAGAAACCCAATAAGCAGATACTGTAGCAGCATAACAGAGCCGGAATCCTTGCTAGATAGCGTCACCTATGACCGTGTTTGCTCACAAACGTTGGATGCACTATACGATTACATTGAAGAGCTGACCGAAAATGCCACAGATCTTGCTGGCAGCGATGTGGCCTACGGTGTAAGTAAAATGATTCGCCTTCAATTTTGCATTTGCGTTACATCATGCCAACAAACGGTGTGCTTATTTTTGCAGGATGGTGTGCTTACTGTGAATCTGGGCCCAGCGAACGGCATCTATGTGATCAATCGACAGACGCCCAACAAACAGATTTGGCTCAGCTCACCCACAAGCGGTCCTAAACGGTTCGATTATGTTGCCGGAGGCCCAGATGCCGGCGAATGGATCTATAAGCACAGCGGCGAATCCTTGCATCAGCTGCTCCAACTGGAATTGGGAAAAATCTTTAAGGGGCAATTAGTTGATTTTTTGCAACTGCCCTATAGCCACAATTGACTGGTCAATACCAATATTTATAATTTCGTTAGAATACGAATACTGCAGTGACATAAGCATTGTTAGCATGTTTATTTGTTAAAATAATAAATTAAAAATATTAAAATTATAGCTAGTTAGCCTTACACTTTCACAATTTACAAGTCTGGAAACTTGGTTTATTTGAATATGAAATGCATATTATGGACAGAAAATTGTATATCCTTGGAGACATATCTGACCCCATGTATAGACTTACATATTCTTGATCAGCATATTGCGCAAAGTTAATAGTATAGAAAGAATTGGTCAAATTGAATTGCTTATGTGTAGACAACTATTTTGTTTTCCCCAAAAAACTATAGCAATAGCAATTTTCCATCTGATTTGATGATCCTTATATTGTAGCAACAAATAAGAAACTTATATAACTGTGCATCATACAGATCTAGTACTTGCGATTTATTTGTAGGAAATGGATGGTTCAACAACCTATTAAATTAAATGTGGGCTGATGGACTCCGTTAGAACCGTTGAAACATTATACAATTTGTCTTGAATCATTGTATTCATAGATATAAAATAGATTAAAATTATCAGATTTATTAATTTTTTTTTTTTATTATTTTATGAAATGACATTTGTGTACAGAAAAAAAAAACAGCGTTTGAAGTATCTTCTTTAAAATCAAATCTATGCAACATGTCACTTTTGGCTGTCACAGCTAAAGGACTTATTATTAGGGATTCTTTCAGTTTATTTCAGACATTATAGTTACATTTATTGTTTTTCATTGATATACGTTGTTGTAGTGCGGCTGATGTTGCTGCTGCTGCGACGGCATATAATTCTGCTGATTATTACTATATGATTGCGGCGGTCCATTGGTCCAGCAGGGATTCATTTGACCACCGTAGCCACCAGTGGGACCCATGGGTGGACCATAGGTATTAAAATTTCCCATGTTGTAGGGAGGCTGCGGTTGCTGTTGTGGTTGTTGCGTCTGCTGTGGGAGAACGCCCGGATAGCCAGACGGACCGTTCGACATTTGATCGGTACCATAATTATAATAATTGCTACCACCATTATTGGTTCCAAATGATGGCAGTTGTTGCTGCTGATGGTGTTGGTGTTGTTGTTGTTGTTGTGCGCGATTTTGCACATTGCGTAGTTGTTGCTGATGCTGCTGTTGTTGGTGATGGTGTTGTTGTTGTTGCTGCTGCTGTGTTTTGGCTGCGCTTGTTGCCTGCTTGCTGTTGCTGGCCAGTGTACCCATTAGATTGGCAATTATATTCTAAAGGTCAACGAATTGGGTGACGTAGATGCCGTCTGAATGGGCAGATTTCTGCCCATCATTATGGATTTCTTGCCATTTGAATCGTTGGCCTTGAGCACCAGATCATCAAAATTGTAATCATCATCGTCATCATCGTCCAGCATAAAATTCGGTGAGTTGCGCATAGCGGGACGTCGTTGCAGCTTCGCTGGCGCTGACTGATCGCGTTCATTGCTCGCATCGTTGCGATGCATTGCCGCCACGGCCACCGCCGACGATGTGGGTGCCGACGATACGCTGGCCAGACGTGATTTGGAGGGACCACGTTGCATACGCTCGTGATTGTTGCCAGGCGGACGCCCGATGGCAAGATAACGCGATAGATAATCGCTACACGATTCACCGTCGCTGCTTAGCTCAGAAATGTTAACATATTTGCGCAAACGTTCTACACGGGGCGGATCGAGTTTCTCCAGTTTGCGGAGATAGCCGATGAGATGCACCTGCTCCTCATTGGAGAGAAACTTAAAGTTCTGCAGCAGCGTCTGCAAATCGGGTGCAACATTGGTGCTCGAATCCTTGGCGGCAAGCTGTTGCTTTGCCTCCTTGATCAATTCAGCTAAGTCAATGTCGATATCCAGATCGTGAACAGCAACAGTAGCGTCCTCATCATTTGTCGCACTGCTCTCAAGTCCCAGGCGAAGCGATAACTCGACAAAGTTAATGCCACTGCTACGATCGGTCTGGAGGTTCGTATGATTCGTCCTCACCAGCAGCGTAAAGAATTGCAGCAGCCGGTTCATATCCTCTGTATTTAAATCATCCACGCCGTTCCCGATCAGTGCGCTTGCCAATTTCGAGGATACTAGCTGCCGGTCGAAGGGTAACTGGAACTCCTTCTTCTTCTTGGTCAATTCAACGAGCTTGGGATCATTCTGTGTCGACTCTTCTTCATCTGGGTGTTTTTGTGTGTATGTTAGAGGGAGGAAGATGGAAGGAAGGAGCAACACAATAAACGACATTAATTAATTTATTTTTACAATTGATTGATATTGTACTCAATCTAAAATGAAAGCAATTACATACAGTGTCTCTCATAGGGTTTTGAACGGTGTCTAGCAAAATATGTAAAGTGCTATCAATTTTAAACAAGGAAACAAATTCAAAATGTTTAAATGCCAATTTGTTTAATGTTATATCACATTTGAAAGGGAACTTTAGTTTTTATTAAAATATTAATCAATTAATTAAAATTAGTCAAAAACTGAAAACATAACCAAAAAATCATGTCTCAAAAATTCCTGTCCATTGTTGTTTCAATAATCACAAAATTTCCGCCACCGGCTGCCGAGATACAGGCCCAAACCATGACACTTCCTCCGCCATGCTTGACTATTGCCTTTATGTGTTTTATGTGTTATGTGTTTGGGATTCAGCTCAGCATTGCAGTGTCGCCACACAAAATTCCGTCCGTACGGATGTTGAATTTGTGCTCATATTCAAATATGACTGTGTTCCAGAACTCCAAATCCTTGTCCAAGTGGATTTTGGCGAACGTTATCCTAGACCCTCTATTTTTTGCTTATAAAAATCACTCTTTCCGTGGTACTCGGGTCTTAAAGTCATGGTTGCGCAGATCTTGGAGCACAGTTCCCATACTGAATTATTTCCTTATTTCATCCTGCACCTATTGAGTCAGTTTTTGAGCCGATAGCTTAAGATTTGCCCTTGTTTTCCTGATGATCCTCGGCTCGTCCTACTCGGAGAAAATCGGTGCCATTCCGCCCTTGTCCTCCGTCCGATTTTCGTCGACGAAACTCCAAATTATGCGGAATACAGTTGATGTGTTTAGATTGACCATTGGCGATGTGAATATCCAATTTGGAAGTGTTCCAGGATGAGTTGCCGTTGCTCAATGGTAGTCCGTTTGCCCATTGTCCTTGTTGGCTTGTTGCACCCGAATTGCAGGAAAAAACTGAACTGACTATGGAGGATTAGTCTATTAAAACCGAAAATATTCAACCTGACGAAAAATATCCGGGTTTTATGGCACCCAGGTGTCCATAAAGTAACTGTTCAATAAGTTTGAGACCATAAATTGCGGTACTTTTTACATAACCCGACCTAGCGGGTGGGGAAATCCCAGTTTATTAGGGTCATATATTTATTTTGGTGGTTGGAATTTTTGAAAAATAATGAATAATTACTTTATGGCAGGCAATTGAAATTTTTTCTAGACACCGTTCAAAACCCTATGAGAGTCACTGTACGACAAGGATTACATACAATTCAAAAGAGTGAAGAATGCGGCGCTTCCAGCTGATGAATAGTGGTCACGTAACCACGACGACGCGCATGCGTCTATTTGTATATATTTTGTTATTTTAATACTTTTTTTTATATTGTTTTTGTGGTATCTCCATTATTTTCGGCACTTTTGCACAAAACTAACACGCTGAACCCACAGTTAAATGTAATAAAAAAAGAATTACAGAAAAAAACCGGATAAAAAAATCACGAACCGACAACTTGATAACTCTGTTTTGGTAGATCAGAGAATAGAGTTGTAGTTCGAAACATTTTTATTATATGTAGAAAATATTGTATATATTGTTAAATATTTTAAACGGTACTTTCAAGTTCGATTTTCACAAAAGTAATTGTAAGACAAGATAGTTAACACGCGAAAGCACGAAGCGGAATAAAAAGTACGAGCTCTGAACCGTATATTGAACTCAAATACACACACAATGAAGGAAGGAAGGAAGTATCGATGAGATCAAACAGATCGCATATCCTTACGATTAAGTATATTTGTGACAGGACCAAGGATGGCAACTGGTCCCAAGTAGGACAAGGATTACGGAAACGGGATGCCATTAGTTTTCTTTGTTCATTGGATCCTTATCACAAATAAACGACCAAAATTTGCACAGATGTCGGAGCGCCCGGTTCCAACCAACATATACAGACAAATACTTACCCTGACATATATATATTTATATCAATATCTTTATATATGCATTGGACTCGGTCTAGGATCTGTAAAGTTGCAAAGGTTTTTAGTTGGTATTGTGTTGCACTTACTTTTTCTTGTGGCCTGACAGATGATGGTCGCAATATTGCTGATTAACTTTTTTACAACGCTCACTTTTTGTGGATCTTCGAGCACTTCCGCAATGAGAATGCCCTTTAGCTTCTCCTTGGTGGTCTCCAGCAGAAGACAATTGTCCTCATTCAATAGTAGATCATCGGCGGCATTCGGCTTGATCTTCTCCATGGCCAGTGCCTTGCTGAGCAAATTAAGCGTTTTGGGTCCGAGGCTGCCCAACTGATCCTCCAAGGCAGATAGCATGCGCAGCACACTAACTACGGTCAGTGGACCTTCGACCACCTCTTCAATAGGTTCCGGATCTTTGTTTGACGCACCTACCACATTGGTGCTCGTTGGCGATGAGGAACGTTGACCGCCGGCGGGCTGACTGTATTCTGGATACGAGCGTGAATCGAGCATACGGAACGTCTCCAAAGGCTCGTAGGTGCGCGAGGAACGAGTATAACTATCGCCACGCTCCCTGTTGTAATCATCGTTTCTATCGCGCTCCCTTTCGCGTTCACGTTTCCTGTCTCTGTCCCTTTCCCGATCGCGCTCACCGTAATCGTCGTGGCCGCGCGACCTGTCACTACCGCGGCTATATGGCGAGCGCGAGCTGCGACGATGCGACGAGCGCGATCTGGTGTGCGAACGCTGTCGGCGCCGTGAGGCCCCTGAGGAGCGAGACCGCGAGCGCTGACTCATGCGTGAAGACAGCGGTCGCCGTGCACGCTTTGGTGACAACGAGTGAGACAATGAGCGGCCATTCGGTGGACGGCGAGTTGGACGAGCCGAGCGTCTACTCGGTACCTGCTGATCATCATCGCTGATGTTGATCACAGCATCTGGCCCGACGGTGGTGGCATCGTTGGCGCTACGATTATTGGGTCCGCGAAAGTTGGGCTTGCGGCGCACAGCGGCATTCGTCGAGGTTGAGACGGCGGCGGCGCCGATGGTAGCGGATGTATGTGGATCACCGGTTGTGATTTTGGGACTGTTGATGCGTATTTTATAGCGTTCCATTAGCTCCTTGGTGTTCTCTTCGTCTTCGTCGCCCAGTTTAAATTTCTCCTTGAGCTCCTTTTTGATCTTGTTGACAGAAATGTTGAAGAGCTCCACGCGTCGACCATTCCAATAGCTTATCCATTCCGGCTTGTAGTCATAACTATTTGGATCAGATTTCTTCTCCTCCTGCAGCTGCTTGTAGCGTCGATTCCGGAACAGTTTCCACTCCTCAGAATAGTCGGGATGCTTTTCCGGATTAGTTTCATATGTTTCCGTCTCATCGCGCAATTGTAGCTCCAGCAGGCAGCGAAATTTCTCCCAACGGTAACGCTCCTGCGCAATTTGCGAGGCCTGTAACGACAGCTCCTTGGGCGTTGGCAGCTGCTGCTTAATGCCCAGCCCAGCTCCCATTGTTGGCTTGATACCGCTTGCCTGGTTACCCTTCTCGTTGGCTGCAGGCGGTGAGCGATTAATGGCACGATATGCCGGCTGCTGTTCGGCCTGCTTTTTTCTTGACTTATTGCCTGAAGACTGCTGATGCTGCTGTAGCTGCAGCTGCTGACCCATTAGTGTGGCAAAATTCTCATCGTCATCACTGGAAATGGCATCCAGGGAAATCGGCTCGGCATTACCTTTATTTAAGTTAAGCGTAACTGTCAGTGTTCCCGTCGACTTGGACTCGAGAATCATTTGGCGCACCTCGGCCACGAAATCAGGTCCAGCGCATTCATCATAATGAAATTTATCTCGTACCTGTGAACAAATTTTTCCCTTACTACGACGAAAATAATCGCCAGCAACGGTCAAGATTTGCGTGTTGCGCCCGAAATGCGTCTCGATATATTGGACCAACTTGTCAATGCAATTTAACATAAGTTCCTTGGAATTGTCAGAGGAGCGTCGCAGTTGCTGCAGCAGCTCGAAGGCCTTCTGATAGTGTGTCTTCAGATAGTTGGTGCGATGCGTCAATGATGTCCAGTGGACAAATATGGAGAGGGAATCGTTGCACGTCTTGCATAGCACACAAAAATAATCGGGACGCTTATGGCCATCCTCGTGCAGCTCGACAACATACTCGGTGCCGATGAGGCCGCCGCCATTGTGACTCTCAATTAGATTCTGTATGACCGCCGTTCGTGACATTTCATCCTCGAAGCCGGGGGGAACGGGTTCGCCAGTCAAAAAGTTCATATCAGATGTGGACAAATCTGCAAAAGGTCAGCGATTGATTTCTTAATTTCTAAGATGCAGAGATAGGGATGTCACGACAATTAACACACACGATTCAACAAGGATCTACATAGCATACACGAATCTATGTAAAATAGACTAAGCTAACCGATTAGTTATCGACTTATCGCAAGTAATTATGACTAGCAAAAAGTTCTCCACAAAAAAAAAAAAAAAAATGATTCTTGCATTCTGCTAGATCCTCTTGATGGCGTTTAAATAAAGTGATAAATTGTATATTAATAGTGTGCTAAATGTGTAGTTAAGTAGTAGTTTTAGCACACGTTATTTACGTTTGAGCACATAATCTAAATGGCAACAGCTGTTTGACACATTATCAAAAAAATAAACATATGTATGTATATGCGTACATATGTGTATACATGTCGAATTTCAGTACTTTTTGCAAAATTTAAGCGATGTTTGCATCGCATATTTAATGTGTTTGCATTTTTTGCATTTGCCATGCCATGTTGCGTATCCTTGTTGAATAAAATTCGACATACACCCATCCCTAAAACGAAACAATGACGCCGACAACCAAACTTACCTGTCCTTCACTTTGAGAGTGGAATGTCACCTCCTTTTGGAGCGTTTTCGGTGACACTTTGTTGTATCTATGCTATTGCTTGTACTGATTTACACTCGAGAAGAAATAGACAAATATGCACGTACACACACACACACACACACACACACACATAGACACGCCGAAATGCACTTACAAAATCACAGTGGCCGCACGAAAAACGCTTATTTCGTCCGGCACGCTCCGTGAAGAGCGTTGTGGTGTTTCTTTACTTACAGTGCTTATTATAGAGTTGCTCACTTACAATATGCATAATGTCAAACCTATTAGTAACTGACTACTTTTAACAATCGCTCCCAAAAAATGATTTGCACGCACTAACAATCAGAAACAGTATTGACAGCAAAATAAACGCACGCCAAGCGCAAACAGATGTATATTTGGCATCGATATGCATCGATATTGTTGTGGCATAATTTATCGCATAGTCATATTTTCGATTATAAGCTATCGCTTTGGCGGGTCAATATAAGATTTGAAATTATATATCGGTATATTCACTGTCAAAATGTGTGAGTATAAATTTATAAGATATGATTTAATTTATATAAAGTTTACAAAATAATTATAATATTAATACGATTTTTAAGCTTTGGCACCAAAATCATAGTATATTGGGTTGTCCGTTATGCTGTATAAACGCAAATTTTTTAACACTCTTAGAGATAGAGACTTAAACTTAGAACATGTACTGGTCTGTGCCAGCGTCAGATAAAGTGTAACGTCGACTTGGAGGCTACAAAATCGATAAGATCTACAATCGCAAGTCCATATGCCCAAATATCTCCCAGCAGTCTAAGACCAGTCCCTGTGTCGTCAAATTAAGTAGCTGTATTACTGGCAGATGGCCGTGCCGGTAACAAATTTTGATAGCCACGACCACACCTGCACCCATAATCGCCAATGCCGATATTTCGGAAATCGATAAGTCGATAACTCCACATATCGCACAAATTTAAAGATTGAGTGACTAACTTGGAAGGTAATTTGCTGGTAACTTCCTCAAAGATCGGAATATACATTTCAAACAAAGTCCAACCCCGCCGCCTCATGAGCTTCGGTCCTAGAAGTCTAAAGTGCGCATATCTCCGCAACAATTTGAAAGCTAATGTCACCAAACACGAAATGAATATTGCTAGTAACAACCTTAAAAAATCTGGAATAGCTCGATACGGTGTGGAGATCGAATGTTAGACCATCTTTAAAGAGAGAGAATCGTGCTTAACCCTCAAGGCATCAGTGATGAGCAATGCGTGCAACAGTGATGCTCATTTTGCTCATCAGTGATGCACACTTTAGCAGACAATAAAATAAAAAAAAATTGGTTTTTGTAAACTTTAAGATAACTAAATATTTGTTAATATATTACATATATTAGAGAATTGAGTGTTGGCCGACAAAATATAATAAATTCACAATGTACACACATTGTGGATAGTCTACTATGACATGAAGTTAATGTGATCGGGTGGCGTAAGGGTTTAACAAACCAACGAGAATGGAATAATAGCAAAACGAAATTTCTCACATAAATTTTGTTGAGGAATCAGTAGGAACAACATCCAAACAACCAACGCAGTAGCGAGCGGACTACACTGATGGAGGTACATATTTGTTATTTTGTTATAAAAATAATACAAATTATTATTAACTTGCCGCTCAATATATCGCGGTCGAACCCCACATGAGCCGATAGCTAGCCGGCTGAGCGATATATTGATGCTTCCATTAGCAAGGCATAACAAAACTTAGTCTATATCTCCAACAATTTAATAGCTCAAAATTTCCAATCTCGTTGATTACTAAGGCTAAACAAATTTGAAGGAAGATAAGATATATGGCGTGAATAGACTTCCTAATTGAATAGGAAAGTTATGTTTCTTAAAGAACCGTACACATTGAAATATCACTATGAGTGGGATGCTCACTGCTGAAATTTGTAATTCATTTATTCATTAATCAAGGACAAAAATGCCGCCACATATTGTGAATTGACTTACCCTCTAGCCTGGCCCGCAACTGCTTCAGGCTATGTTTCTAATTTATATAATGATAGCCCTATGACATTTTGATGAAGCTGCTGCACTTCAGCTTGAGCTTAGGCTTAACCCACTACGCCCCCCTTGCGAGAGTAAGACGCGATAATGCCTTGAAGCGTTCAGTATTATGTGTTATATACACATTTTGGTATGAAAACCACCACGACGGACAAATAGCAATAAGTGTGGCAGGAGTTGCACGTCCCAAAACAATTTCGCACCCACCCTACCACAATGAAAAAGTGCCGGCAACGTGTGCTGTGAAAGTTGTGGCACGCACACACACCTACTCACATACACACATACATACATACATTTACATCTGAATAGAAGAGACGCATTAATCGCTACATGATGATGATAATGGCAATGTAAGCGACTACACAATGAGCTGACCATATGTGCACATAGACAATCAAATTTGAAACTGGTAGAACTGGTGCAACATCAGCAGCAGTAGCAGCAACAGTACAAGGAGCAGGGTAGAGCAGCAGCAGAAGCACCAGGACCAGACGGGTGACCAGCCAGAGTCAGGTCACATTTAATGAACACAACGGTGATATGAGTTATGGGCCATTTTTATAATTAATTTTTTTTTGGTTTGACAACGAAAAATTGCGAATCAGCACAGCTGTTGGTGCTGCAGTGTGGTAAGTGCGTATTGCGCCAGGGAGGGGTAGGGAAACAACAGCAGCAGCAACGGCATGAATGCAAATGCTATTTTGTATTAACATTACGAATGAAGATGGGGCATCCCAAAAACCCAGCCAACCAGTCAGCGAGTCCACTCGCGCCACGGCAGATGAACATGAGCACATTCCGATTACAGATACAGAGGGAAGACGACAGTGACACCCCTTCAGATACGGATTCGAAATTGGAATCGGAATCAGCTTTAGATGTGCACGATATGGGCGCATAATGTATTTTAGACAAAGTGGCAGACGCAGACATACAATGTACATACACACATGTATGTATTGTATCTTGTTCATACACTAGAGACTCAGAGTCTACTTTACTTGTTGTTGCTCATGCACCTTGTACTTTTTAAGGACAGTTTCGATTTAGCCAGCACAACGATCTCTTGCATTCGTTGGAATTTGACAGAATTTGGCACACATGGAATTATTTCCGTGTAATAAAGTCGATTTCTGAGTCACCTGATATCAACATTAACCGAACACTTTCTAACAAAAACTAGTAAGATGCTGTAGTCTAGTTAACTCGACTAGGATATACCTATTAAATATTTTCCAGTTTTCTTGGCAAATTTCCCTTTAATATGATTTGCACTCAAATGCCCGAACTGAATGGCTACAAACACGTGCATATATGTACATACATACATAAATGCACACATACACACGTACACGAAAGAGTAGTTATCGGGGCTCTGCAGAATACACACAAATATATTGACGCTAGCGTCGATTATCATGTCATCTCTTTCATGCACATGCGCTCGCTTATTTATATGCATAGAAATGAGATCAATATGAGAATATATTTTCGACTATAACTTTTGGTGTTTCTTGTCCGATCTTAATGAAATTTCGGCAATTGATCAATAATATGTATATGCATATTATGTATAAATTAGAAGCCTCTGCCTCTTAAATTGTGGAATTTATTGCTATTGTAAATCGAAATGTATCGATAATTCAGAAACTGAGGCAGTTATCAATAAGATAAAGCTAACTTGATCCCTCTACAAGAGAGCTTTTTTTTTAAATTTGAAGTCTCTAGCTCTGAGATCCGCGTATTCATACAGACGGACAGACGGACGGAAAGACGGACACGGCTATATCGACTTGGCTGTTGATCCTGATTAAGAATATATATACTTTATGGGGTCGGAGATGCTTCCTTCTGTCTGTTACATACATTTGCACCAAACCATTATACACTTTTTACCCATTTTTAATGGGTTCAGGGTATAATTACCTGAAAAGAAATAAAAAAGGAAAAAAAGCTGGTGCCATGGGTTCCTAATATGATAAAATCGCCTATCGAACTAGCGGATATTCGAAATATATTTAAATTTTGTGGAAATCATAATTTTGTAAACTGGATAATATAAGCTGCAAAATTTGTGGCTTAAAGAAAATGCAGTATTCGGTGTGATGACAATTGAATTTTTAATTCTTTGTATTTAATTTTTGAGATGCATTCTAAAAGAAGAAATGTCTTGGCAAGTTGTGCGCAATTCATTAAGCGAAATCTGCCCGAATGCGAATAATGCAAATTGCTCTATTTCGGGCAAACGGCAAACGACGACAAATTTATTTGCAGCCCATGTGGCAAGTAAGAAGGAACCATCGCCATCGCCATTGCCGTTTCCATCAATGAAATGAAATGAATGCGGGTTTTTTTCTTTTCTGTATATATGCAGATTCCTGAATGTGTAAAAAGGGTATAATGTTTTTGTTCAAAAGTATGTAACAGCAGCAGAAAAAGCCATCTGCCGAGTCAAAGACTTTAAATTTTGAATTTCTCGGATCGATAACTGCCCCCGTTTCACAATAAAAGCCGCAATTTTAAAGCTGATATATAATATACCTTGACATATTATTGATTTACTGCACAAACTTTCAGTTTTAAATTATAGTTATATCGATCTTCAAATTCTGCGTACAATTGAGTATGCAAAACTATTTGAAGAGAAACTTGTCAATAAAACTATATCATATTTAACAGCTGAGTTTCGGGTATCTTGTAGTTGATCTCAAGCAACTACAGCAATCTGAGAGGCTTATTCTTGCAGATTTAAGCATTTGAACCGAAAGTTCAAAAATTCCATTTATTATTCTTTAGAGTTTTGTTGTTGCAATTCCTTTGTCGTTTCGATCTTACACGTTTAGAGTGCTAATTTTGAAGAATTTCAAATTTTTTAATGGGTTCACTGTATTCTCGCAGCTGCCCCTTTGGCGATAGTTTGCCTATTATCTTGGGCAAACAGAAAGAGGGAGAGAGACGCACATAAATACAGAGGAGAGAGTGAGAGAGAGAGAGAGAAAGATAGAGAATTGCTTGACTTTGGTCTTTTGTGTTCCTAACCCCTTTTTTTGTTGTTCTTGTAATGTTTTCATTGTTGCTCATTGCTCATTGCTCATTCCCATGCATCCCTTTGCGCCACAGCCCACCCCTTGCAAGCACCGGATATGTTCATTGTGCGTCATTTCAACTTATCACCCTGGGGAATATGCCACTAGCCGGAAGCTCTCCATTTGCCCAGATGCAGCTGGTGTCAGTCCCACTCTCAGTCCAACTCTCAGTCCAACTCCCAGTCCCCGTCCCAGTCCCAGTCCCAGTCCCAGTTGCAATTCCAACTTTGCCGCATGCTTCCAAAATGCGTAAATCAAACTAAAACAAATGACAACCGGCTTGCCATGAATTAGTATTAGTGTAAAACGGCTTTTAATAAGTCGGACATTTGGCCCGCATCTCTTTATGACCATAGCATATAGCGGTCGGGGTTGGGGTTTTGGAGGGGTTGGATCGCAGTTGGGGTATCCGCAACGACAAAGTCAATTGCGGTAGCCGCAAAATGGAATTTTGTTTTAAAAAGTTCTGCACTACAAAATGGCTCGCAATGGGCGCATAAATTTCAAAGCACTTTTTTTTTTGTTTTGGTCTTTTTTCTTCCCATAATCTTCATATAGGGGGAAGGGGCCCCCCGTAGAGAGAGGAGCACATAAGTTTGGCAACAATATAACATATGTTTGAAAATATGTCCGTTCAGAAACTACTAATTTGAATTAAATGCGGTATTTGTATTTGCATATATCATTTGATATGAGAGACCAACTCAAAAAGTGTTCGCAGCTATCCAACAGAAAACAAGTAAGATGCCTTAGTTGAGTTAGCTCGACTACGATATACCCTTAGCCCAGTTGTTAAATATATTCTAGTTATATTGGCAAATTTCCCTTTAAGATGATTTGCACTCAAGTGTTTGGTTCTGCAAGTGTATTTCTTACGGAGTATTATTACTCACAAGCCCGAACTGACCCGAACTAGATTTACAAACTGAGGCAGTTATCGATAAAATAAAGCTAACTTGATCTGCGCCTATTACACGAGAACTTATAGTCTCTGAGATCCGCGTGTTCATACAGACGGATTGACAGACAGACAGACAGGGCTATATCGACTCGGCTGTTGATCCTGATCAAGAATATAAATACTTTAAGGTGTCGGAGATGCTTCCTTCTGCCCGTTACAAACATTTGCACAAAACCATTATACCCTTTTTACCCATTTTTAATGGGTTAAGGGTATAACGAGAACATAAATTACAAGTAAGCCAAGCAAAGGTTATGTCGTGTTTCACGCAGTTGCTAAATTCTCATGTTTACTATGACTATTTCGACTCGTCTAATGATGCTGATCCAGAATATATATATATATATATACTTTGTCGTATGGTAGACGTATCCTTCAAGTTTATAATAAGTGAGCGCTTGTAAGCCGCAGAATAGTTGTTCTTTCTTCGAGAAGAGCCCCATAAACTATTCAATGATACATTGCTGATAGTTCCCTATTGCGAGTGGTCACTGTACAGATATGTACATACATATGTACATTATAATATGGTCAATGTATTTAAATATATTTTAATAATAACAATTTATGTGAGCCCTATGTAAGCCGTTTTACAAGTATTTATGAGTGTGTCAGACTTTTGTGCCTTGCATGCTTAGATAACTGATCTATGTATGTTGTTGTTTCTTTCGTTTTGCCAATTTCAAACATGCAACATGTTGCAATGAAGCTATAAGTCAGGCCCCAAATTTTAAACTTTGCAGACGACTTATATAAGAAATGTACATACAAATATAGCTGTTGTATGGTGGTGCAAAGAAGTTGCTGGAGGGTTATGGAATGAGGGGTGGGGTGGGGGAGGGTTCCGCGCGTGTGAGGGCAGCATGCCAAATGGAAAAAAGTTTTTTGCCTTAATTTTTGCCGTTTTCATTTTTTATGTGTTTTTTGGTTTTTTTTTATGTACTCTGCCGTTTTTATTAACGTTGCCTTGTTTTTGGCAGGGGTGACCTGTTGGTAGAGTAGGAGGGGTGGTGGAGTAGGGTGTATAGGGGCTGTTTGTTTACTGGCAGCAGCGCAGCAAGTAATATTTTTGCCGCATAAAAGTCAAAATATGCAAATAAAGCAGGCTCTTCTTATTGTCGCTGCCTTTGCTGCTGCTGGTGCTGCAGGGTGATGGGATGAGGGGAGAGGGTGTGGTGGGGGGTGTAAAGGGGCAGCTAATACACCAGCAGTCAAAGAGACAGACAGACAGACACACAAACGATGAGCTGTGGCTAGAACAATGTGCATACAAGGAAGGCAGCGGGAGGGTAATGCTGGGTGCAGGGGGAGGACACTGGGCGAAAGAGAGAGTGAGAACAGCGTGGCTTAAATAATAAATGTAGTACACGCTTTGAAAGAATTTACTATGCTTTAGCAAATGGAAGTTATAAAAACCAAACACACACAATCACACACATATACACATACAGTACACACATTCACATATAAGCACATGTGCAAGGCATATAAATAAACAATGCCCTTATATAACCCCAGGGCAGACCAGAGCGGCAGTGGAGAGAGGTAGCGGCGTTTCCATATTGTTGCTATAATCAGCGGCTGCTTTGATTCATCTGCATGCACGCGCGATGCCGGGACATTGAAGCAGGGCCATCACCACCACCACCAGCACCACCGGAGTCAAAGCCATTGCCACAGCCCATAGACAAAGCTAAATCCTTAGACCCGGTGTGCCACCACCCTAACAATATCATCATCAAAGTCAACCCAACTGGGCGAAGCGAGCAACCAACCAACCACCACAGACTCCGTGACTCCGTTGGCCCAACCTTAACTCCGACTTCTTGCCGTGTTCATGCAATTTAGATCTGGCGCCTGGTTCTCAATTCGAAGAGCACGAATCGGCTCGAACACGAGCACGACTTTACAAGTGGACAACAATTTCACTGTGTAGTTTAACATTTATTAGCATAATTTTAAATTAACATCATGTGTTTATTTGTAGTTATTTTGTACACTATAACTTTAATCAATATTTGATTTGGTTATTGTTGCTTTTATATACGATTAAAGTCACGACCACGCTCGCATAACTAATGCAATTCAAATTTCATTTCGAACATGTTCGCGTTCGGTGTTGGATCTCGTGTTCGAGCAACAACCACTGACTGACGCCCCTGTCAAGTATGTGCGGATAGTGCTGTAAAATCTTGCCTTTATCACGCTAGCAAAACTTGCTGAAAAAGGCTAAGCAATCATCACCAATGTAGCTAAAACTTGACATTGATGTTTTATTTTTAAGTTACACGCGTTGTTATAAGTTTTAAAAAAATGCCTATATAAAGTTTAAGACAACTGTATTAATTCAAATAGTTAGCTGAGCAGCTTAAATAATTTATAATAAGCGATTTAAAAATATCAAACCATTATTATTTTAAATAATATAATAGAGGCAATATACTATTAATCAATTTGGCATCGCTTACATAATAAATACATACATAATAAAAATATGTATAATAAACACATAAATAATTCACTTGTCATGGAATTAGAAAATTGTAAATATAAACATAAGGTTACCAAAAGAAGATAATAGCTAAAATTTAGCCATTTTCTAGCTAAAGCAGCTGCGAGTGGAGCAGCCCTTTACTCTGCTCTCCGAACGTTGCTGTGTGTTGTTCATGTGTCTGTGGCTGCGCGCCGTGTGTGTGTGCGTGTGTACTTGTGTGTTATCTCGCAGCCTGGTTCTGGTTCAGTTTTCGTTTTCCGTTAGTGCAGCATTTATCCTCGACGAAGTTGGTTGGTTTTGCCTTCGCCCTCTGCCATTTTAATATTCGCAGTCGCCGTTGTTGCCGTCGCAGTCGTTTGTCGCCTAGCCGCTGGTGTTGTTATTTTTTTGTGTGTTGTTTTTTCGTTGCCGCTCTTCTTCTGCTGGCTGCTCCTCTTGTGTTGTGTGTGTGCACGTTTTATTTATTGTTGTCGTGTGTCGTTTGTTTGTGCTTTTTGTAAGGGTGCCCACTGCCAACCTACCAGATATCCCACAAATATAACTCACAAACAAGGTGCGCAGCCACTGTACTAAGCTACATGGCACACGTTTTTCTTCTTCATGTTGCTGTTGTTCAACAAACTAACTAACCAATAACTAAATCATAAACAAACAAACAAACATAACGAAAAAAAAAATAGGCACTTGTGACAGTTTTCCTCTCGCTCCTTCGCTTTCGGCGTGTATCAAGCTCAGCATGTGCGAGCTAAAGCTTTTCGATTTAGTTCAGCTATTGTTGTTGTTGTTGTTGCCAAAATAGGCAATCGCCAAATCACACACACACACAGACACAAGAACAACAAAAACAGCAAAACAAACAACAGAAATACAATACACACAATAAAACGCGCTGAGTGCGCTACTTCACTAAATGCAGCCGACGTCAGCGTTGACGTCGGTGTCGTCACAGTCGTCGCGAATTATGGACCTTACCAAACAGCAACAACAACAACAACAGGAACAAGAACAATACCAACAACAACAACAAAATCAGCACTTGATACAAAAATAAACAAACAAAATCAATCAATTAATCAATCTGTGAAACACGCCCCAGGCGTACGTTTACATTAACAAATACGCCCACGCTCCTCGGCTACGCCCTCGCCCAGAACGCCCACGCGCACTTCAAATTGCAAGCAAACGAAGAAGAAGAATAACAAGAACAATAATAAGAAGAAGAATGTTTCAGTCAATTGCACTAGTTCTACTCCTAGCTGTGGCCCAGTCACCGAAGGATGCGAACGCGGACACAGATGCAGCAGCATCAGCATCATCAGCAGCAACAACGCTATTCGGCAGCAAGCAGCTAACCAGATGCCGCCAAAGCTGCTATCAGCAGGTAAGCCCCGGTCGAGCCACTAAAGATAAGAGTCGCACTTGATGGACACTTGTATACAACAACAACGCTTAACTGAGCAAGAGAGGTTACTCTCTTTCTCTTTCTCTCTCTCTCACTCGCCCTCTCTCTCTCTCTCTCTCTCTCTCTTTGAGCCCAACTTCAAGGTTAGAGCTGTGCAGCCAAGACAAACTTGTAGAGTTGCACTTTCTAGTTCAAGTCAGTAGCTCATTTTTGTTTACTGAACGAACTCTCATCAGAGTTAGTCGTAGATCACTCGAGTCCAGTTCAGTTCAACTTAGTTCACCTCAGTTATTCAATTTAGAAAAGGTTTTCATAATAATGCTATGCTACTAATGTATCTATTATTTGAACAATATTTTAAGATTTGCTCAAACGAACGACTCGCTCGGAACGACTTGGTACAACTCTAAATGTCCAGTACGGCAATGACAATGGGCACAGACAGAGCGAAATACAAGACAGCACAAGGAAAGGGAAGAGGAATAGGAAGGGGATGAGGTATGCAATAGGCAATGGGAAAACGTTCTTTTATTTTTAATGTGGCTGCCCGCCTTTATCTGCTCGCTGACATCGCTGTCGCAGTCGCCGTCGTTGTCGGGGCTTCTCAGGTAGCTGCTGCCGCTGTCAGTTGACAATGTCAGCTGGGTGGTCCATGCCAGTCATAGCGCTTCTAATAGAGATTAGGCAGTGCTGTGATGGGGAGGGGATCAGGCAAGGCAAGTCTCAATTGTGTGTGGTTCCCAAAAAAAAAAACAAAAAAAAAATAATTTGTGGCGTGAGTACCGCTGAAGGGATTGATGATTAAGTCTACAAACTTATTCAATTAAATGACTATAAAAAGCAGCCAGAAGTATTTCAAACATATAATCCAAACCATTTGCATCCATTTAGAAGGCAACAATATAATCAGTAATAACAAGAGGGAAAGTTGCAGTCGGACGTAACCGACTGCGAAATACTTTGATACCATAAGTTATTCCAGCAGATAACAAATAGCAAAGAACAGGTGAGTAGCCATATCCTTGGAGGAGGTTTCGAGAAAGTTATAATCAAAGTTTGGTCACTCTACCTTTAAAATTTTGGGAGATATGTGGACATATCGATGTACACTTTCCGAAATATCGGCATTGTCGGTTATGAGCGCAGATGTTGGCGTGGAAATACAAATTTTTATCGGTTCTTAAAAGCAGCTACCAGTAACATACATTTAAAGGATTTAGGGGCGGGGGCGTCGGAGGTGGGCCGATCTTTCAAGGACATTGCCAACAACGAAGCAATATCCTTGAAAGATTGTGGGCCTTAAATTGTGGGTGATATGTAGCTTTATCGATTTGCGAATATCAGTTTTGTCGAATATCGATTTATTCGATTTGATGCCTTCGGTATCTAAGTATGAAAACACCATTGTGATTTCCACAATTAGATAAGGTAAACTGTCGCAAACCCTTGGTCGATAAACTTGGAATATTAAAGCATAGTTCCTATCTGTAGAAAATTGTAGCCTTCTACTAAATTCATACCTAGTGACTAGTGCCATAAATTAAAGGCTTTAGCCTCTTGCGCAAACATTACAAATGTTAAACCGTTTTTTTTATCTTCAACTTAGTTAAGATGTGAGATTGATTACGTTAAAAATAATTTTTTGGAGACAAAGCAAATCTTTCGTTTATGTGGCAAGTCTTCATGGACTAATGTTGTAGTCTAGATTACTGCAATTTTTATATTTTTGTTGCACTTTTAATTCGAAATTGGTCTCTTCGAAAAATTCAAAATGTTTCGCTTGGAATTTAAGTGATAACGAACATTGATTTACGATTGTTTAAATTGCTTGCGAACGCACTTAAGCCCTTTTTGGTATTTTAAATCAAAAGTGGGGACTTCGATTTATTTTTTAAATTCATTTTGGGAATCGATGGCGTTCTTCCCTTACGAACAACGTGATTTTGTTTCGTGATCCATCTGGCGTAACAAATGCAATCCGTTGACCCTTAGGGGTTGTCCCCTGCATTCAAAGGGATGCTGCTGCTGCCCCTGCCGCTGTATGCACTGAGGCTAATTTCACGCCAGTCCGGATCTAATCCCTGGCACAGTCCAACAGCCCACGAACGTCGCTCAATCAGCGCCAAATTAACACCATAAAAGTTGGCAGCATCCAAAGACTTTGTTCCTTTGAATTTTTTTTAGAGGGTTGTTGGGGTGGGGCGTTTATACGTGTGTACTAGTGTGTATCTATGTGTCGTAAGAAATCGTCTACGTCCCCGTCTCAGTCGAATACGTAATGCCAGATGCGTATGCCCAGCACGTATTCTTTTGGCTGGTGGTGGAATCTGTTTCGACAGGGCTTCAATAATTGACAAGCGCAGCATTTGGCGGCTACGTGCCACTGTTCTCTGGCCACTGTCCATTTGGGCAATAGGCCATTGGCATTGGTTGCTGAGACGGCAGCTCATAAAACTGTTCAAAACTGACCTGGATGGGTAATTTATGTGGCCGGGCCTGGCTGGGTGTGAAGCGTCCTCCAATTGCATATTAAAGTTGTCCGCTGCCTGCGTTTAATTTATATGGGCCAACAACTATGCCAGGTAGGTCACAAGACATTTAACTAAATATGTGGACACGGGTAGGCGGAAGGGATGGGATGAGACGATAGGAAATGGGTCGTCAGTATGTCGACTGAACAGGACTCCTGGACTGCCTGCTCAGCGTTTTCATTGAGCGTGTGCTGCGTTTGGTTCTCATTGCCAACGAAAGATGATCGCGTGACTCACGAGTCACGACTTACGACCATTCTGCAGTGAATCTACGGAATTGGGTTATGGTTATCTATAATAAATCTATTAGATCAAGCTATTAAATAAAGCGACAAATCGGAAATTTTCAGCTGTGCACTTTATAATTTGGTACTTGACTACAGTTTTGCAAAACTATAATAAAATACATATATATTTAATTAAATCTACAGTATTGAGATTAATAATATGATATATATGCAGTGGCTAAAAGCTCATTTCAAGCAGTGTGAAGCAACAAATTTAAAGAGCTATAAAGTTTAGACAATGTTTAATGTTATATCACTTTTGAAAAAGAAACTTTAGTTTTTACTAAAATAGTAATTAATTAATTAAAATGAGTCAGAAACTAAAAACATATTAAAAATACATATATAATTTTATTTGGAACAGTCTTAAAAAAATTAAATATTTGGCGTATAAAAGCTTAAATATGGATGTTAATGCTTAGTATGATATCCTTAGCCTTAACAACTTCCCTTAACCTATTATTCATTAAAGATACAAGCTTTCGGATAGTTTCTCGTCTGATCTTGCTCCACTTCTCCAGCAGAGCACTTTTGAGATCTTGTTTGCTGGATATGTTGTGTTTTCAATAACATTAAAATCTGGAGACTGGGCCGGTGGAATCATGATGTGGGGACAGTTCCAGATAAGCCAGGACTGCACTATTTCGGACTTATGCTTGGGGTCTTTGTCCTGGTAGATCCGGAAAGTACGTCGGATTCTAGCTTCTCGGCACTTTGGAGTACATTTTCCTTTAGTATACCAAAGTACAAATACTTGTCCATTGTTGTTTCAATAATCACCAAAATCCGACACCGGCTGCCGAGATAGATGCCCATACCATGACACTTTCTCCGCCATGCTTGACTGTTGCCTTTAAGTGTTTGGGATTCAAATCCGTATTGGACTGTCGCCACACATAATTCCGTCCGTCCGGCCAAAAATGTTGAATTTGTACTCATATTCAAATATGACTGTGTTCCAGAACTCCAAATCCTTGCCCAAGTGGATTTTGACGAACGTCATCCGAGACCCTCTATTTTTTGCTTTTATAAATTGCTTTTGAGCCGGTAGCTTAAGATTTCCCCTTGTTTTCTTGATGATCCTCGTCTCGTCCTGCTCGTTGAAAATCTTGTTTGGTGCCATTCCTCCTTTGCCCTCCATCCAATTTTTGTCGACGAAACTTAAATGATATAGAATTGAGGTGTTTAGATTGACCATTTTAGCTATTTGGCAATGTGAATATCCAATTTTGAAGTGTTCCAGGATGATTTTGATCCGTTGATCAATGGTAGTCCGTTTGCCCAAGGTCCTGGTTAGCTTGTTGCACCCGGAATGCAGGATATAACTAAACTGGCAACGAAGGTTTGGTCTATTTATACCGAAAACATTCAACTTTAGGTAAAAATCCGTGTTTTATGGCACCCAGGTGTCCATAATATTCGAAATACTCTTTTACCATAAATAGAGGTCCTTTTTTACACAACCCTACCTAGCAGGTGGAAAAACCCCACTTTATTATGGTCATATATTAATTTTAGTGGTTAATAAATGTACCGCCATCGGTCTTTGTAATTTTTGAAAAATAAATAATTACTTTATGGCTGACAACTAAAATTTTTGCTAGACAGTGCTGGAACAATTAATACTCAATATTTTTCATTTGCCTTCAATAGTCTTATTAATATATACATATATTATGTTGATTAAATCATGAAAATTCATTTGAACACATATGGCATATATTCCAATTACAATTCCAATTACAATTACAATAACAATTACGATAACGACAATGATAATGATTCGATTTAGACTGGGTCAATGAAATCACGCTGCCATCTCTAATTGATATTGCCTGGGCCATTCATTCACTCACTCACTCATTCATTCATTCATTCATTCATCCATCCATTCGTTCATTTGCGGCCTTATTGTTGTTACTTATCGCCCAAGTTGTTTCGCAAAGGCCAAAAATTCAATTGAGCGGAAAATATGTTGTCTTTGCGATTTTCCTTTTACCATGCTCGTTTATCTGGCCGCCTTATTGTGTAATGATGACAAAGTGCTGCTGCTGCTGTTGCTGTTGCTGCTGTTGCTGCTGTTGCTGCTGCATGATGCTCGCCATCTCAGTCACAGTCAGAGTCCGAGTCACAGTCAAAGTCGATGTTCCTCTCTTCCATCTTTCATTTTCCATCTTCCATCTCCGACTCAGTTCGCATCAGCACATTCATTCATTTGTCTGCGTGCTCATTCATAAACGAAACGGACAAGGGACAATGAACAACGGACAACGGACAACGGACAGGGACAAGGGACAAGGCAGGATGCTCGTTCGTACAGCTGTCGCTGCTGCGTAACTAAAGCGACAGTTGACAAAGGCTAAGCAGGCAGTCGCAGTTACAGTCACAGTCGCAGTCGCAGTCGCAGTCGTAGTCGTAGTCGTAGTCGCAGTCATCCAGTTAGTCCACAGTTTCATCTCCTGTCGACAGCGTGAAAATTTCAATTCGCCATACAGCTTTGCGGTCATTTATACAAACACAAGCACAAACACATTCACATATATACATATACATATACATATATATATACTAGCCCAGCTAGTCGTGTCTTTCTTCTTTTTTTCTACAGTCAGGCCTTTTATATTACAGTTACAAATTTGCGTCTATTGTTGATAATGGCTGGGATGGGATTCTGAGCTATGCTGGGATGCTTGGCGTTGTCCTCCTCGGTCGACCGAGCGTTGTTGCCTGCGGCGCTGTGCCTGATTACTTTTTCTAGCTTACTTAAAATTCGATTAGGCCACGCCCACTAACTAACTTTTTTGCTTGCGACACACTGTTCTTCTTTTTCCCACTCTCCATCTCTCTCTCTCTCTCACTCTCTCTCACACTGCTCTTCTTTCTTTCTTTGTGTTTGCAGTTTGCGAAGGATTGGCATTATTGCACGGATTTCGTTGATTGCAGAAACGTAAGTACATGCCTATGGCAAAACATCCCCACCCCACCACACCCCTCCCCACCCTATTACTTAATAATGATGAGTAGAGAAGCGATAACAGCAGCCCGAATAGCCCTAAGCCATAGCTATCTAAACAGTCCAGCAACAGTTAATAATTGTTATTGCGACCCACACACCCCATACTCCGTTAACCCATAAGCGTGCTCCCAATGAAAAATGTATTTAAGCTACAGTGTGCCTCAAAGAGTTTTAAAGTTTATTGTACTGTTTGTAACTGAAGCAGGTCAGCATTTAACGTATTGAATTCATTTTATTTGGGTTTCAATTTATTTATTCTCAAGATTCAATTTATTCAATTTATTTACTGCAAGAAAGTACTTAAAGACCTTATTCGGCTAAGACTAAAGTTAATATCATTTTTTGAATAGGTAAACAAGATGCTTTAAAAATACTTTCAATTTCGTTTTTAATTGTGTGAAAGTAAAAGTGAGTTACTTGATTAATAAATATTTTCTTTTTTTTTGCAAAAACACCAAAAGCATATTTACAAAGAAAGACAATATTCACTAAAGTACAATTGTTCTATTAGTTGGAATTACCAAATTTTAAAATCCAATAAATCAATTCAAATGTAGTTAACGGGCGCTGACAAAACGTGACAACTCAGAACTGCCCAAAATTGATTTTCGACGTATTTCATGTTCGGTGTGCGTAATTTAGGACGGTGGGCACATTAATGGGTTAAACGCTGTTGCTGTTGATTGCTGCGGGCGGCTGTCGAAATTGCGTTGCCAATTTGTGGCCAACAAAGTGGCGACTCCGCACCTGCTCCTCTCTCCACACCAATTTCTATGTACCCAGCGACACTTAAAGCAATGTATGTATGCTGTTGCTGTTTGTATGCTGCCCTTTTGCACCAAACGTAACCTGACCGTCTCTAACCCCGTCCGTACACACCCCTCTGTCCAACATACAGTGCTGGCAAAACTGCCAAAGGCAATTGGCGCCCTTTGAGCTGCGCGTTCATCATGCCCAGCGACAGGGCGCTTTGGTCCTCACCGACATCGGCTGGGACGAGCTGATTGCGAACGCATCTCGTCAATGCCTGATCACTTGGGAGGTGTCCGGCGGTGGGCTGATGGGCAACCTGCTAACAGACACCGCACGAGCCGAGCTATCACTCTGGCCGGATACGGTCTATAACATACAGGTCACCTGCAAGCACAAGGTAAGTGTAACCGAGTAACTCAACCTGCTCCGCACAAACACACACACACACACACACTTGGATTGTTGGCCGAAAGAATATTGTTACACACTCGTCCTTGTTCTCTGTACTCCCTTGCAGCTTACGGGCCAGATGCGACGCTCACTGAAGCTCAATGTGGACACACATCAGCTGCTGTCCGAGACAGCAAGCAGTCTGCTGCCCCTATCCGTATCTCAATCATCTGCAGCGACATCAGTTGCAGCAATAACAACAACAGCAGCAACAACAACATTGCAACGTGCTAGACCCACGGACCGAGTGTACATCATCAGTGCACTGCCCACGGCCAGTCAGCTGAGTGGTGTGGTCTATCCGGCATTTGGTGCGTTGGCCTTCTTCCTGGCACTGTTGGTCATGTTCCTCTTGATGCGTCCGCAACGCAAGCGGCCAACTGATTGCGACGCGGACACTGACTCTCTGCTAAGCGGACGTCGCTCCCGTCTTTCCATAGATAACTCAACGCTCCATGTGTAGGCGCTCGGCACAAACCTAGGAAAAGGAAGTACGAGGAAAGAGGAAAGCAAAGTGAACTAAATGAGAGAACTTGTAGTCGTATATGTCTGACTATGTGATATTCTGCACCCAAATTGTACATAACATACACACACACACACCAACACACATCCACACACAGACAAACACACACACACATATACATCTATAACAACTACAGATATGCTTCTCCATATACATATGTCATAACATAGGTATTTTATCAAAAGCAAATATCTCACATCAAGTCAAAAAATAACAACAAAACAAACAAAAGATGGAAAAAAAAAGTTCGCTCAAAACGTATCGTTTAAGTTTTACCTTTTTAGTATTTAGGCCAAACAACAGTCATAATATATATAAACTATATATATATATATATATATATAAATTTACGCGTACACCATATATACATATATCATAGTTATATATACATACATATATTGCATATACTATATACAGATGCAAGTATTTAGACATAATCTAGGGGCCTTGGCCAAACAACTACATACACCAAACTAAATGCAACAAATTGCTACAAATTTTTATGCAACATACAATTTTTTTCTCGTCGCGTCGCTTTATCAAAACTTAAAAAAAAAAAACTAACAAATCTTAAAGATCGCATGTCGTTTTCAATTCGTCGTCTATATAATATATATATATATATAAATATGTATATATATATATATATATATGTATGAACAACAAAAAATAACAAATTTAAAATCAAAATGAAATATTTTTAAAATTTTTTGAATGTTTATACCTAGCTAAAACGCATTAACAAAAAACAAATCAAAAAAAAAATTAAAATAAATAAGCAAACCTAAATTTCATATGTGTAAAGGAAATGAAAAAGGTACTTGAGCATCTCAGCAACAAAAAAAAAAAAAAGTTAAAAAAGCTTCGCTACGCAAAATGCCTGTAAATATTTAAGCGTCATTGAAATAAGGAATTTAATTGTTTATCGTACGTTTCTTTTTCCTTTTTTGTTAAATCTATATACACACATACATATGCATATACATATATTGTCTTATCAAGCTCTTTTCCTGGTCAAAGTATCCTATACAGTTTAAGTGACAGTAATAGCAGAAGAGGCTATGAAATCAACTGGATCCATATTAAACATAATCTGTTCTATCTGTTTGTCTGATATATACACACATACATATACATTCACACATCTATATCTTTATGATAATCAACTACATGTCAGTAGTAATATATTAGCTAAGACTAGCAATTTAATGATTTTAAAAATCGGACCAAGTTGTTGTTTTTTTGTCTGTCCATGTTTATGTTCATTGTGTTAAGATTTTTATTATTATTGTTATTTTATTTTTTTGTGACTGACATACATACAATACAATACATACATACATATATACATATAGCGTTCAATTGTGCAAATGTAATTCCCACAAAGGCTGCCAAATCGAAATCAGCCTTAATACGCTCAACTATAGCTGTAGATAGATATTACGAAAGAGTGTGGCATATAGACTAAACGAACTAGATAACAAAAACTATAAACACAACACTTACACCCACAAATTAACGTACAACTACAAACATACAAATATGTGTAGCCAACAGTAGTTAGAAGAAGAGAAAACAAACAACAAAAAAAAAAAAAAAAAAAAACACTTTCGTTAAGTCTGATGCTTAGATTAATAATAGCTTGTCAATAAACATATACAATACATAAGAATCAACTAAATAACCGGAAAAGAGCATACAAGATTCGGTGCACACCGAAATTACTAACTTACAAATATAAGGATATGTGTAAAAATCTTTCTTTTCTCTTGTCTCAATATTGTAATTATTCAAATTAATTACTTAACGATAATTTATTTTTCATGTTTTTTTTTTTTGGTTCTAGATTTAATGTGTTAATGACGAACTTTATTGTTTATTATTATTTTGATTCTATTATGTAAATATAATTTGAATTGTTATTCCGCAGCATTTGGAGTTTTAGTCGATTTGATTTGGGTTGGCATGGGAATATATATTTGTATATATGCTTTACATAGCGCATGGTGTCCAACTAGTAAACTCATCGATTTTTTTGCGGCGTGGCATGGATGTTGATAAAAACAAAATGGATAACCACTTACCATATAAATTGGAGCCGCAAAATATGCCAACGATAAAAAAAAGCAGAGAAGCAGCTTTTGTTTGGGGTGTGTGGGTCCCTTATCCAATTGGTTTCGTTTCTCCCCCTGTTTTACCTACTTATGGAGCTGGGATTCCGACTATGCCACAGCCCCACTCATTGTGTTGCAACACAATTTACATTTACATACTTTTATGCATTTATATACATATTTATGTACATATTTGTGTGAGTGCTTTTTGGAATATTGTCACTATTCTTTTGTGCATGAATAATTTGGCTGTTAACCCAACTTAACCCAACTTTCTTGGAGCACCAGCGTTTTCGTCATAAATTCAACGTTGACGCGTTCTCTTTAATTAGGCCATAATAGTTTTTTAATGGATGTTGATCTCCGAAGCGCTTTGACAGTTTTCGGATGCTTTAACGGATTTCTATTTATTCAAGCAGCAAACAGATTTGTACATATATTTATGTATACATTGTGTATGTGGTTATCTTATGATAACCATGTCGGCCTTTCCTTTCAAAATGCTGCACAAACATTCCAAAATTCTCTAAGCTCATATGGCATGTAAGCTCTTCTTCTTCTTTTTATAAAATCTCGACGCAATTACATGATTTGTTTAACAATGTAACACTTTTATTTTTATCTTAAGATGCCGTTACCACACAGCCTCAACATTGTTACACATTTTACCCACTTGAGGATTTGTTTTGAATTTCAATACAAAGAAAGCATAAGAAAAAGCAACAGCGAAAATTACAAAAAATAGATACCATGTTGGGGGGGAGGCTTTAGATATGACAACATGGCACCAAGAAAAATCTCAAGTTGCATTATCTCAAGTTCCATTTGGAGTTAACCAAGGGGTTGGCTTCACCTACAAGGGCGCTCGGAGTCGCACGGTGTCGCTCTCTCTCTCTCTTCCTCTCTCTTTCTTCTGCTCGCTTGCTCGCTCACTCTTTGTCTCTCTCTATATCTCTCTCCGTATCTTTCTGGTTCTGTAACGTCGACTATGAAGCATTTGGCTGGCATTTGTTAGTCGGTTTGGCTGGCTGGGCACTTGGCTTTTAACTTTGCTCGTCATTCCACTCGTTGTTCTCAAGCACTTTTTATAAACCAAATTAAATTTATATGGTCCCCTCGGCCCACCTCTCGGCATCCCTCGGCACCTTGGTCTCGCCCATACAAATACCCATTCGCATCCCATACCCATTTCCATTTCCATTCCCATGCTCTCAATGCTGTCAACTGCCAATTAGCTGAGCATTTTTCAACATTTTAAATTGTCTCGCCGAGTGCGTGGCCCCAGCTCTCCGATCTGCTCTCGGGGGCAAAACTTGAGTGAGTCGTCTTATGCGACAACCATCTTCATCCTCCTCCTCTTCCTCCAACTCCTCCTTTATGGCTTTAGATTTTACTCTGTTTGTTTGTTCTCGATGTTGTTGTTGTTGTTGCTGTTGCTGTTGTTGTTGTTGTCGCTGTCAGCTGTGCAGCGCGTGCTTCATTTATCAAAAAGCAATTACAATGTTATGGGCAATTCGATGCCTGATGCTTGGGATTTTCATGCCCGATGGGCTCTTCTCCCACACTACGTCTTTTATCAACATACGAAGAAAAAAAATCACCTGCTAAAACAAGAAAAACAAAAGGAAAAAAAACACAAAAAACACTCAATTTGATTTCATTTCATTTTGTTTGTATTGTGCTGTTGCTTTTTTATTTTTTTTTTTTAACAAAATAAATGATGATATTAATATATAAAGTCAAAAAATAAAAAATTAAAAATTAAAAAGTAAAATTCAACTTTAAAAAAAACCGAAAAGCATATAGAGCGTACCTACAAACATATTGTATTACAACATTAACAAACAACACAAATTATAAACTTTAAGTAGACAAAACACAAGAGAACAAGATGCAGAAAAGGCAACAAAAAAAAATAAAATTAGACTACAAAACTCAAAGCAAGCGAACTTCTACAAACATTAGATCTAGGAGGAGGAGGAATCCGCTAGAAGCAGCAGCAGTTGAACAGTAGCAAGAACAAGCACAAGAAGACAAAAAGCGAGCATGTGTTTGTGCCATAAAAGGTTTCTCATTACAATTTTTTGGCCAAGGGTCGCATAGTTGCACAAAATTACTTCTTCTTTTTTTTTGTTTTGTTTTGTAGATGCTTCAACTGCGTCTCTTTCTCAACGCCAAAGGCTATGTTTTTGGAGAAGGGGGGAGGCGGCAGCAGTAGGTGTATTTGGCTGCCTGAAGTGCTAGGGCGGGGCGGAGTCGGGAACAGGCAGCCGCCCAAAGGGCGATTGATATACAACACACACAGTCCCGCTGCCATAGATACAGATACACACACACACACATACACACAATATACTCACATATACACACACATAAATACATATACATATATATAAATATATTGTATGTAGTACACACAGAGATGCTTATACTGTTTATAGCTGTGCCACAAACAAACAAACACACTCTCACAGACAGACAAATATGAAAGACAGAGCTGTAGCTGGGTGGGTTGCACGTGACAAGGCCAAACATGTTCGAAGGCTGCGAAGTCAGCGTTTGGTTCGACGCAAAGGATAAAACGTATCCATATCCCAATAGCTTTGCAGTGCGTCGGCGCTTCGCCCCGCCTCGCTCACAATGGGCAGGAAACAGGCAGCGACGGCAACAGCAAAAGCAACAACAGGCACAACACAATGGGGCAGCCTTTGCCTTTTGCCTTGCTCTTGATGATGATATTGATGATGATGATGATGATGATGATGATGCTGCCTGCTCTTAATGTGGCACAATTCGCGAACGCGGCGCTCACATTTAACCTTACCAGAGGTTACATGCGGAGAAATCGCGAGAGCTAAAGACGACGACGACGACAACGACGAGGTTAGCCGACGACAGCTGGCGTGTTCCGAGGCGCTCGCTGTTGAAGCTTTTGCCCCGTCACAGCTGTCTGGGTAGATATGGAGATGATGATGAGCTGATATTCGACTAGGTTGGCTGGCTCTCCCGGCCATGGGTGCTGCCATTGCAATTGACAGCTGTGACGGGCGGTAACATGTTGATACGGGGCACAGCAGCAGCAGCAGTAGCAGCAGCAGCAGCAGCAGCAGCAGCAGCATTGTATACTCAGAGATTTCATCTAATTCGCTTTGCGTTACACTTGATTTTCAGGCTTGTCTTATTAAAAGACAATCAGATTGGGCTTTGGTATATGAAGGGCATGTGTCATTGTTAATCTGCCTTAAGCGTTTGCCAAGCAGCAGCAGCTGCAGCTCTCAATCGGCTGTCCCCTAAAGCTCTGATGCCTGATTTTTTAATAGCACTCGTATACATACGTATATATAATTATATAGATAGTATATATCACTTCATTACGAACTGACAATCAATCACAGGGCGGATTTATTGGTTAACTTGTAGTAAGTATATACACGTAGGTAAGTACATAATTCTGTAGTTAAGAGTCTACTAGACGTACGTTAACTTTAAACTCTGCCGTTGAGCTTCTGTCACAGTGAATTTGTCGAACCAGTTCCGAGAAATGTTTATTTTGTATGCCTTTTTTATAATCTACCTTAAGTGTATGCCGTCTGTATGAACGCAACTTTTTTCGGTCCCCTTAAAGGAAGAACCTTGAAACTTGGAAACAGGAACTTCGGCCCTAAGGATCTGAAATATGTTTATCCTCCAGAATTTGTAAGCTGAAGTCAAAACATTTTGAAAGGTATATTGCTGGAAATACCCTTAAAAATGTGGAACAATTTTTGGACCCCACGAAGAAAATCGGTAAAAGACTATATCTTCCAGTTACCAAACTTGAAAGGTAGCTTACTGGTAGGATGGTATGTTATACGGTTGTCGACACATATAGCAAATATCTGGCCAGTTGTGATGCAGTGCGAATATAGATTTAGACAGAAAGGTTAATATAAGAAAGAAAAGGAGGACTATTAATGGACTAAACAAACAACAAACATCTATGCCTTCAGCGAGATTCGATCCCGCGACTGATTGATGTGAGCGATACATTGAGCTTTAGCACATAGAATGCAAATACTCAACGCTTACGACCATCAAGCCGGCTAGCTTGCTGGTAACCTCCTTTGAATTCTCCAAAGCCTAAGATTAATCCCCTAATAATTCATTGGGTCACGCCCCCTCCCACCCTAAAAGTCGCAGAAGCTTACATCTTCCTCAATTTTAGAGCTAAGATTATCAAACTTGAAAGCTAGATTACTAGGAAACTCCTTCACAACAAAGCCAAACTTGAAGTACAGATTACTAGGAATCTCGTTCAAATATCGAAATTTCTTGCCTAGACCTACCATGTTCTGGGACACCTGTAATCTTATTACATATTTTTAATTAAGTATAAGCAGTCGTTTACGCCCAACTTTGAACTTTCCCTTTTTCTACTTTGATACCAAAGGTCTGATAATATATTGGGTTTGTGCAATGTCCGTCATACTGTTTGTTCGTCTGTATTTACGTAACTTTTTTCGACACTTTTAGAGACAGAGACTTGAAACTTGGAACATATTCTTGTCTGTGCTCCAAATAGATAAAGCGTTATAATTGGAGTGCTACGTCCAAAAGGGAGCTAGGAAATCGATAAAATCGATTTTCGAAAATCGATTAACCCACATATCAACCACAATTTTTAGGCAATAGTCACCAAAATTGGTTGGTAGGCTCGACAAAAAATTGGATGGCCATACCCTCTCCGCCTACCTAAGCCGATACACCTGTTGGTGTAAATCGATAACACCGTATATCTCACGAAATTTGAAAGCTCAAAAACCGATAAGTGCCTATATCTCCCGCAATTTAAGAGCTACAGTTTCCAAACTGTACTAAGATGGAACACCAAATTTTTTTTTTCCTTAGATAAAACAGACTTTAAATGCATCACATATAAAACCAATGGGAAATATATTTTAATAAATGAGAAAAATGTATATATGCATATTTTCCTGTTTTTGTAAATGTGTTATTTTGTGAATCAGCTCATTTTGAATGGCTTTAATATGGTATCAGGAATTGAACATTTTGGGACGTTCTTAGCATAAGAAAAGGCGAAGACAATTTCTTTTTAGAAAAACAACTCTATCTTGACCGTATACCTAAAAAAATTTTAAATAACTTGATGTGTTAGGGTCACAGGGACCAACTCTATCGAACTGCATTCCATGTTTATTGGGGCATCTAAGAACACTTGCAAAAACTCAGGTCGAACAATTGCGAGTTGAAATCACAATATCCTTGCTCTCTTGGAAACTATGAATACGATTTTGACTCCCGTTGCTCAGTTAGTGGTCATTATTAAAACATAATGTTTGTCAAAAGATCTCCAGCATATGCAAGCATTTTTTAGTGTACTCAAATATATGTGCCCTTTCATAAGAATAAGGCTGAGTTATGATAAAAGACAGAAATCCCAACAGGTTTTAATTCTATCAAAGTGCATTTAAGGATTATGGGGTCATCTTTGAACCCAAACAAAAATACATACCTAGACATATCCACAAAAGATTGCTATGATTAAGAGTTTGATCCAAATTTAAGAAGAAACAAATTTATTTCGATTTATATCATAGTAAACTGTGACATAAGAAAAAAGGCAAAAGCTAGATATTTCATTTAGTCAGAATATTTTCATAATAGAAGATTTAAAAAAAATTACGAAATCGCTATGGAGAATTTAAACGAAGTCAAGAGAATGGAAATCCAATATGTATTTAACGTATTGGATGTGACCGGAAGTGGATATTTAACTGCCAGCGAGCTGAGCTTTATGATGCGTGTTTTTGGATACGATAACAGTGTGGAGGAAGTTCAACGCTTGATTGATGAAGTGGCTCCCGGTGGCCTGGGATTGACCAGTGACAAGTTATGTGCTGCATTGTTTTGGGTACCGAAAACGGCGGAGATTGAGATGGGCGATGCTGACAAGAAGAACGACGAATAGATGATCGTCACACATATTTGTTTATTTCTTCCCCGTTATGTTTTGCCAAACTAATTAAACAACAAAATTTTTGTGATCAAAATCGAATGTACCCATCCCTCGTTATACGGCCGCACTTTATACGGAATTTCGCTATAACGGCACAAATGAATGGACTTGTTATGTATGTTTTTATGATTTAAATGAAACAAAAAGCATGATAAACACTGAATGATAAACACTGAATGATAAACACTGAATGATAAACACTGCTACGTATTTAACAAATTTGGAACCGATCTCATTGAATCTTTATGAATTTGTGTTTGAATAATTTATTCCTTATACGGCATTTCGCATTGTGGACAAGTTTTGTGGAATGAGTCTTGGACCTTAAGCGAGGTATGAGTATATTAACACCGAAACAAATGATATGCATTGCATTATTGATTTTTTTTTTCTATTCCAGCTTTTTTGATTTCCGCTTAAGAAAAATTCAAGATTTCATTTCGAAAATAAAGTGTACTTTGTATGGTTTCATGGTGTATGTTTAATATTGGACAAAAGAAACACAGTTCTTATTCTAAGCGTGAAGAACAGGTATCCAAAATAAATTATTGCAGACCAAAAAACTTATTGTAAAAGTAAGAGCAAAAAAGGGCCGTCTATTCTTTTGATAAAACAAAAAGGTGTTTATTTCAGCTCAAAGATTTGATGAATACAAAAAAAATATATTTAATATATTGTACAATATGTTAATCTTGATTTTATATTATTATTATTAGTTGTTGCTGTTTTTGTTTTGTTTTTATTTTTCTCGTTCTGATGCTTGACATATTTATATTTGTTGTATAATCATACATACATAATAATAGTACATAAATGTTGCTCTCTTGTTCCCCCCAAAATATTAAACATAATACGCATTGACCCGCAACTAAAGGTTACCAGTTATCAATTGCATAGTTTTTGTTGTGTTTGCTTCTTTAGTCATATATTTTGTTTTATTAATATAATATATATGTACACATATATATTCATTATAATTATCTAGTTTTCCACAGTGCTGTTTGCTATTGCAGTTCATTATTTGCTGTTGCAGTTGAATCGCTTTTAAGTACGTGCGCACAGGAAATAACAATTAATCGGGACATTGGTTGTGGAAATGAAGGACACACGGTGTGCTGAGCTTATGTGCCGGCTTCCAACACTGCGCTTCTGTCTCTGTCTGTATACGTGTGTTTGTGTCGGTCACTGTGTTTGTCTGTCTAAGGTCAAACGGCGACAATTGTGTGACGTCACAGCACAACAGCACAATCCTGAGAATTGTGCCTGCACTTAATTGATTATATTAAACAAAATGATTTAATACATATTACATAAATACATACGTATAACAAATTAAGTTTGATTTATATAATAATAACTATGCGCTCTATCTGCAATCTAAATCGATTTGCGATCGAACGTGTAATTATCGATTGAAATTATCGATAAGCTGCTGCTTTCAATCCGGAAATGCTAAGCTTGAATAAATGCGCTGCGCTTTTTGCTTTACACAATTTGTCACATTTCAGTTGCGTGTTTGAGTTTGTTTGTTTGTCAGTTAAAGTACAATAAAATACATTTGCTGATTTTGTTAATTGTTGCAATTTCACAATTTAGAGTAATGGCTATATAATATAGCTTGACGCTTTTAAATGACTTTATTGTCTTACATTAAAACTGAATGTTGTCTTTTACACAAAAACTATTACACGCACAAGAAGGCAAATAGTAGTAATAATAATAATAATAAAGTTAATAATAGTAATAGTAATCAATTGCATACACGCACGCTGACACGTTTTGATAAAAAAAAATCATCGGGGAATTAGGTACACATATATATACTATATAAATTATAAATTATGCTTTGTGTATTTTTATAGCAACTGGTTAGGAGCACACACGTCTACCAGACGCCACGGCAGTCTGGCAACGCTGTGCGATGCTGATGTTGCCCAATTCTTCATTCACGGCACACTCGCTGTGATGGCGTCCTTCTATATGATTGAATGTCTGTATGTGTGTGTGTTAACTTATTTTACAATATATGCGTGTGTGCCATCCACTGTTTTTAGCTGTGCTCCGTTTGTATGTATGCGTGGGTGTGTATCTGTGTGTATGTCTGTGTGTGTATGGGAGTGTATGTGCGGGAGAGTCTTTAGACTTTAGACGCTTATTACGCTTGCTTCAAACGCACACATTTATTCGTTCGATGGTTGCTGTTCTGGGAAGCCACTAACCTCCGTCTGCTCCACGAACTGCTGGCCATCGAGAGTGTATTGAATACGCAGGCGCATGCGCAGCACAGCCTGTTATCCAAAGAGCGAAAGAGAGAGAGATGCACGATTAGTTTTAATCACAATCACTGCAAATTGCTTATCACAAACTTACATTGGATGTGGCCACAACCCGCATTTCTTGTGTAATGACGCCACCTGGAGGCAGCACAGAGTCCGACGGCGTCAGCATTTGCAGTTTAAAACTCTTCTGCACCGCCGCCTGTAAGGCCAAAACAAGTAAAAAAAAAATAAATCAGCCTCAAATTTATATATCTAACAGGATAAAAAACAACAACAAAATGTAGGCCCACCTGCAGTACATACTGTTCCAATTTATTGTCTGAGCTATTTGTGGTTGTAATGCAAATCTTCATACAGTCACTGCCCGGCACCGGCAACAACTGCACCACCAGTCCATTCTTGTCCAGGGCCGTCAGTTTGGCACGCTGCAAAGGTTGTAAGTATTAATTGATTCGATTGATCGGTATGCGAAAGAAAGAGTTATCGCTTATACGCATACGCACCACTGTCCCATTGTTGGATACTGTTGTCGGATTAAGTTCACCCAGCAGGCTGCTGCTATTCACATCGCCGCCAATGGGCGGCACAGCAGCGTTCGATGGCCCACCACCAACGCCAGGGTTCAGGCCACCCAGCATGCTCGCTAGATCGTTGCCGTTAGTTGGTATATTGCTGGGCTGCATTGAGTTCAAGCCCCCAAAGCCGCTCAGATCGAGGCCACCGAGCATAGTGTTCATGTTGGCGGCACTGTTATGATCAGCTGCTAGATTAACGCCCATGACGGCTGTCGTCGATGCCGCCGACATGTCCAGATCGAGCAAATCGAGCAGATCCTGATTGTTGGACACCGTCGCATTGGACGTGACATCATTGTTGGCGTTGCGTGTGTTCTTTTTCTGCACTGCATTCGACAGATCTGTGGCCATGGCCAAATCGCTGGCACCCGCCGACAAATCTGTGCTGCCTAATAAGTCCAACAGGATATTCTATAAGGTAAGGCAAAAATTAAGTTATATCGCTGCATGACAGCATAATGCCAAATGCACTCACCGTATTGTCACCCATTGTGTTCATATTGCTTTCGATTAAAGGATGCGTACCACTGCTGCCTAACTCGATGCCATTCTCCATGACATCCGGACTATTGTCATCGAAGGAGCCGCCGCTTTCGCCATTCTGCGAACTGATGCGACTGATCTGCATGGCTGGCATCTTCTCTAGGAGTGGTGGACGCAAATGCTTATAACTTCCGAATAGTTGCGTAAACTCAACGCCGCGCTGCTGCAGATCCACATTCAGATGGCTGCCAAACGAGGTAATCAAAGCCTGGATCTCTCTGCAAATAAAAACAGAAAACAATCAACATACTGAACACTGCTGAACAATTGAGAACGCCGGGGACGACATCACTTACTCTACGCACTGCTGCAGGCGCGTACTCAACTTGGCCAGGGAGATGAGCGCATATTGCTTGCTTGTGGTGGACACTTGAGCAGAGGTTAAAAACTTATGATACACAGCGATCAGATCGCTCTCCGTGGGACGCTCAAACTCTGTGAAAAGTAAAACAATATTGGATTAAATAATTGCCAATTGTATGACACGATCCTGCAGAAGGTATTCTTTGTTTTTCCAACAGACGACTCCATATTAAGTGTATGTGCGTAAATATCTCAGCTTAAGGGGTACAAACATATATTTATAGTACTATGCATATGGTTTCTTTTCTTAATGTAAAAGTCGACGCGGTCGGACCAATACAGCTAACGTTGGAACTATCGTTCAAAAGATGGGCTTACATTTGGAATACTTTTCAGATCCGAAACCGGTTATCATTTTCTTTAAAGATGAGCAAACATTTTGCTTATGATTTATCTTTTAGGCACTGGTAAATATGGGTCAAAAATATCATTATTCTATAAACATCTTTTGGGTTTGGCGTTTCACAAGCCAAGGACAATAACTGTTCCTTTCCGCTCCGTACGTAGTTAACATATATATGTATGGTAGTGTGGGGGTCTTTCACTTATATTAACTCACCATCCTCGTTGACACCGTACATGAAGAGATCGCCGTACTCGCCTATGGCCCAGACGGCGACCTGCAACAATGGTTGCTTGTCCTCACAGTGATTGGCCACCTGCAGCGATTCCCAGAATCGATTCGTGATATACGTTTGCTCCGGCACGGGACTGCTGGACACCAACTGTATAGTGGAGGAGACCACATCATCGCGCACATAATTGCCGGCGGCAATCAAAACACTCAACTGCGTATCGAGATGCCAGCGTGAATTCGGCGAGTAGCGCTCGGCGGCCAGTATCATGCCAGAGCTGCATTGAGCCTTGAACTCGGCGTCGGCCTTCTCGAGGAACAGCAGCAGCTCCTTGGTCATTGTACGTATATTTTGTGCATTGATCAGCGCAAATGACAGCTCCATTGCTCGCCTCCTTATCGACACATCCGGATCCTTGAGGCACTCCAATATGGTGGTGCGATGCCGCTGCACCGCCGACGTATCGGCGTGTACCGTTCGCAGTAGCGTGTTCAGCGCCACATATCGTATATTCTTGTCCGAATTGAGTAGAAAGCGTCCCAAGATGTTCACAGCCAAGACTCGCAAACCGCCCTCCGAACTGAAAAATAAATAAATGGTTAAGCAACACACAGAAATTGAAAAAAGCTGCAGGCTACTGTTAATCCTAAAGGATAAGGACGTATAGCAATGTTTTAATAAGGTTAAGCCATACCGTATATCCATAATGGATAACACTGTCTCATAGAGAATGGTGTTGCCAACATTCTTGCTGGTTTCCGTGTTGGTGGCCACTTGCGCCAATATATCGTTCATTGCCTCCGAGGCATCCGGATCGTTATGGCCGAGAATGCGTAACAATCGCAGGATTTTCACCTGCAGGAACGGATCACTGACGCCGCTGACATCGTGCTCGGGCGAGTAGCCGCCCAAGATAAGGCTCTTTAAAATGCGCACCAGATTCGGCACGATCTATGACAAAAGGAGGTACACGGAGAACGTGAGTTTAGTGCATGAGTATAAATATATATATATATATACAGTGTCTCACACCTCATTTGGAACAGTGCCTAGCAAAAATTTTAAAGTGCTATAAAGTTTAAGCAAGGAAAAAAATTCAAAATGTTTAAATGCCAATTTCTTTAATGTTATATCACATTTTAAAAGGAAACTTTAGTTTTTATGCAAATATTAATTAATTAATTAAAATTAGTCAAAAACTGAAACATATCCAAAAAACGTGTCACAGCATATTTGAAACAGTCTTAAGAAAAGTTTAATATTTGGCGTATAAAAGTTTAAAAAAGGATGTTAATACTTAGTATGATATCCTTTAGCCTTAACAACTGCGCTTAACCTATTTTTCATGGAAGATACCAGCTTCCGGGTAGTTTCTGGACTGATCCTGCTCCACTCCTCCAGCAGAGCATTTTGGAGATCCTGTTTGCTGGATATCTTGTGATTCCGGATGTTATTTTCCAACTGAGCCCACAAATTTTCAATAACGTTTAAGTCTGGAGACTGGGCCGGTGGAATTATCATGTGGGGGCAGTTCGATCTAAGCCAGGACTGTACTATTCCGGCCTTATGCTTGGGATCGTTGTCCTGGTAGAACCGGAAAGTACGTCGGATTCCTAGTTTCCGGGCACTTTGGAGTAAATTTTCCTTTAGAATATCGAGGTACACATTCTTGTCCATTGTTGTTTCAATGAACACCAAATTTCCGACTCCGGCTGCCGAGATACATGCCCATACCATGACACTTCCTCCTCCGTGCTTGACTGTTGCCCTTAAGTTTTTGGGATTTAACTCGGTATTGGGTTGTCGCCACACATAATTCCGCCCATCTGAGCCAAAAATGTTGAATTTGGACTCATCTGCAAATATGACCGTGTTCCAGAACTCCAAATCCTTGTCCAAGTGGGTTTTGGCGAACATCATCCGTGTCCCTTTATTTTTTGCGCTTATAAAGGGCTTCTTCCGTGGTACTCGGGCATGGAAGTCATGGTTGCGCAGAACCCGACGCACAGTTTCCACACAGCACTTTTTCCCCAGTTCATCCTGCACCTCTTGAGTCAGTTTTGGAGCTGATAACTTAGGATTTTCCCTTATTTTCCTGATGATCCTCCGCTCATCCTGCTCGGTGAAAATCTTGTTTGGTGCCTTTCTGACCTTGTCCTCTATCCGATTTTCGTCGACGAAGCGCCGAATGATGTTGTTCACAGTTGAGAGGCTTAGATTGACCATTTCAGCTATTTTGCGAAGTGAATGTCCAATTCTGAAGTGTTCCAGGATGAGTTCCCGTTGCTCAATGGTAGTCCGTTTGCCCATTGTCCTTGTTGGAAGGTTGTAGCCCAAATGCGGGAAAAAACTAAACTGACTTATAAGGTTGGTCTATTTCTACCGAAAATATTCAACTTTAGGTAAAAAAAATCCGGGTTTTATGGCACCCAGGTGTCCAGAATGTAACTGTTCCAAATAAGCTGCGATCATAAAATTAGGTACTTTTTTACATAACCCGACCTAGCGGGTGGGGAAATCCCAATTAATTAGGGTCATATATTCATTTTGGTGGTTAATAAATGTACCTGCCAGGGGTCTTTGGAATTTTTGAAAAATAATGCATAATGAGTTTATGGCAGGTAATTGAAATTTTTGCTAGACGCTGTTCCAAATGAGGTGTGAGACACTGTATGTGTATATATGTGTGTGTATGTGTGTGTGTGTGTGTGAAACAGAGAGGGAGAAAGAGAGCGAGAGAAAAAGGGAAAGAGAATAGCAGTATAACGTGAATGTGTGCGGAAAACGAGTCGGCCGAGTTAGCCGAGTTATGTGTTTGGTGCGTGTGCAAGAAAGAGTAGGAAGAAAGAAGGTGGAAAGTGCAGCAAAAACTAAACTTAACTAAGAAAAACCAAAATATTGGTTGTCTTTGAGATTGACACAACCACAAAAGCTTCACAGTGTAAGCTCTTTTCAAAACTGTATTTTTTTAACCTAACAGAGTGTAAAAACAATACCAAAGTGTGTATAGGGGAAGAGGTTATAAAAATAACGAGTGACAAGGACAACAACAACAACAATTAGATAATCAACAATAATAGTGTTTAATTCTAAGTAAAGGCACAAATCACATCATACCTCACGATTTCCGCTATCCTGGCAAGCAAATTACAACAAATTTCATTTTGTGTTTGCGCGGTATTCGATCAAAAACAAACAAGCGTTAATTTGTAATTACAAAATGTTGTTAGGTGTCAAAAATAGTAGGTGGCAAAGCGTTAAGAACGAAACAAAATAGATAGATACGATTTATTTCGCAGAAGGCGTCAAGAAAAAGCGCAATTCAGCAGAGGGCACAAAATCATAAAACAGAACTATAATACAACATACACTAATATGGCCGCCCACATATCTGAAAATGGGGGTAGATCGAAGCAGGTCGCAAGCAAGGCCTGGGCACCGTTGAAGACCTTTTTTTCTATTATCTTTTAATTTTCTTATGAAACACGGTTAGCTGATATAAGAGCCTATCAGCCTGTTAGCCTGATTGACTGTCAGCTTTGAACTGGCCAACAACTTACCTTTTTAAAATGCATCAACGTATCCGAACTGTTCTCGCACATTTCCGTGATGAGTGTTACCCCGGTAATAAGAATGCCTGCAATAGCAAATCAGGTAAATATTAATGTAAATTTATTTTAAATTGATTACAGTATTTCACACACACTCACCGTGATTCTTCTCGCTCAGCAGCGAACGCGTTGCCGGCAAAAATATCTCCATCAGTTCGGGCACGCGGCGAATAACTCGAAATGCGCAAAGTGTTGCCTTTTTGCGTATATACGTATTAGGTGATTTCATAAGGCGCTCCACCTCGCTGGCCAAATCGCGAGCCATCTCTGGCGATGCAATGGCGCCCAGAGTGCACAGCGCCAATCCAACCACAAACTGTGTCGAGCTGTTCAAATCGCTGCAAATTATAAGAGCAACCAGAACAACTCGTTAAATAGACTAGCTGAGCCTTAGCTATAGCTAAAAGACAATTCAATTCCAACCACAAGTAATTACACATACATACTACAGATTATAATATTGATGCAAGTAAAATTGACAAGCAAGATGTTGCATATTTTTCGCTTACTTTTTCAAACAATTTGTGATCAGCAAATGAACATCCTGGCGCTCATCCAGAAGCAGCATGGCACCCAGGTAGCCAATACGTTTATCTGTAAAACGCGTGCTGGCCGTCAGTTTGAGGCATTCGAGCTGGCCAAAGTGTGCCGGATAGCCGAGCATGTGTATATACAGCAGCTTGGCAATGTTCCGACAACTGCAAAAAAAAAAAAAAAATAAATTAAACCGGGTTAAAATTATTGAGTCGTTTAACTAATTCAATTGTAATAATGGCCCACTCACCGCCAGACGGAATCCTCCTCGCGGAATGTGCTGCGTATGTAGGCGCACTCTTTGTTAACCACGGCGCGCTCCTCGGCCGCGGTACGGGCGGCTCGTATCTGCCGGATAAGATCACGCAGTCGTGTAGGCGTTGGCATTCTGACTGTGTGTGGGCGAACAACAAGAACAAGTCAGTCAGTTGCATTTGAGATGAGGAGGCAAAAGCAAATTCAAGGTTTTACTTACCTCTTTCGACGGCTTCTGTGAATGCCTGCCGTATGGTGGCCATATTGAAGGCAGGATTGAATCTGTTGGACACACAATTTGAATAATTAAAGGCTGATCTGGTCAACTGAACAAAATACGTATGTATCTATGTATGTTTGCATGCATATCAATGACAATTTGTACATGGTAAGTGGTCGCTCGAAAATTAGAATGTATTGTATATAAGTATATAATAATTTATTAAGAATTATGATTATAATTTGTGTCAGTTGCAATTTTCGAGGGATCAATATATTAAAGACGCATACCCATGCTCGGAATTCATTGTGAGGCGATGCGGCTGCTGCTGCTTCGGCGGATCTGAAGCACTTTGGTTGTGGCAAGCAGACTAACTGCTGATGTTGCTGCTACTGCTGTTGATGGTTATTTATCTCGCTCTGCTTCCTGTACAACTGGCGGCCTATGCTTTTATGTTGAATTTCAATTGTTGCCGTTGCTGTTGCTCCTGTTGTTGCTGTTGTTATTTTTATTACAGTTGCGTTGGCGAGGTGGCAACAAAAAGAAATAAATAAATTCGATCTCGATTTTTGCTCACTTTGCAAAACTCTCCAAAGTACTGCACAGCACAATAACAACAACAAAAAGAAGAACAACAACGACAGCCGGCCGCTATTTGAGTTGAGTGTAGCTTTTGCTTTGCTTCTCTCTTCGCTCTCTGTAGCTCGCACTCTCCGACAGAGACACACTCTCTTGCAGCCCTTTCTTTACAGAGCTGTTAGATTTAGCAGTCTGAATCGCACTCGATGTGTTATTTTTATTCCTAACACAAATCTCACAGTGCACAAACAATATCAGTAATCAACTTGCTGCTGTTATGAAACGCTAACGCTACACAAATAAATATATCTATATATATATGGCTAGAAGCTGCGTATGTGTGTGTGCGTACGCCGAGGCTTAAACAAATATACTGTACACATGCACAGAAGTACACATGATCTTATGTCGTCGCTCAATGCAAACAAAATGCTCTGTGCTCACACACACATTCGTAAATATTGAAGTACCTTTTAAACTGACATCAGTTACTTATGTTCGCATATATATGAATGTATGCAAGTATGTGTGTGTGTATGTGTGTGTATGCATTTATGTAGTTGGCCGTGCTGGCCAACGAAGCGCACAACGAAACAAAAAATTAAAGAAGGGAAAAACTAGGCTACGTGTGTGGGGTGTTAATTAAGATGTCAAAAAATGGAAGAGGCTCACAGCATATGCAAAACAGCTTGCGGCTGCTGCTGTTGCTCTGATGAAAATGAAATGATTAATTTAGTTTTGTGAATAATGCAAAAATCTCACTGGAAGCGAGCCGACCCGTATAGACGATTAGCGCGCATTGGTCTGACATCGACCCACACACACACTTACGCACACAAACAGAAACAGCAAGACTTATCAAAATCCAATTAAAATGAGAGATAGATAATTCTAATTACATGCTTAATAATATGTTGCTCTACGCGAATGATAAACAATGCAGTCAAAGCTGCCACATAAAACGTTTACAACTGATTCAACTTTTGTTTAAAGGCCCAAAAGGCAGTCACAGTCACCAGTCACCAGTCATGGCTAAAACCAAAACAGCTGCCGTCATTGCTGACTTGTATCGATAATCGATATCGATATGGCCAGCTATCGAGTGCATTGCGTGCGTTGCAAAAAAACAGAAGAAAAAAATTTTAAAAAATGTTTGTCTTGCATGCACTCTCCTTGATTTGAATTGAACACGTATTATTGTTAAATATTACTTTCTGCTCTTGTTAATGGATGTGATTTCATTGGAAAGACCAAATAGACACACACACACAAAAACATACACACACCCACACTCACACACATGTGTACATGGAACGCACACAAGCACCCACTAAGTTAAGCGTATGCTCCGTTTTGGCCACAAGAAAAACTAAATATTAATTGTGTGTTTGCCACAAACTCTGATTGTCGCTTTTCTTTCTGTTTTGAACTCTTGATTGCACAAAATAACGTTTTGAACAGTTGCCGCCTCCGACTTCGAATGCAAATTTTAACAACGCGACAAAATTGCTTGTAAAATGTTGATGATGAGCGCAACAGTAGTAGTAATAGTTAGTTGTAGCCAGCAGTGAGAGAGAGAGAGCGTTAGTATGTGGTTGACATTACGTTTTGACTTTAGCAGTGCTGTTATCGGAGCATGCAGCTATCGATAACTTTGCTAGCCGATTCTGACGATGACAATGTATTTCGCGCAGAACGTCGTTTAAAAAAGGAAAAGATAAAAGCGAACCAACTAGAAACGCCATCGTGTGCAACTCACCTGCGATTGTTTTCCGGTGGCAAAACGCTCCAATCCTGCTCATAATACGGATACATGATTCTCGCCTCTGTCCAATAATAAAAAACAGTGGACACTAACTAGCTCAATATACACTTCCAAACGCGAACCCCGCACGGGTAATGACACTGGAATAATGATAAGCGGTTACGCTGCTCCACATAGACAAGGAGCGAGCGAGCGTACATGCGTGTTATCTTATATTTAAGTTATTACGATCCCAATTCCCGCTCGCACACAATCACAATCAACGCAAACACGCCGCACTCTTTTTTTCAGAAAGTTTTAGTTCAACCCAGCTTGTCTAACCATCATCTTGATCACAAAGTTGCGTTATCCAGGTCGACGCGGATTAACGAAACACCACATACATACGCGCATATAATGAGCAGCCCGCGCGATTGAAACTCTGGCAATAGACTAAAATTGCTGAAAGTTTGAGTCCCTTAAACTCCATCGACGACTGCAGCAGAACAACCCATCTACATATGCACAGCATGTGCACCTAGCGGCGCAAAGTAGATATAGTTATCGTAGTAGACGCTCTCCCATGGCTGCCATGGTATACCATCATCGTTCGTTGAATACACAGACACATACCAACCAGACTAACTTATCTGTGATAGTATGCCTGATAGCACAATTTTCAACCGTGAGAACGGTTCGTTATGGATAAGCGAAGTCGTCACCGGCTGTGCTGATAAGTGTCAATGCGAGTCCATGACAGGTAAAGCTAAATAGCCACCGTTCGCAGTTTTCATACGTTGTTCATATGGGCATTTCCACTGAAATGTTCACCATGTCATCACGCTAGACAAACAGCTTAAGCTTTTCTATCTTTAAGGGAAATATACTTAAATGTTTTTATTTTCACGTACCGACATGAGCTGTCGGTTACTATCTGTGACATTGAGCTAAATTACTGCTGTCATATTGTTCTTATATCCTTGAATCTTAACTTCAACTACAAATGCAAACAAACTGCTAATGGCCACTTTTGTGAAAAATATGTCACGTTTCTAATGTTATAAATCACATCTCATATTATGGTTTATACAGCTTCAGAAAAAATTAAAATTAATTTAATTTAAAAAGCTTGTCCGTTTTTTTTTCTTTTTTTGCAGCATTTCGTTTTTGATTACATACGGATGAGAACCCCTTTAAGTTATTGCTTTAATATATCAGCTGCTAGTTGTAACAATATATACCAAGGAAAAATAATTGCATTTTTTCTGCTTACATACATATGAATGCGTACGATTGTTTAGTGAACGACTCCCATATCTCCATGTGTGTATAAAATTGGTTGCCGTTCGTTAAAAAAGTGTGTTTTATGTATTTAATACATGCTTAATACTATGGCCTACCTAATGTCAGGAAGCCACTGCTCCACAACGTTCTTACTATGTTCTATGTTATATTCCAGAAACTTTCGTGGCAGCTGCTCAATCGTTTTCACGGGGAGGGCGCACGAGAGAATGCCGTTTAATGGCCTCCACCAGCCATTTGATGCCCTCGTCGACACCTTCACCGGTTAGCGCCGAGACTGGTATCGTGAGGCAATCGCGTCGACCGATGAGGGCCCCAGCCTGTTGGAACACCGGTTTAATTTCGCGCACGCCCATCACATCGGGCAGATCCTGTTTGTTGGCCAGTATCAGCAGCGGCACCCCCGACAGCAGTTCATTTTTAATCATCTTATCTGCAAATTAGCCAATTTTAGTTAGCAGATGTGAACAAATATAAGCTGAAATGATATTTTACCAAATATGAGTTTGGACTCATCCATGCGTTCGCGATCATTCGAGTCTATCACATAGATAACGCCATGTGACTCCTGATAGTATTTGTCCCACAGAGATTGCAGTTCCTGTTGACCACCCAAATCCCAGAAATTCAGGCGCACGCCCTGCACGTCGATGGTGCCAATGTTAAGACCCACTGTCGTTGTAATTTTTGCGGGGTTCAAACCCTTATAGTTCTTTGTGAATTTGGTCTTAGCCGCCTCCAGATACGTCTACCAATAATAAATAAATTATTGACAGCATTTGCAAACGTGTCATGTCGTGCCGTGTCTTGTCTATTCTTGACGGCCTTATGCATTATGCCGGAATCGCTTACCGTTTTGCCTGCATTGTCGAGGCCCAGTATGACGACACAAAATTCATCTTTTTGTGTGAGATATTTGTAAAAGCCGTGAAGTAATGTGTACATTGTGATTATATTGTCCGGCTATACAAACAATAAACAAAATGCTAATGTTGCATTACAATCAACAAACAGTTCATAAATAAAAAAAAAAACAAAACACAAAACACAATACTAGGGTTGTTGCCTTCAAGAATGCAGCCAACATATGATGTAGGCTCCGATTTATGCATCTACGTCATAATACGATGACCAAATATTTATGATTTGTCTAACCATTGAAAAGTGTTTTTTTTTTCTCTCAACAGTGTTTGCTGTATTTGAAAATGATTAGTTGAACCTGTAAACTAGCGGTTTATATATTTTTTCATCATGCTTTTAATTTAAATTTAATATATTAACTCACTTATCGATAGTTCCACTAGGTGTAACCTTCTTATTGCGATCACACATTTGCCGGTGGCAACTTCACATTACATACATTTTTGCTGAGCGGTCTGGCAGCTCCATCCAGCGGTGCCAGATCGAACAATTTAGTGGGAAATTTAAAAATCGTGTTCAATGTCACGTATCAAAAATGTTGAAATAAAAGCTGCAGTTAGAGTAAACCATTTGTAATTCCAGGTAATAAGTGATCAACATTTAATGTCTGAATAAATTTAATATTATGTTGATTCCTTATGGCATCCCTTTTATTTTAAACACCCCATTATCAAGTAAAAATATATATATTTTATTTAGTAAATAATGAAAAATTGCAATTTTCTTGTCTTAAACATATAAAGTGACTTTGATTGGTATTGTTGCATTACAATATATGTGTAAATACATATATAAATATAAATATATGTATATTTATATATATATATATATATATGTATATATATATATATATAGAGATTTTTAGCTTAATTAATTATAAAGATACACACATTTCACATTGCATATTTTTGACACACATAAAAAGGGGCGTGACCATGACAACCAAACCTCATATATTTCTATGCATGTCCATACATACATATATTGTATATTTAATATTAAAGCACTAAACAAAAAAACAAAAAAAAAAAATGTTGCCAAAAAGCAAATACATATGTATGTATGTGCATGTATACAACTAGATGTACGTGTGAAGCTACCAAATGCAAGAATATTCTATAAATTGGTTTAGGCTTACAAAATAAAGTCGCAACACACGATAAGTCAGTGAAACGATCCAATCGACCAATCGGGAAATATATATTACAATAGATGCGCCTGCTCCGCTGCTCTCGGGTACGCTGAGTGGGGCTGCCTCATATGGGTTGAATGCCTGTCTGTCTGTCTAGCTGTCCACCGTCCACTGTCTATACGTCTATCTGGGCCTTGGCGATATTGTGGATTTTGTGGTTGGCCGCTGTAGCGCAGCCGCTGTTGGCGCCGACGTCACAATTGTGTTAACCTGTGTTTGTGCATGTATGTGTGTGTGTGTGCATGTTTATGTTTGTGAATGAGTTGCCGAATGTGGTCATGAATAATTTGTAGTGTAGATGTGTGTATAAATGTGAGTATGTTTGAGACAAAATCAGAAAAAAAAAATCGGATTACATATCGAAGCGACTGGTTGCGGCTGCATTGCGATTTACTTTGGAATTGCCATCAATGATCTCCACAGGCTCAGCCGGCACAAACGCCGAGAGACCCATCAGACCAAATATGTCCGGCGTATAGTTGCGCAGCTGTTCTGTTGCCGGAGTAGGCGTGGCTGCCGTCACTAGTTCACTGGTTGCTGCTGCGTTGCGAAGTATACATATAAGAAATATAAATAAAAAAAGTGAAATGTTTTCAAATGGTCGCTTAATAAAGAACACATTCACATATTGAGTTTGTCTATTTCTAAGGCGTCGTATTTATTCAAAACTTTTTGGTATAGCATTACGCAGAGGGTATTATAAGTGATCAGATCGATATAGTCTGGTTGGTCTGACTTAGCTTACTTCTCTACATACATTATCATCCTTTCAAATGTAAAATTTTAGAGGTCAAACTATGATTAAAAAGCAGTTGCTTGTAAAAATTGATTTATTACTGACAAATTTAGGGTTATTGAAAGTCGGAACTTATGGAAAATATGACGGGAACTTATCTTTTCACCGATAGTTGCTCTGGCAGCTCATGCAGCAACAGTTTCTGACAGCTTATTTGGAACAGCGTCTATCAAAAATGGTAATTGCCTGCAAAAAACTCATTATTCATTATTTTTCTAAAATTCCAAAGACCGATGACAGGTACATGTATTAACCCCCAAAATAAATATTTGACCCCAATGTTCTATCTCGGCAGCCAGTATCAGAAATTTAGTGATAATTGAAACATCAATGGACAAATATGTGTACTTCCAAAGTGCCGAGAAACTGGGAATCCGACGTACTTTCCGGTTCTACCAGGATAACGACCCCAAGCATATGTCCGGAATAGTACAGTCCTGGCTTAGATCGGACTGCCCTCACATGATAATTCTACCGGCCAGTCTCCAGATTTAACTGTTATTGAAAATTTGTGGACTCTGCTGAAAAATAACATATTCAGCAAACAAGATCTCAAGAATGCTCTGCTGGAGGAGTGGATCAAAATCAGCCCAGAATCTACCCGGAAGCTGGTATCTTCCATGAATAATAGGTTAAGGGAAGTTGTTAAGGCTAAAGGATATTACACTTAGTATTAACATCCTTATTTAAGTTTTTATACGTAGACTATAAGACTGCTCCAACTTAGCTGCTTTATGTATTTTGGATATGTTTTCAGCTTTTGACTAATTGTAATTAATTAATTAATATTTTAACAAAAACTAAAGCTTCTGTTTCAAATGTGATATAACATTAGTCAAATTGGCATTTAAGAATTTTGCGTTTTTTCCCTTGTTTAAACCTTATAATTTAGAATTTTAAAATTTTAGCTAGACACTGTTCCAAATAAGCTGCCAGACACTATATGTATGTATATACATATGTACATATATATTAACATTTAATTTGCTCACCTGTCGCCGTGGCTGGCGTTGGTCGCACTCGCGGGAATCTGGGTGCAGGCGTTTGATAAACTGGGGACGGCACTGATGCTGAAGCGGATAGTTCGCCATGATGCTGCAGCTGATGTTGATGGCGTGGTTGTGGAGTGACGACATATACCTTCTCATTGGTCTGGGGCAGTATGGCCACCTTTGCCTGTTTCCACACCTCAATGGGCGCTGGCGTTGAGAATGCGCTGCGGACATAAAGCGGCGTCACTGGCAGCATCGTTGTCATTGTCGTTGTGGGCTGTGTCATGGTTGTGGTTGTGGGTATCGGTGTGGTACTGTGACGGTGCTGAGAATCGTAGTAGTCTAGCAGCAGTAGTCGATTATCATCGACAGGCTGGTAGCGCTTCAGATTCAGTTGCTCCAAATTGTTAATGGACGTGGACAGATCACCGCTGGCATTATTGAGAGTGCTGACGCCCAACTCGAAGCCGCCACGCGTCGTCTTCGACTGTCGCATAGATGCAGTGGATGAAGTTGGTGTCGCTGGCGTCGTTGTGGTCAGATATTCACTGGGTATGTGCTTGGAACGGCCGCGAATGGTTGGGGTGCTGGGACGATGTGACAAGGAGTTGTACTCCTGCTCCGTCCATCCATCGATGTTGTGCTGCAGCTTGGAGATGTCCACACCAAAGAATGGCATCATGGGCCGCCCCTTTGTCTCACGTTCCCGTTTGAGCAACTCGCGTAGATTGGAGGCGAGTATTTTAGTTAAATATTTGGTGGTGCGCCGGGTATTTGGTGGCGGTGCCGCTGTCGCCGTGCTCACCACCTTTGACTCTTGCTGCTCGTGTAGCTCCACATCGTTGTCCTGCTGATGCTGCTGTTGGTGCTTCTGTCCCTGCTGCTGCTGGGCGGGATGCAAGTGCCAGTTGGGCATTTGTGTCCATTTGGCTGGCTCGAAGGGTCGTGGCTTCTGTTTTGTCGTATATGGTATGATCACCTGCTGGGGTCCTGGTGGTGACATGCCAGCAAATTGTCCACTAGCATCAATGGCACCGTAAGTGGATGTCGGCGTTGGCGCATGCGTTGGCTGCACCGGACGAATGTGGAGATCTGCGGGATCACGGTAAATGGACGTGCGCCGCTCTGCGCGTGATTAATGGGCGAATCGAGCAGACGTTTGGGTGTGTCCCGTTGCCGACCATCTCGCTTTTGGGTGGAGACCATCAAATGATTGTTCAGCTCAACGGCGGCGGCTGGCGTCGGTTGCTCCGTGGTGTAGATTAGCTGATCGTACAGCGGCGTCACTGTGCTAGTTTCACTGGACAGCTCCTGAAACTGTTCCGCATAGTACAAGTGCTGGTGCTCCTGCTCCTGATCCTGTTCGTGCTGTTGTTGCTGCTGCGAGGATGCTGCGGGATAGTTATCTGCCGGCGGTATCACTGTAGTCTGTGCTTCCAGGTGACCCAGCTCTGTGAGGAGCTGCGAGGCAGGCAAATGTTGATGCACTGTACCTCCGCTCAAATCCTCTAATTGATAACGCACCGTGCTAATGTCCAGCGGAGGCATTGGCTCAGATAGCTGCTGCTGCTGCAGATGCTGTTGGGAATGATGATTTGTGGGCTGCGACGCTACCAATGTTTGGCCGAGATCAATGGCATGCGACTGCCCATACGTAGCCGGGTATTCTACAGAGGTGACAAAATCCGTCAACTGATGGCTCTGTACAATTTCAAAGCTGCTGCTGCTGCTTTCAGCTGGCTTAAAATGTCGAGTGGATTGTGGTGCATTTGATGTTGTTGTTGGTACAATGGGCACGGGTCGCAGCTCCGAAAGGGCGCCAACATTCTCTGCGAGCGGTCGAAATGGTTGTGCCCTATAAAGGGGTGGCATGGCCACATGGCTGAGTCCGGGCACCGGCGCCGAGATGGGCACAAAGATGCTCTGTGGCGGGGCATGGAACTGCACAGCACGCTGGCGATGCTGGGACGCCTGCCCCAAAGGCTGTTGCCAGGTTAAAATATGTTCCTGCTGATGTGGCAACTGTTGTTGCTGCTGCTCTCCCAGCATGGGTACCCAGGGGTATTTGTTGCACAGGCCGCAGGGTTTGCCAGCGGCATCAAAGTGCTGCGCCGGCTTTGGATACGCATAGTTCAACGAACCGGCACTTAGTTGCTGATCCCGCGGCAAGGATGCAGCTGCAGTTGCACCGCCCAGGCCAAACCAACGTGCCACGCGTGTCATGAAACCACCACCACCATCTTGTGCCACAGGCGGAGACGGCACCAGAGCCGTGTATCCCGCATGTGTGAGACGCTGCGCAACGGGGAGCGATACAGATACTGGTGGTGCTCCGGGTGGTGCTGGTGGCGGCACCAAATGATCAGCAGGCTGCGGCGATAACGCCAGCGATGCTGCCGTCATCAGCAGCGTTGCCAGCGCCAAATAAAAAGTTGTCAACTGCCAGCTATTTGCCTGCAACAAGACCAAAACACAGTTAGTTAGTGAGAGAGCAAGTAAGAGTGAGAGTGCACTGAAAAAAACAACCGCACAATTTTAACTACAAGAGTTACTTTCAATTTGTGCTACTTTCCGGCATGACATTCAATGCTCAATGCTTTACTGGGAAGGAATTGGCCTTATTGCATTAGATAGATCAAGAAGGATCAAGAATATATTTTCCTCAGCATTTGTCATACAATATCTAAACTTTTCACTTTTCTTAACATTTTTGTTTGTTTTGTAGTAACATTTAATGCTTCGTCTAATCAAACTCATAAAACATATATTGCGCTCAGTGCACCTATGTCGGGGGCTCGCTGGCTTGAAGAATTGATTGGAACTCGACTAAAATTTCAAATTTCACTTTTCGGTCAATAAACCGAAAGCCTCCGACTCGCTTTAAGATGACAGCCATTAATTTTTGGGCAAATTGGAGCAGGCCGTAAATTATTGGCATTATTGATCGGGTTACGCGACCAGACCCATTAAACACAGTGCACCTCAGAGCCGGTTATGCGACACCGTTTCATGGCCAAGGTCTGGCCTGGCTTGAGCTTAAGGCGCCACCCAATATGATTGGAGGGGGACTGGGCAAACAGGTATATATTTATACATATAATACTCAAATATTTACAAATAAAAACTTAAAGCTTTGCTGTTTTGTGGGTAAAACTAAATATTTGAGTGGAAACGATCGAGCTTTAAAAGATTATTTTCTTGTAGTAACCTGTTAAATGATTGTGCATTCAACTATTTTTATTAAATTGTCATTCAGGCGTGAAATATTTTGAAGTTTCGATTTGTGTTTGTTATTAGTTCATTTTTAAGTATTTACGCATAGCATTGATAGCAGTATTTTTAATTGTGCCGATAAAATGACTGACGCTGCCAAAAAAAAAAAAATAGATTTGGCCTATTATTACCGATTATCTGATTGTCATATATTTTATGTGATAAGGCGTAATTTCAATTGAAAACCAGCCCAAAACTGATTATAAATATTCGAATGAACATAAAAGAACAATAATCGATACGGCATTTATTGAACCCACAATTCTACGAATATTACGAAACTGAAATATACTCGGAAAAAACATACAGTTCAGATTCAATAAACTGGTAATGCGAGTCACTGCCAATATCTTCGCTTTGGTCAACCACTTGTGGTCAAAACGATGAATGTGTGAAACAGTCAAGTGGAATTTGAAGATGCTTCTTTAGATTAAAAGCCAATTAAAGCCAAAGTCACGCACTTCCAAATAACAATTATTCCAGACAGATAACAACTGATAGCACACAGACTGACCAAGTAAATCAATTAAATATTTGCGACAATGCACAAAAAAGCAAAATCTACTGATTGAAAGGCTTCTATGATAAATTGTACATGTTTTTTTTTTTTCTATTATAAGGAGTTTTTCTTTAAAAATTCGAAAATCAGTTTGATAATCCATTAACTATTCTTATACTATTCAATATCTATTCAATTAAAATTATTCCACTGTGCACAACCAGGTATATACCGGCCATGTGTGTGTGTGTGTGTGTGTGTGTGACTACACGTGTGTCGAATGAATTTTGGCTAAGTTGTTGCTTTCTCTGCACTTGCGGGGCGGGGTCGTGGCCCAAATTGTTAATTGGCCCAAACCAATTGCCAGCTACCGGCCGCCAGGTGGCGCCACAATTATCATCAAGTAACTAAGCAGCTAATTTAAGTTGGCTATGCTTTTGCTTTTACTATTTCCATTGAATTTACTTTTTCTTTCCATGCGATTGTGGCGACCACAATAAAAAAAAACCAATTGCATGCGAGACCAACGACGAACCCACAAAAATGTTGAACTTCCTTCCATATGCGACTAAATGTCAATTTGCAATGGCAATTTATGGTTTTAACATTCGTCTCGCTCATTGACATTCGAACCTCTCTCCTTCCTTCACCCTGTCTCCATACCTGTAGTCTTTCCGCTTTCCTGTTTTATTTGCACCCATTTAAAATAAATAAAATGGGCATCTCCGAGCCCATTAAGCGCGTCACTAATTAATTTCTTAATATTAAAACTAGTATAGTATTTATTGGTTGCAAGCCTATTATAATGGCCTTAATTAACATGATGCATGTGTACTTAAGTCTTGACTCAATGTCAGAGACAGTGTCAACTTTGACCCACAGTTACTTTTGGCGCTGACGACTGAGCTAATTATGTGAATACGACAAGCCGCACATTCAGCTCAATATCAATGGCACTGGAAATGGGTAAGTAGCCAAAAAAAAAAAAAAAACGTGAACTAACAACTAACAATGGGCGTTGACTTTCTCATAATTATTTTTTAAGGATGAGGGGGAGTGGGCGGATCAGTCGCTCAACTCAACTCGCATCTCTTCATGTGGGAGACTCAACGTAATTCAATTAGAGACACTGCGACATGATATCAAAACAAAAGCAGCGTCCAAAATCCCCGGGGGTTGAGAGGTTTATGGCCAAAATATTCACGCTGCTTTTGTTGTTGTTGTTGCTGTCATTGGTAATAAATCGGGGTCAACGCAATTTCGAAAGAAAGTGAAATTCTGCAACTGCTGCCAACTTCAGCTACAGCTGATGGATAAAACTAGCCTTTCTCCCTCTCCCTCTCTCTCTCTCTCTCTCTTTTCCTCTTTCTCTCAGTCGATCTCTTGGAAACCCGTTTCGTGTCGATAATAGAGGCAACTGCTGCTCAACTCCTTTGCATGCTACAACCTTGGCTTTGCACTTGAAAACGCCATAAGGTTTGACAAACGACCCCAGCGTGCAGACAATACACACACAAACACACACAAACACACACACACGTACACAAGTACATATGTTTTCATATAAAATCCAAAGTGCACGCGATCCAACAATGTGCCTGGGAATCTTTTAAGGCCGGCAGCGTTGCTACATCAAACCGCAATTGTTGTCGACCCTATATGTCTATAGTATAGACCCTATATGCCAATTGTTGTCGACCCTATATGTCTATAATATAGACCCAATATGCCATATAAACACACAGAAAAAATGACAGTTTACAAAACATTCTTAATATATTGAGTTATAATTTGAATAACATTTATAATAATTAAATTAATCTGGCTTAAAAATTAATATGAAATGTATTTTTTTTAAACTATAACTGTAATAAGTTTTGAATGCTTTTAATGTAAGAATTTGTCGGCTTTTATTTTGAATATTTGGGTTTGCTCGCAGATAACAAATCATTTTAAACTTGATTTAAGTTCTGTTTTTAAGTAGTGTATTGACGGATTGATTCAAGTACGAGATTCTTATTTATTTCTCTCAGTGTGTCTGGCGTCTTCCTCGAGTCTGTGAAGGCAACAAAAAGTGAAATTGTCGATCAAAAATGTGAAAAGAGGTGGCAAATGCAACAACAAAAACTGTCACAAGCGTGAAAAGCACAGCACACACATGCATATGTATTAATATGCTTATATACATATATATATATATATAACGGCATTGGGTTTTCCAAGCAACAACAACAATTGCAACTGCAGTTGCAACAAAAACTGCAGCAACATTCGCAATATTTCACAGAAGGCGCCGCACATATTTCTTTAGCTGAAGGCAGCTGAAAGAAATTAATTATGAAAATACTCATCGCATGGCCCGTAAATATTGCTAGAAAAAAGCTAGCAACGCCCATACATTCATACATTCAATGTTGCACGGCAAAACAGAGGCAGCAACAGCATCAGCCACAGAAATACCAACAACAACAACAACAATAACGAAAGCAATATTTTTTTATTGTCATATGGAAGTGCAAATGATTATTGAGTTGGAAAACATGACCCAAAAAAAAGCATTAAAATTTATTAGGTTTCTGAACCAAACAGCAAAAAGAAAAAAAGCAACAAACAAAAATAAAACAAGTAAGATGCTGTAGTCGAGTTGGCTCGATTACGATATACCCTTAACCCAAATAAATATATACTAATTTTATTGGCAAATTTCCATTTAAGATGATTTGCACTTAAGTGTTCAGTTCTGCAAGTGCATTTCTTACAGAGTATTTTTACTCACAAGCCCGAACTGACCCGAACTAGATGGCTACAAACACTTGCATATAAATACATACATACATAGTAGTTATCGGGGCTCTGCAGAATACACAAATATATTGATTAATAATATGTATAAGCATATTATGTTTAAACTAGAAGCATCTGCCTCTTAAATTGTGGAATTTATTGCTATCGGAAATCGAAATGTATCGATAAATCAGAAACTGAGGCAGTTATCGATAAATTGAAGCAAACTTGATCTGCGCTAGCTCGTATAGTCTCTGAGATCCGCGTGTTCATACAGACGGACGGACGGACGGACGGACGGACAGACGGACAGGGCCATATCGACTCGGCTGTTGATCCTGATCAAGAATATATATACTTTATGGGGTCGGAGATGCTTCCTTCTGCCTGTTACAAACATTTGCACAAAACCATTATACCCTTTTTACCCATTTTTAATGAGAATGATTGAAGTAGGACGTGACAAAATACGGAATACCCTCATATCCACTTAATAATATAGAAAATAATCTTCTTGAAAATCGGGGGTTTGGGCGGCACTCGTCACTGTGTGCTTCAACCATTGAATAGTCCTTAATGTACCCTTCCAATTGAGTGTCTCCAGCTCTTAATTCCAGGCAGCAAATTTGCTGAATTTTAAAAATGTATTTTTCTGGTAGTTTGTTAAACTTTGTACTTATAAAGATTATAAAAGATTTAAAGAAGCGCCCTTTTTATTCAAATTTTAAAGCGAATTTTTTAAAGGCTCTAATAGTTTAGATTGAATGTAAGCCTGTGCACATTTTATATTTGTAATTTGACTTATATTAAGAAGCATGCTGTTTTAAAACCAGTTATTAGCTTAGTTTGAAGTTATATACCAATGACTTTCAATTGAAAATAATAAATTCAGATTTGACAACAATAATGGGAACTATGTTGCCGCGCCCATTAATTCCCGACTTTCATTTGATTTCGAAATGTTATATATATTATTTTGGCTTAAGTGGTAGCACATAAAGACTTTTTCATCTTCACGGAAAGCCTCAGAGCGGATACTTCTGTTGTCTCAATGCTGCAAATCATGTTGCAATCTGCGTCTGGACAACTTTTCCTAAATGACTTTGCGCAAAATACCTTTAAATAATAATAGAAAAAAGAAAACAGTAAAAAATAAAATTATGCACCGGAATCTGGGACATAAGCAAAGATCATATGACAGAGCACCTGGAAAAATTACCAAAAAATTCGTACATTGTACATTTGTCTGATAATGCAAACAGTTGGCTGACACAAATAAGACTTGGCTCCTCTAATCTGCTTAGCTTTTTCAGATACTATGACCGATAGGCAAAAAACAAACAGCCTCGTTGCTCGAATCAAGGGAAATGGAATATCGGCACAGACACCGACAATGGACCATCAGCAATCATTGGCTGATGAAAACGATGTGAATTTTCGTATAAATACCAATATAGTATCAGTATGATTCTTACGATGATGACTACATAAATAACAAGAAAGATGTTGTAGTCGAGTTGGCTCAACTATGATATACCCTTAACCCAGTTGTTAAATATATTCTCGTTTTATTGGCCAATTATTCTTTAAGATGATTTGCACTCAAATGTTCAGTTCTGCAAGTGCATTTCTTACAGAGTATTTTTACTCACAACCCGAACGAAGCACATGCATATACATACATATGTACATACATACAGACATAGAAGTTATCGGGGCTCTGCAGAATACACACAAATATATAGACGCTAGCGTCGATTATCATGCCATCTCTCATCTCATGCGCTCGCCTATTTATACATACAGAAAATGCTTCCGGCTGCTAACAGAAACAAGATCAATATGAGAATATATTTTTGACTTTAACTATTGTGTTTCTTATCCGATCTTAATGAAATTTTGGCAATTTGCAATTGATCAATAATATGTATAAGCACATTATGTTTAAATTAGAAGCATCTGCCTCTTAAATTGTAGAATTTATTGGTATCGGAAATCGAATATCGATAATTCATACATTCAGGAAGTTATCGATAAAAATAAGGCAAACTTCATCTGCGCCTGGTACACGAGCACTTATATTCCAAATTTGAAGTCGCTAGCTCTTATAGTCTCTGAGATCCGCGCGTTCATACAGACGGACAGACGGACAGGGCTATATCGACTCGGCTGTTGATCCTGATCAAGAATATATATACTTTATGGGGTCGGAGATGCTTCCTTCTGCATGTTACATACATTTGCATTTGATGTCATTTAAACTGTTGGAACAAAATCTTTTTGAAATCTTAATTAATTGAGTAACTGACAAGCCAAGCAATATGCCAAGGTTGAACTTTTCTTATCTCATGATACGATAGTTGGACATATGGCTCCAAGTGCTTGGATTAATTTGAGTTATATTTTTGTGTGATATTTGATTAGGCGTAGAAAACAGTTACAACCTCGACCTGGGTGTAAAAATATTATGGCCTTGCCACAAGCAACTAACCCAAGCAAACCACTCGAATGTGGCAAATTATAATGCTATATAATTTGATTAGTTGTGCTTGTCGCTTGTCTCTGCTTACTTCCAAAGCCAACAAAAAAAAAAAAATAAAATAAATAAAAACAAGTAAGAGGCTGTAGTCGAGTTAACTCGAATACTATATACCCTTAACCCAGTTATTAAATATATTCTAGTTTCCTCGGCAAATTTCCCTTTAAGATGATTTGCACTCAAATGCCCAAACTGAATGGCTACAAACACGTGCAGATACGTACATAAATACACACATACACACGTACACAAAAGAGTAGTTATCGGGGCTCTGCAGAATACACACAAATATATTGACGCTAGCGTCGATTATCATGCCATCCCTTTCTCACACATGCGCTCACCTATTTATATGTATACAGAAAATGCTTGCGGCTGCTAATAGAAATGAGATCAATATGAGAATATATTTTCGACTATAACTTTGGTGTTTATTATCCGATCTTAATGAAATTTCGGCAATTGATCAATAATATGTATATGCATATTATGTATAAATTAGAAGCCTCTGCCTCTTAAATTGTGGAATTTATTGCTATCGAAAATCTAAATGTATCGATTATTTAGAAACTGAGGCAGTTATCGATAAAATAATGCAAACTTGATCTGCGCCTGGTACTCTAGAACTTACATTCCAAATTTGAAGTATCTAGCTCTTATAGTCTCTGAGATCCGCGTGTTCATACAGACGGACGGACGGACGGACAGACGGACAGACGGACAGACGGACGGACGGACAGACGGACAGACGGACAGGGCTATATCGACTCGGCTGTTGATCCTGATCAAGAATATATATACTTTATGGGGTCGGAGATGCTTCCTTCTGCCTGTTACATACATTTGCACAAAACCATTATACCCTTTTTACCCATTTTTAATGGGTTAAGGGTATAAAAATAAGACATTTTGCGCAATTTCTTTTATGCACTCACATACAAAGTAATTTGTGTGCAATGCGCTAATGTTGTACGGAGTACGTAGCTAACCGGCAATGCGGAATTATATATACGGGAGCAGCACAGCACCTGCGACAATATGGAGACAGTCTGGGTCTGATTCGGAGATGGCGATGGATCTGGAGAGAGGGAATGGGAAATGGAAATGGAAAGAGAAACAGAAGCAGAAGCAGCGTCAACAATTGTGACAACACGCGAGTAATTAACTTACTTTTTTTTCTTCTTTGATTTGTCGCGTAATCGCATTATAAACAAATTATTGCCTGCCTGTCGTTATGTTCCAACGATCGATCAGTTAGCGAACCATCAAAAATGTGGCGCCATCTCGGAGCTGTCGTCGCTTTCGATGGTGATGGTGATGGTGATGTCGATGTAATCCAGCGATTCGTATTGTCTTTGCATAATGTTTGCATCAATCGATGCTATTGTCATTCCAGCTCCACTCAGCTCCCGGAAGACCGCAATCTGGCGAAGCATTTATCACTGTGTGGAGTGTGTAGTTGTGGTATTTTTGTTTGGCTATCAATTACAATTTATAGATACCAGTATGTCCCACGGTTAGGCCCAGACAAGGAAGGTAAAATGCAAAAGCACAGCCGAGGTCCTAGCACCAAAATCAACAGACAAATGCTACAGATTTCCAAGTTAACTTCTTGTTAAAAATATCTGTTGGACATTCAAATCCAAAGCGGAATTAATTTTCCTCAAGTTGCTTTATGTTTGTATAATATAATAATTAAGAGAAGCACCTAATAAAAAGTCATTTGTCGCACACTAAAAAAGTTTTGCAGTCATTTTAAATATTTTTTTCTTCATTAGGTTTTTTTTTTTTTTTGAGTTTACTGATAATCAGTAAATAACAAAAAAGTGGAATACTTAACGATATATAAATTAAAAAATACATGTAAAAGCACTTTTGTATAACAGATCAAAAATGTCTCACATTTGGCCGTCGTAGTTCACAATAGGCAATATATATACATATATATCAGTCTTGTGGCCAAGACTCCAAAAGAGGTGATACAGTATAAAAAATAACAAAAATAATAATAATTATAATAACAGCTGCCAAGACTGGTAACATAATCGGCGCATTGTAGATTTTTTTTTTTTTTTTTTTTATATCGCATTGTCGCATGGCGCTTCAGTCACCCACAACCCACAACCCACAATCCACAAGCCGAGCAGCTTCAGCTAACTAGCCAAGTACCCACAACACCACCACCAGCTGCGATTTCAGAGCCCCAGCTCCACCTACAGCAAATTACCGTGAGTCAGAGTGGCGCATCCAACAATAACAAAAAGGGTTAAAAAAAAAAAAAAAACACACACAATAACTAGAGCCGGCACGTAAGGCCGCGACCGGCAAAGGCGACGCCAAAGACACCGCCGCTCAGGAAAACACAACACAGTGGAAAAAAAAGTGAAAATTTGTCCGCGTCCAAAAATTATGCGCTTTTCACACGCGCAGCCTCAGATTCACTCGCTGCCAGCAGCACTTGCCTTGTTTTTTATTTCTATTTCTATTTGTTTGCTTTTTTTTTAAGACGTGTGACAATTTGCGCCGTTGACTTTGCTTGGAAAACTTTGAACGTAGAACCGGTCGTATGTTCCGTGCATCTTTCAGGTTTCTGCTTTAGTTTCGAAGATGCACGTAGCAGCCAAAAATGGGCGAATGGGTGACTTGGGTAAGGGAGTGCAGGTAGGCGGCAGGAAAATGGCTTATAGGCTGCCTGAAAAACCACTTTAATGGACTCTCGGCACATTGCAACAAATAATGGCATATTTCCACAACACGATTTATATATGCATGTACACGCGAAAGAAAGTCACCTTATGACTAATAGGATATATTTATATATGCTAAACTAGCTGTAAAAATATGACTCTAGTAAAAAATATATAAATATGTATACACTTGCACACAACTTAGTGCCTTAAGAGCTCTTGTCAAAATATGCGAATAATATTGATAGCTTTTTAATTAACTTTTCATGTTAATTATCTTGATTCAATTTATAGAAGAAATGATTGATTCATTATGAAATACGATAGAAAAGGAAATTCCAGTACTGAAATTTTTAATACGATAAATATTACTGAAAATATGGTTATTGTTTTTTGTCTCTTTTTAATTATCAAGGCACTGGTTTTCAGTGCACTTGCCCAAAAACAATGGCTGCTGATTAAATGAAATTCCCCGATTTGTTTGCTTTGCTGTTTCAGCCCAGTGTGCAGGCGACACACGTTGTGACGTTGAACTTGGGTGTTGAAAAATTTAAATTAAAACAAAAGTAAAAGTTGTTGTTGTTGTTGTTGTTGTTGTACTCGCTCGTTGTTTCTAAGCATTTTCTATTGTTGGCGAACTTTTTCGGTTTTTTCTTTTGTGGGCATTTCTTTTTTTGGGGTCAAATGCGAACACCGTCGTCTGGCCAAGTGTGTGTGTGTGTGCGTACGCGTGTGTGTGTGTGTGTGTGTTAACGCTTATGTTTGAGGCCAGCAAGCAGCAAAGCAACCGCCCTTTGGTAATTAAGATCTTGTGACTCGGCCTAAGTGACGCCAATTAAGCCATATTTTTATGGGCCGCTAGGCAGATATACATACATATATACCACCTCAACTTAGCAATCGGTAAACAAGAGCTGTGGCATATATAGTATCTAGCAGATTTATCTCACTCGCTGCAACAAATTCAGTTATGCAAGTTCTGCAGAGGAAAATGGCGAAAATTGTTTCTTGTTTGTTTTATTCGTTTTTCTTTGGGATGTGTGGGAAAAGCGTTGGACATGGACAGGCCTCAATTATGAAACCGGACGAAGTCAAGTCGCGTCGAGTCACATAAATAACTGACACTCTTTGTAAGTTGTTAAAATTGAAGTGAAATTGCAACTGATTATTTGAATTGTTTTTTTTTTTCTTTTATTTTTTAATTTTTTGTTTTTTTGTTTTGGCCCATTAAAAAAAGGGCATAATGATGGAAAAGCCATAGAGCCGCAAAGCCGCATAATATTTGAGTTATAATTAAATGGCGCGACGCTAGAGCGCTTATAAATAATATAAACTAGATTATGCCATTGTTACAGTTATTGTTATAGTTATAGCTATAGTTACAGTATTGTTTATTGTTTCCATTCGCATCTTTTATCCACGTTCGCGTCTATGTCGTTAATTTCAAGATATTTACCTGGGCACCAGCTTAATTGGCTGCCGCTTTAATAAAAAGCGTGTCAACTAAAGCATTAATAAACTCATACATAGATGTGTATATCCATAAGCATATGTACATATGTAACACACGCTGCGTATGCATAATGTGTGCTTCTTCTTATTTACACAATTGCAGGTGATTATATAATCCAATTTAGCTAGCAATAATTAATTGGCAATTGACACATTTGCACAAATTAATGATAAATATTGTAGGAATATGCAAATGTTTGTCACAATACCTAAATATTTTTCCCAATTGGGTTCCAATTAGAAACGAATATGGAAATGAGTTTGCTAACCAAAGCGGAAGTTGGCTCTCAAAACGGAAATGATATTGTAGCAGTCGAATATAACTTTTCTAACAATTGACTACAAAATTTCACTCACATGAAAGCAAATACTGAAAGTGTAAATAATTAGCATATACGGTATATGCTGGTTTCTGCTGAACTATTTTTAAATATTTTAACATCACCGACTGCTAAATAAATGTGAGCTATCCATGAGCCTTGACATGAACAGGATTAGAAATCTAGACCTTAACCATCGAATGCCCATCAATTATACTCATATGGGCGTCACGGAAAATTGGGCGATTCACATCAGAGAAAATGTGGTTCTTTTTTTATACTATGACACCGAAGGTATAATAGTGTATTGGGTTTGTGCAATGTCCGTCATGCTGTCTGTCCGTCTGGATGAACGCAACTTTTTTCGACACATTTAGAGATAGAGACTTGAAACTTGGAACATATACTTGAAAGTGCTCCGAATAGTAAAGTGACAAGATTGGAGTCCTACGACCAATAGAGATCTAGAAAAACGATTAAATCGATATTCGCAAATCGATAAAGCCATAAATCTCCCAAAATTTTATGGATACAATCACCAGTCACCAATTATGGTTGGTAGGTTGTTGGCGATGTCCTTCAAAGATCGGCCAATGCCACGCCCACACTAACTTCCTGGTAACCTCCTTCAAGGATCGGCATATCATATTTGGATCACACCCTCAACTGCCGCCCCAGGAACTTCGGCCCTAAAAAAACTGAAATGCGCATATCTTCCATAATTTGTAAGCTAAAGTATGTTAGTGGTAACTCCCCCAAGAGATCGATAAAAAATTGGATGGCAACGTCCACTTCGCTTACCTAAACCGATACACCTGTTGGTGTAAATCGATAAGACCATATATCTCACGCATAAGTCACCAAATTTTAAAAGTATATAGCTAGTAAAAAAATTTGGACCACGCCCAGTCCCGCCCCCAAAACCGATTAATGCTCATATCTCCCGCAATTTAATAGCTACAGTTACCAAACTTGGAAGAAAGATTATTGGGAACCTTCTCTTCTACCTCAATCTGAAAGGCAAACTTGGACAGTATTTCTTGGCTGTACACAAATCATAGTATTTCGCTGTCGGTTACGTCCGACTGCAACGTTCTCTCTTGTTTTTATTTAATGTGTATTTAATACAGCCAACTTAAAACTGGTACAAAAAAATTTTTTTAAATCAATTCAGATTGACAGACAGTCATGGCTAAGTCGACTCGCTTATTCATCCTGATTGTGAATTTATTTCCCCCATGGTGTCTGACGAGTACACGTATTTAATGAGTTCAGGGTATTCAAATGCTCCCTAACCATTGATCCATAGATCAAAAGCCGCGCACCTTCAGTTAACAATTAGCTAACAGTGATTCCCATTACAATCTTTTCAATTTTATCAGTGACCCTCTTTCAAACTGGCCGATCTGCCAATTATGCATTGTTGCTTTGTTGCCTTGCTTTTATATTGTATAAAAAATCGATTTGCTTTTTTTGTTGACATGCGAAAAGCGCAGTAAATGGACGTGTCTGTTGAATTACATAAATGCCGAAAATCAGTACAAGCAATGTCCAAAAATTATGTTTAAATATATTACATACATTGGCTGTATTGCCTTTGTTAAAGTTAATGTTATTGTTTTTGCCGCTTCTTGGTTGGAGCGAGGAGTGGGTGTGGGGTGTGGGGGTGTGCAGTGTGCGGTGGTTCAGTATTGTTCGGTTTGCGTTTGCGTGCGTAACAGGTGCGCCCCACAATTGCCCGTAGTGCATTTCAATTAAAAAGTGAAACACAAATTCGAAGAGCACCAAAACCGAGTACAAAAACCGGGAGGGAGGGAGGGAGGTAGGCGGTATGTACGGAGTACGCGACACGCATACGCCTTGTGCCATATCATACATATGTATGTATGTACACATATATGGATAATGGATAATGCCACGTAATTGTAGCACTTCAGATGTGTAGCATTGTGTAATTTTTGAATTTGCATTTGATTGCACTAAAGTGTTTTTTTCTTCTTCGCTTTTTTGTGAATGACCGATGCGTGGACACTGTAGAAGCGCAGGTGTCATTGACTGCTTAATGCGCCCACAATCACAATTATATAATCTGCTTGATGGATGGCACTTTAATAGACTCGACGACTGACTGACTGTCAACGTCGGAGCAAACGTCATTGCCATTGAGTTTTTTTCTCTCTCTCTCTCTCTCTCTCTCTCTTTTATATCTGGCTTAGCTAAAGCTAAGCTACTGACAGGAGTACACGCAGAAAGAAAAACATACAGACAAACGGAGAGAGAGAAAGAGAAAGAGAGAGGGGGAGGGGGAGGGAGTGCGGGTTGGAGGCCAGACGATGCATGAAAAGGCGCTGATGTGATAATTTATTTAATTGCAAATGCATTAGGAAGTTGCAAAGTGGTTCCGATTTTTGTTTTTTTTTTCTTTTTGCCAACATGTGTAAATCAACGATGTTGCCAATTAAATGCAATAAATAGCCTATTTGAGTCATGAGAATCAGTAAAATGGCTTAATTGGGTCCTAAAATTAAACCATAACTGCAAGTGCAAGTGCAATTTGGTATTATAAATCGGTTGCAGGTTGCAGAGTAAATATAATTCCAAGTTTATGGACGCGTTGTTTTGTTGGCAATTATTCGATAACGGTTTGGACGAATTTTGGTGGCTCCACAAAATACGTCTATTTCATCGTTGAATGACATGAATCTTAAGAGTTTTTTATTTGTTGAGTTATTACTGAACTCAATTTTCAGTGGCAATAAAGAGAAATAGTTATTCGATTTTCATTTACTTTGGTAAATTGGTAAATTTATGTTAAAAATGAACCACATTTGTGAAATTATCTAACTAAAGATATAGTTCGATTCGTAAAAACTATTCCTGTTTTTAATTCATCATACAATATAGTCATCTAATTTAGCTAAGAGAGAAGAGTCAAAAGTACATTCAACACATATACAATGCAAAATGCGTTCAACAATTAAAATGTGGTGCTACAATGTTCTCCTACTATCGCTCTTATTTATTTATACATTATAATACGTAAGATATAAATCATATATAGTGGAAGTGGGCGAGCAGGCAATTGCCATAAGACCCGTGACATTTATCCGACTCAGAAAACCTGACCTAACCCTACACTCAAGACACGAAACTCAAAACTCAAGACCCTTTAACTGGCGGGTATGTAGTATGTATGGGAAGATTCTCGTTAAATGCGTCATTTGTTTTTATTTGCTCTGCATTGCATTGCTTTTGTTTGGCCTGCATTTTCATTTCCACACTTACCATTTTCAATGCAAATGCATACAATTTCCCAGGAAAACTCTAAGGTATGAGTTTGCGCCTCGCTTTCGGGAAATTCCTTGTGTATCGTCCCACTTATCCAGTCGATGGGTCTGTCCTTTTATTTGATTAATCCTGTGTGTTCAGCAGGTAAAAAATACTTTTGTTGTTTCTTTTCAATTATTTTTATTCTTTTTGTGACACAAATATATTGAATGTCGAGAACTAGTTGTTAGAATCGAGTAAAACAAAAAAAAAATATTTTAAATTTGCACAAACAACAACAAAAATTAAATTTCATACAATTTTTTGGTAAATAGTAAATTTTTGCACTTGATTTGCTGTTTTCACATAATTTTCATTTTCAACAGACGGGCACGGATTGATGCTCGATGCGCACCCACGGATTTCTATCTGGAATATATATATATATATATATATGTGTGTGTGTGTGTGTGTGTGTGTGCGTATCTCCCGACAATAGTTTCTCGTTAACCAAGCGATCGAAGCCCAAGACCAAAACAAACTGCACATGCGCGCAGGCGCCCACAAACTGAGTCGCGCGCATGGAAAATGCGGCAGGTAAAGCGGCAACCAGCAAACAACAGACGGCAAACGACAACAACGACAGCAACAACGTAGCACCGTGAGACAACAACGACGGCAGCAGCAGCATGAAAGAGATAGGGAGATGAAAACGGAGAGCAGAATTGTGGTTGTCTCCATCAAGCAGTACGTGAGCGCTCGCGGGCGGTTTCTGCTCAAAGGCAGCATGCAAAATGTTGCAAATATCTGTGACAACAGCAGAGCTAAAACTGAAACTGAGACTAAGACTGAAACTGAAACTGAAACTGAGATCGACTCTGTGTCTGAAACTGAAACTGCACCAATGGCAGTGGCAGTGGAAGTGGAAGTGGAACCATTCAGTGGTCTAATTGAGTAAATTAAAATCTACAACTACAACAAAAAACTGATAACGTTGCTGGGACGATCGTGTTTCGACCACTGAAAAATGTTGTTATTAATGCGCCATTTAAATTGGATAACTGTAGCTCTATAATTGTAATAGATATACATATGTAGATTTTAACGTGCGGATTAAGTGTGTCCGGGAATATTTGTTTTACCATTCTTCGAAGAGGATTATTGAATTTACCTTTCAATTTTGATAGCTATAGCCGGATAATTTTTCCGTTCTTTGAAAGGTGTTATGAGTAATATATGTATCTTTTAAATTCGGTGACTGTAGCTCTGAAATATATAACAATCTTTAAGGATGAACACCACCAGCCGACTCTCCAAGTTGAAGTTTTATCGATTTACAATTATCGTTGTTATCGATTTTCCAATTTTTATACTTTGTATTAGACGAATATATTTTCAAATATATATGGACATATTACCACAAAACCAATAAACTCTTCTTTTCCTGGAATCGGATATGTCAAGCACAATTAAAGCGAATTATTCAATTTCAATTTCGCTCGGATGGCGATCTTGGTAAATAAATTAATCATTCGACTGATAGTTCCTAGTGCACCTTTATGATAGCATATCTTAGTAGTTGTGTTAAATTTGGATTTGGAAGCTGAGCAAATGATAATATTCTTGAATTTGAAAAAGAATAACTACCATCAAAATATTACAAATTGCAAAAAAGGGTAAAAATTATTATAGTTGTAAGATGATCAATCCTGTTAAGGAATTCTGATCAGCATGAAATTCGGTTGAGGATAACTTTAAGATATGCAATTTACCACAGATACAATGAGTTTTGGACTTTACGATTTTTACGAGCTCCAAATTTGATAAGATTTAAAATGATCATCTTTGTGCTTTGGTTCTGTGCATATTAAAATCCTAATTATCCGACCTCTTAAACGTAACTAGCCAAGTTTCTTCCTTTTTCTTCATTTCTTTTTTGTACAAGCAAACAAACATTTTCACATTTTACAAGTCGCATAATTGTACAACATTTAAATGCTGATCTTGAATGGAAGTTTTTTTTTCACTCTTTTTTATCTTAAATTATGTGATGTTTCGGCACAGCAACAACGACGACAAGATGAAAACAACGTGTAAATGAGCCAATTACATAACAAGTGCGAGTCTGAGCAACGCTAAAATATACAATTGTATCTTCATACATTTATCTAAGCAGCGGGGAGGTCGTCAATGGGCCCTGTTTCTGTCCACAAATAATATAAAATAAAAAATAAAGATAAACAAGAGAGAGCGGTGCAGTCGGGTGTAACCGACTGAGAAATACTTTGATCATCATAAGTTATTCCAGGTGATAACAGATGGCAAAGAACAGTTTGGGTGTAGCCAAGAAATACTGTTCAAGTTTGCCTTTCAGAATCCGGAAGATATAAGATAGTAGCCCTCCGTCGAAGTTTGGCAACTGTAGCTCTTAAATTACGGAAGACATGAGCTTTTGGAAATTTTGATGGCGGGAGTATGCGTGGCCAAAATAAAAATGGAGTATGATCTAAGTAATTACCATCCAAGTTTGGTTACTATAGCTCTTAAATTCTGGGAGAAATTTGCTTTTATCGGATCTGAGGGCGGCAGTGGGCGTTTTCCTAAATTTTTTTTCCGGGGTTTTGAAGGGTGTTACTAGCAATATACCGTTCAAATTTGTTGACTGTATCCTTTAAATTGATCGATCGAAATCTTAGGGGAGTTACCAGTATTTTTAAAATTGGGTGACTCGAGCTTACAAATTATGGAAGATATGCGCATTTCATACTTCTAGCGCCATAGTTCCTTGGTTCGGCGGATGTGGGCGTGGTTTTATATAAAGATCCTTGGAGGAGCATACAAGGAAGTTACCTTCCAAGTTTGGTCACTCTATTTTTCAAAATTGTGGGAGATATGCGAATTTATTGATTTACACTTTCCGAAACATCGGCATTGGCAATTATGGGCGCAGGTGTGGGCGGGGCCACTTGCTATCAGTTATTGAAGGCGACTACCAGTAACATACCTACCAACGTATCCAACTCAAAACATACGGGATTTGGCAGTGGGCGTGGCATATGCCGATCTTTGAAGATCATCGCCAACAACCTACCAGTCAAATTTTTTGACTGTAGCCTTAAAATTGTGGGAATATTGATTTCATAGATTTCCTAGTTCCCTAGTGGACGTAACACTCAAAGTTGCGTTCTACAAACGAACAGACAGCATAACGGACATTGCACGAAACCAATCTACTATGATACCTTCGGTATTAAGGTATAAAAAAGTTCGCACGAAATGTTTGTGATTTGTTTACTGTTTGCTGACTTGTTGACTTGTTTGCTGGGTCAGATACGCAAAACCTGCGCTGAAGAAAGTGAGGAGCAAATCTCCATCACTGTTAGATTCAAATGTGTAACTTTGAGTGTTTGTATGATGTACACATAAATAGATAGGCAGTTGCTTAATGTCCAAAGTTACATTTGGCTCGTAGTTTAAGACCATTTAGGGCCAAATGGCACGTTTCATTTTCGGCGCTGCTCTGACTCTTATCCCAACATCAGATGACAAGGAGAGGCGGTCGGGCGACACTAAAAAAAAAAAAGAAAAAGAGAGAGAGAGAGAAAGAGAGAGTGAGTGAGGGAGGGAATAATGTATGCCTACGTGCCTGGACTACGTCCAATGCCGGAATGATTTGGTATTTGAGTGCCTGCCTGTCTGCCTGCCTGCGGGCTGCTTTAATTGTCGCCAGCGGTAAAATTATTTTAACGAGTTACGCGCATGCGCAATTGTCCAACCAAGCGACGGTTCCCGCTTCGTCTTCGTTTGACGCAACACCCCCTCCCCACTTTCATCAACCCACCCGTTTGCCCGTTGCCTTATGCAATCGAGGCAGTGCACCGTCGACTTTCACTCATTTGAGAATTCATTGAGTTGTGGCCGCCGTGCGATTTAATTGCATATTTATCGCGCTCATTGCAGATTTCTATACATTCCATATCCACACACACACATGTATGTGTGTGTGTGTGTGTGTGTGCTCCTCATCAATCAAATAACACTTTTATCACATGATTATTATAATCACACAATTGCTTCCTTTTATTCAATATGCGGAAGATTGCATTTAATGTGTTTATTTAAATAGGATCGATTCTATCGATAATAAAATATGACACATTATTTAAAGGGACTTTTACTACTCCCCCCACTACATTGGGGAATTGTAATCATTATGATGTATGATAAGATTACTTGTTTTGGGGAAAATGTCAGTAGTTAAAATAAGTCAAGATAAATATCTTTTTTCTAAGAAAACGTATTGTTGATAATATTAAACTACTGAATGCAGTAAAAAAATAATCAGTAATCAGTCCAATACACAAATGTTGATGATGATATAAAACTGTTTTTAAAATGATTTGTTTTCAATCATTTGGCATTGATTGTAATTCCGTACGATGCTTGCTTCTGCTAACGAGCCTCAAGTATTCAATAAAATGAGTGTGGAAACCAACTGACAACAGATACTCATTATCAATAACACTGATAAGAACAGGATTATAAATACTCTGAACTTACTCGCAATGTGCCGTAATCTGCACGGGAAGCGACAAAGGACTTGTTTAATTAAGCACTCAAATATTGTCAAATTTTTTTGAGCTTGAAGTGCCGCAGATAATATATTTAGAGATATACATACCATTAAGCGGAAAATGATTTGAATCGTAACCTTATCGATGTCAATAATAATTCTAATTAAAAACGAACCGAATTGATTTTAAGAACCATTTAAGATAAACTTTTCAACCAATCAACGTCAATTAAACTATAATTTATTCAGACAAAAAAAAATTCAACAAAATATAGACCATAAGGATAGACAATCAAAAAAAAATATATTGATATAGTTATGCATTGCTTAAAGTTACACAGTGGATACAGTAGTTAATTTTTCTTCTTCTATCTAATTCTTCTCTATTATTCTCAGTGTAACATTGAAAATGTTTGTGGCTCAAGGATTGTTGCAATCAAAGCCGAGCCAGCAAAATTCTTGTAACGGATCGTACTGCATACCCTCGGGACAATCTAGGGTTTGGCTCTTTAGTTTTCCATCGTCGTCCTCATAGCACAATTCGTATTGGAAACAGTTGCCAGTTTTCGGCAGAGTGCCTTGGGTGACGCAAATATCGCTCTGTGTGGGTTCATTTGTGGGTGCATTTGTGGGTGCATTTGTGGGTGCATTTGTGGGTGCATTTGTGGGATTTCCTGTGGTTCCAGGGGCGTCAGTGGGATTTCCTGTGGTTCCAGGGGCGTCAGTGGGATTTCCTGTGGTTCCAGGGGCGTCAGTGGGATTTCCTGTGGGTCCAGGGGCGTCAGTGGGATTTCCTGTGGTTCCAGGGGCGTCAGTGGGATTTCCTGTGGTTCCAGGGGCGTCAGTGGGATTTCCTGTAGTTCCAGGGGCGTCAGTGGGATTTCCTGTGGTTCCAGGGGCGTCAGTGGGATTTCCTGTGGTTCCAGGGGCGTCAGTGGGATTTCCTGTGGTTCCAGGGGCGTCAGTGGGATTTCCTGTGGTTCCAGGGGCGTCAGTGGGATTTCCTGTGGTTCCAGGGGCGTCAGTGGGATTTCCTGTGGTTTCAGGGGCGTCAGTGGGATTTCCTGTGGTTCCAGGGGCGTCAGTGGGATTTCCTGTGGTTCCAGGGGCGTCAGTGGGATTTCCTGTGGTTCCAGGGGCGTCAGTGGGATTTCCTGTGGTTCCAGGGGCGTCAGTGGGATTTCCTGTGGTTCCAGGGGCGTCAGTAGGATTTCCTGTGGTTCCAGGGGCGTCAGTGGGATTTCCTGTGGTTCCAGGGGCGTCAGTGGGTTTTCCTGTACTTCCAGGGGCGTCAGTGGGATTTCCTGTGGTTCCAGGGGCGTCAGTGGGATTTCCTGTGGTTCCAGGGGCGTCAGTGGGATTTCCTGTGGGTCCAGGGGCGTCAGTGGGATTTCCTGTGGTTCCAGGGGCGTCAGTGGGATTTCCGGTAATTCCAGTCGCAACAGTGGGATTTCCGGTGGTTGCATCCGTATCGGGTGGTATGGTAGGATTCTCAATGTCACCTCCTTCCGCTGGGTCAGCATTACTTTGCCAGTGAATACATTTGGCAAAATCCGCGTTGAACACCATATTGTCCTGGCATGACAAAAGTCTCAGGACATACCCACCAATTGGATTTGGATCGCAGATTAAGTATTCCTGCTCATTATCCTCGAGCGCAATGAAGCCAGTGTGGCTGCACGGATGACTGAGTTCGGCATAGGCAGCACCGATCAGCAAAAGGCAAATGGTGCCAAGTGCCAATTGCACATTCAACATTTTCAGGGCCTTGTAGATATTTATATAGGAATGGTAGGTTCTTTTCTGGATATATCGTTTGTGACTCGTTACTCGTTTCGACTAACTGAGTATGCGCTCTGTTCGGTTCTTTTATAGTCGACCACAAACAACATTTTGACAATCGTTAAGATTGTGCCCGATTAGCTGATAAGCGAGGTGCTTCAGCTGCTGCTGGCCATCAGCATATGGTATAAGTAGTATTTATTAAAGAACTCTTGTCTTTATTCATGCAAAATGGAAAGGGGGCGGGGACAAAAACAAATATTCAACAACCATAACTAAAATTGAGACTAGGTTATAATACACCAACATTGATTTCTGGTCTGGAATTAGTCGAGTGGTTTAGTTTTCATTGCTGGCTTGCTCGGGAGATTCGGCGCTCTCCAAGGATATTGGCTGGACACCCTTGACCTGCTCCTTGGCTTCCTTTGCTTCCTTTTTGGCCTGCTCCTTTGCCGCTTTCTTGGCCAGTTTCTCCTCCAATTGCTGCCGCTTGAGCGCTTCTTTCTCTGCAAGTTTTACGGCCTTCAGGCGCAGCTTCTCCTCAGCCTTGAACTCCTTCAGTTCACGCTTGATGGCCGCAAGATCGCTGGCCTCCAGTGCCTGTCCCAGATTTATCTGCGACCAGTCGTAGCGCCAGCAGCGTCCCAGCAACGGATTAAAACGATGTCCGGCAGAGCAGCGCACAATGTACTTGTGGAAGCCACCTTGCAAACTGAGCACGCAATTGTAGTAGTAACTATCATCGGTGCCAGCAAAATGTCCAGGGTTCACGCAAACAAATTCATCGTTCGTACACGAGGAAAGATCACGCACACAGCGACCGTATTTAGGTGAAAAGGCCATCGAAGGTGGACAGGTCATTTCTAATTTTCGTAGTCTACCTGTTAGTGGATCTAGCACACAATTGTTGTAGCGCTGACAATCCCCGTTAATATCCTGAAATAGTCCTATGGTCTTACACTCGAATACGGGTGGAGGCGTTGGTGCAATCGGTTCGACTTCAGTGGTGAGGGACGGCTCCTCGCTTGGAGAAGAAGACTGCTCCTCGCCAGCGCTGGCTGTAGAAGACTGCTCCTCGCTGGGGCTTGGAGAAGAAGACTGCTCCTCGCCGGCGCTGGCTGTAGAAGACTGCGCCTCGCTGGGGCTTGGAGAAGAAGACTGCTCCTCACCATGGCTGGCTGTAGAAGACTGTTCCTCACTGGGGCTTGGGGAAGAAGACTGTTCCTCGCCGGCGCTGGCAGTAGAAGACTGCTCCTCGCCGGGGCTTGGAGAAGAAGACTGCTCCTCGTTGGGGCTAGAAGTTGAGGACTGTTGAATGGGGCTGCCACCACTTTCCTGTTCCTGGCCGCCGGGGCCGGCGTTGGATGGATCCTCATTGGGTTGTGCAGTGGTCTCCGGCTCTGTTTCTGACTCGTTGGGACTAAGCGTGGTCTCTCCGCCAGCTTCTGTATTTATTGCTGTTGTTGTATCAACTTCCTCAATGGCCGGCGTTGTTAGTTCCTCGGCTATGGTTGTATACTCGGGCAGATCTGGGCTGATAATTGTTATATCCCAGCCGCTGCCTTCGCTAACGGCTATTGTCTCGCTCCAAACATCTGATTGGGCCAGAATGCCGCAGGACATGCTCATCAGCTAAAATTTTTCGTTTTCGTCAGGTTAGTACATTGGCATGTAGCTTTGCTGCATTTAAAACTCACCAGCGCCGCACAAAATATTAACACCGAGTTTCCAGTCATCGTTGCTATTGTTGTTCTGGTTGTTGTGGTCGTCATCGTGTTGCCAGTGGCTAATTTCGGTCGATCGTTGTATGAACTACTGGCGTTGCCCACACCATATTATATAGCAGATTTCCAGCGGATGCTGCGGCTTATCAACAACCCTAGCACCTAAATTATAAAGCTGGCCCTATCTCTCCATCCATCATCTCATGCCTGACTTAGTTAATACATAGATATATAGCGCAGATAAAAAATAAAAAAAACCGTTTAACGTCACAAAAAAAAACAGTTGTAAAGCAATAAAATCACCTGCCAGGCCCAATGGTCGCCGCCTTCCACCTTCTGTCAGTTTCGCACTCAATCTCGCTGTCTCTGTCCGCGGATGTGAAACGGAAGTGTGTAGATATAGATATAGATATAGATATAGATATAGATATAGATATAGATATAGATATAAATATAGATATAGATATAGATATAGATATAGATATAGATATAGATATAGATATAGATATAGATATAGATATAGATATAGATATAGATATAGATATAGATATAGATATAGATATAGATATAGATATAGATATAGATATAGATATAGATATAGATATAGATATAGATATAGATATAGATATAGATATAGATATAGATATAGATATAGATATAGATATAGATATAGATATAGATATAGATATAGATATAGATATAGATATAGATATAGATATAGATATAGATATAGATATAGATATAGATATAGATATAGATATAGATATAGATATAGATATAGATATAGATATAGATATAGATATAGATATACATATACATATAGAGGATATAGAAGGTCAATGGATGTATTGTTGTTAATTTCGGATGGGGCCCTCTTGGTGGCAAGAGCGGTGTTTTTTGTTTTTTTTGCCTATCTGCATTATTTACAAGTACTATATAAATTGTGCTACATACCTGCTCTTATATCAGAGACATCAGACAACAAGTATGAATCACTAAGATTACATCACTTATTCGGCTTTTGATAAAAAAAAGTTTTATCCTTTCCACGAATTTCACTGCTGATTAAAGTATTTGTGTATGAAACTCTTTCCGATTTACACAATTATGTGGATCTAAATTATCCGAAAAGCTATATTAGAATTATTATATGTAATAATTTCTGATACCCCTAATTTTGCATTTGCTATTAAAATTAATCAGCTTAGATTTCTTTGGATTGTTGTGAAAATACCTACAGGTCTAAGTAGATAGAAGTTTTTGTAAATAATATTATTTAATTATTGATTCGTATAATATAAGTAATATATCGTTGATAACCTGTATTTAGTTCGGATCTATTGAATAATTGAAATAGTTATTATTTAGTCAGCTTGTGAGTTAAATATACATTTCACATTCTTTTTTCATTAATATCAAAGAATCTTATCAAATAAATTGCATTTCTAAATTTCAATTTATAATTTCACAAATTAAGAGCTAAAACTTAAAACATATTGTGAGTCAACCTACTGAAATACCACAATTTAATTACATAATCTTTGGCAGGAAAGTGCAAAATATACAAACATAAATACACACATACATAAGTTCGTACATTCATGTTTATTTATTTGGTTTTGCCTAATCCTAAATTGTTGCTTGTATTATTTTCTTCTTTTTGGGCCGCCGATCCAGACAAAGATTCGATGTCGTTGCTCTCAACGATGAGCTCGTCCTTCTGGATGGTGGAGTTGACAACCGTCACCCCGGGTGCCATCTCCACGCGACGAATATACTTCTCGCCAAAAAAGTTACGGATCTCAATTTCGCTATTCTTCTCGGACGTATCGCAATTGATAGGGAAATCAGAGTACACAGCACACATTTTGTACTGGAAGCCGAATGTGACACCCGTGATCATGTTCTCAATGTGACTGCAAACCGGTGCCGAACCATTTCTCGACTTTGAGCGTGCGCTTGTACATATCCGGGTGCCGGGGATCGTGACCACACGCGCCTTCACCGACACCTTGATATCTTTTGGGATCTTGACACACCGATTCGAGTGATTCGTTCGCATTTTGACGACAACACTGCAGACCGACCGCAAAGAGGCTGAAAAAACAATATGTACGTACGTACATATTTATGAATATATATGAAAAAGGTTTATACGAAATGACTCCAAATCACTAGTTCCTATGCTGCGCCTAAACAGATTGCGGTGATATCTGATGATCAGCTGCAGTGTGTGGTGCCCATAAACATAATCCTCTCCAGGAACGCAAACGGCATCAGCGAAGACAAACTCTTTAACATATGCATGCATACATATATACTTGCTATGTATCTGACGTTAATCTCTGACACACACACGTTCACACATACGGATAGATACACCCATAGATACAGTTTGTGCAACAGTCTGTGCATGTTTGTATGTAGATATCTTCAATGTGATAAGCGCGATTATTATCACAGTTTTTTTTTTGCCATTATCTAAACGGGGTTTCGGTTTGGTAAAATGATGAATGCTAACGAGCAGACGACGCGCCTCACACAGCACCACAGTACACACAGAACATACACAAATTCCACACGAAAAACAAATCGGATTCAAAATCGGATCATCCCCATTGGAAGGAAAAAAAAGAAGAGGAGGGAGGAGCAAAAGCAGGAAACCCACTACTATTTTTTTTTATCATCACTGCGATTGGCAAGGAGTAAAAGATGGCAACAACAGTCGCTGCTGCTGCTGGTGGCACCGCCGTTCGTCGAGCCGGTGCTCGCGCCACAGCCGGTGTCCAACGTCGTCGTGTGGTCAAGAAACACATACAACAGAAGTATATGCTCTGCGGCTTTGCCATACACGTAAATAGTCAACTCTCTCTCTCTCTCTGTCTCCCACACACACTCTCACTTATGCAAGCGCTCTCTTTAGTATACTTAGTCTCCCTCTCCTTCTCTCTTGCTCTATCTCTCTCCCTCTCTCTCCTTAGGCCTTTCTGGCAACGCCGGCGTATTTGTATGGCAACGTTGTCGAATCGGACAAGGATCTAGTGCTGCGCATTTGGCCAGCGATCGTCTATCAGGCAACTGGCGAGCTATGCCGCTCCATTATGGAGCATCTGGACACAGAGTACAGCGGACGATCGCGCGAGACGAATCAATATAGACGAATGTTTTTGCTGGCTACATTGATTGCATGTCTATCGCTGATGATCAGCGGCATATTCTTCTCATCCGCTTGGGTGGTTGTCACCACCACCACTCAAACCGTTGCGATTGTCTTCTACGGCTGCTTTGCTGGTAAGTTGCCCATGACATTTTGATTATGATTACAATTTGAAATGTTCGTGCGTGTGCGTGTGTGTGTGTGTGTGTGTATGTGTATGTCGTTTAAGGTATTGGGTCCAGCTTGTATCTGTGGAAGACGCACGTCATACTGGAGGAAGTGCGTCCGCGCGAGGATAAATATGTGCGCAAAACAATACATTTGTGTGGCGAGGCCTTCTGCCAGCTGTTCCTCTCATTCGTCTTCACCAGCCTACGGACATTGTATGGGACCGCACAGTCGATAGTACTGATGTCAGCGATGCTGGTAAACCTGATACCATTGAGCCTTATCATTACAAAGCGTCGCGAGAATGCCTTCACCACCAAGCGCATATCGGTGATCAAGGCGGAAACCGGTTTCGGAGCGCTGCCATTGCGTGGTGCACTGGCGGCCAACTTTATGGCCGATCAACTGGATGGACTCGATACGATGGCGATTTCATGGCGCAATTCGACTACAGAGATAACCGGCACAACTCAGACCGGCTCATCGGGGCCAGTGGCAGCTGTCGCCGCAGCTGTCCTCGATACGCACAGCAATTATATGCTGGCCACGGATGAGGCATATGTCACCTATATGAATCCCAATGGCGTTGAGATAATGGAAATCATACCCGAAGAGGACGAGACAGTCTCCATAATGCGTTCCAGCAATGCCACAATCGATAATTACAGCATTACACAGTCACAAGTGCTCCACAAGTCCCATTCGAATGGTCGACTCTATCCGCAGAATCCAATAAATCAACCCGGTACCGGCAGCTCATCACCCCTGCCCGAGGCGTACGCAAATGTGGTAAGTACGACGCCCAAATTCTAATAAGAATTCGATTTTCTCGGAAAAACAACCATAACTTATTCAAAACTTTTCAAAAACAATTGATATGGGCAAACAATGTCCACTATATTACTACTGCATTTAAATGTAGAAACACGATCTCTGATTGAAATTCGTTTCTTGTACAAATTGTACCCCAAAGAAGAGTACAGTAGTCTAGAGTGCCCAACTAGGAGACATCCTGATCCTAATATGCATTCCCACATTCATGGTAATTTCTGATGAATAAGGATGGTATTGAATTTGTTCCAGAAAATCAAAGGCGGACCTTTAGGTCAGTAAAGTATTCTTGATATGTGCATATTTAAGAGCATTTGCAGAATTTATGATGTTTTCAACCATTTTTATGTATACACGGTACAATTTTGTTATTAGATGCTGCAAGAAAAATTTTTTTAATTTCTTTCACTTAGCAGTTTTTTTCCCCTGCAAAAATATACAAAAACCAAAGATAGACTAAAGCAACAAAAAAACATTATCATCTTTATTTGCATCTCTGATTGTCAAACTCAAGGATCACTCTTTCGTGCTCTTTCAGCGGATAGTGATTTTTGTCCGTTAGAATAGGCAACCATTTTAATGTTTGTGCTATGCGCTGCTACATTTGCCCTGCTTGCTATTTATGTTGTTACTTTTATCTTGGCTTATTGGTTGGCTCATTACGTTTTTGGAGCTTACCTAATTATGACTTATGTGAATTTCTGCAATATCTTCGATATTCTCTCTTGCATAGCAGCATCGCATCCGCCGCCTGTCGCGGGCGGTCACATCGCATTTGTGGTGGAACCTACTGGATAAGATAGCGATGCCGCTGCAACAGGCGTTGTTAGTGCCTCAGCTATATGCGAGCACGCTCCTGCTCTCCGCGGACATCTTCAGCTATGTTATGTGCCTGACTGTGCTGCCCGGATTGGCGGTTAGCCATCATGCATTGAAGAATGCTGAAATACCATTCCTCTTCTCGCTGCTGGCCTTTCCATGGATGTGCTTTTCGCTGATGACACCGCGCTTCGGGTCGAGCCTGTACAAGCGCAAGCTACAGTGGTACACATTGGGCAGCATCTGCAAGTGTATGGCGCTGATTTGTAAGCATTTCTCATCTCAAATTGAAATAATCCAAACTTACCTGCAATCAAAATCTCCATCAGTTATTAGTTTCTCCACGTCGAAGCTGCTGTTGAGCGTTTCAGCTGTGTTATTGGGCTTTGGACAGGTTGTCACCGCCTTTCTGCAAGAGATGGTTTTCCAGTTGGGCATGACGCGGGCCAATTGGACGGCAATTCGACGGCCCGTCCACTTTACCAATGGCCTGCTGATACTCATTTGGGGCGCCCTCGCCCATTGGGTCGTTGTACACTACTCGTTTCAGGCAACTGTTGGTTTGGCGGGCGCTTTATACGGCGCCACAACGTTGCTGTGGAATTTTTTGTTTTTCTGTTGCCAGAGCAAAGATTAACACATTAACAATCATGCATTTTTTTTTTAAGTGGTGAAATAAAGAATTTATAAAATCTGTAGCATAGGCAAATCTTTGCAAAGATTTCATTTTCAAAAGCATAAAACCGCACTTTTTCGTTTTCTATTTTTCACGACAATAGGTGTTAATTATCGGACAATCGTGAATCGATAGGCAAAAAGTAACTGCTTTATTAATTTCTAGTGCTGTCGAAATACGTTCAGTATATTTTCGTGGTATTTTTTATGGTATTATCGAGTATATATCGCTTTGTGGCGATATATCAGAACGTCCGCCCACACGCTATGTTCCTCGCGATCTAATTTTCAATTGCAAATAATTTATTGTTTCAAATTGTTTTTGCATTCAACGCAAACGAGAAGACAACTGGTAAGTTGGGACTTGATTACTTTTGCAGCAGAGGAATCACCATTTACTGTATTCGATGGCAATGGCGGCGACAATTTCGAAGAGTGGCGTCAGCAGAGTGCCGGCATTAAATTCCGTCTAGTTGCAAATTTTTTGTTTGTGTAAATGTAATTAATTGGGCTCGGCTTTGCATGTATATTCGTGACAACAAGCGCTAAGCTGCTTCACATTTATGTCCGTCGCTTGTCGTGGTTGGTTTTCCGCGAATGCGTCTGGCGCGCAAAATTTACAATCGGGTGCCGCAGCAGCCACAATCAAATGGCGGCCATGCGAATTGACAATTAACAAGTTGAATTCTTGCTAATTTTTTTTTTCCGTTATCTTTGTTTTTGTTATTGAATTTTAGACTGTATTGCACACTGTAAGGACAGTGTGCGGAAAACATAGCAAACATACTGCCCAATAATCGAGCAACTGTGGCGGACAACGGAACCATTTGGAGTCCAGAGCAGGCATTGTCACTCAACGGCTTCGATTGGAATGCGGCCCTTATGACAATTGTATCTGGCTCTGGCTCTGGCACTGGCGCTGGGCATCATTTATCCATAGGCGAGCCAAACTCATTTGGAGCTGTTACGCTGACGCACGAATCCTACCAATTTCCAGCCGATGCGCTGCATCAGCAGCAGCCGAACGATATTCCCATTTATTATCAGCCAACAGGCACCGAACAACAACTGGAACAACGGAACGTTGCCTTCCTAAAAACAACATCAGAGGAAGTACCAGCCGATCAGACATCATCAGTGGATCCGTTGGATAAGCGCTTAGCTGTCATACAGCGTACCGTCGACTTCATTGGCGAGATCTACAGCAATCGTCAGCAGGACAGCCTGTGGAGCGCTCTAGTGCTACAGCGCAAGCTCGGCGAGGTGCGCGATTATTTCCAAACTAAAAGGCAATTGAATACATCTGAAGCAGGATACTTGGAATCGACTGCATTGCTCAAGAGCATCGATCAGCGAATTGCCGATTTGGTGTCCAACATCGAAAGTGTAAACCGATTTATTGACGTCAATCACGATCCGATGGGCTTTGATATATTTAACAAGTTACGTCATTGGTTTATGGGAGGCCAGAGTAACGCCAAGGATCCTGCCAACATTGATGGCGAGAACGGGGAACTCGCAGCCAATCTCAAGCGCAGGTATATAAAATATGAATTTTTATATTGTATATGGTCACTTTTAAAGGCAGATCCGCTGTGACCAAATGCTGAATGCCAAACCTTTGAATCTATCTGGTAACATCAAAGAATAAACGTACATTTAGTGTACATATACTAAAATTAGATTATTTTTAACGTACTGACACCTCATGTGAATTGTATTATTTATATACTTAATGTTGTATTTATGTTGCAAATAATAATATTACCTCTTTTCCATGCATATTTCAGCTGTCAAACTTTCAATAACGAGACCACATTGCCACGTATATTCAAATATCGTCGTGTAGATGATACATTTCCAGAATTTATGCCGAATGAAGGTGAGTATTAATGTTGCGCTATTTATTTTTCAAATACAAAATTAAAAGCGAAGCATGAGAAGAAAGAGCAAATATTAATGAGGGAAAGAGAAAGAAATGTAAACATGTTTTGTACGAAAAATTAAAGACACAAGCCAACATAAAATATAATGAAACATACATATATGCAATACTTAAACAATGGAATACAATTATTTTCACAGCTGATGACTACGGCCACATGGCAAATCCAAGGCAGCAACAGCAGCATCGGGAGAATAACAGCAATCAGACTCTGAAACGCCTCTCAATATTCAGTGCACCGCAGACGCGACATATGCGAGTGCGAAACACCCAAATTCCCGTTAGTATTGATCTGTCCGACACTGAGGAGCAGCATCACAATGAAAGCAAAATGTATCAAGCATTTGCCGATCGTCTCGGCGAGAACGCCGTATCACCGTCACGTAGTGCCTTTGTATGCGGTGCGTCAGCGGCAAGACCGAATCTGCTGTACTCGGATGCAGTGCGTTTTGGCACAAATGGCTTTAAGGCCGATCTGAATTATCCACGCCCCTCCAGCAGCTCGTCGTCATCGGATGCTCGTTTAAACGGGCATGCCGGCAACATGAACGTTAAGGGCATCATACGGAACAGTGTGATAAGGCTAGAGGAACAGCGCAACGAACACAACCAATACATTAATCTTATCAACAATCTGTTCCTGCACGATCGTGAGCGTTCGCTAACGCGCCGCCCCATAACGTCTCGTGAAAGTGAGAAGCCACAGCCATTATCATCACTGCAGCGGATCAGTCCACATGACGATGAATGGCAGCGGGATCTCATACAAAGCAAGCTACAGCCCCATGCGCCCATCACCTCCGAGCGCGCCCAGTATGCCAAGTTCCTGCAGCAGCAGGAGCAAAAACTGAAAGTATACCCATTGATTAAGAAACCGCTAACGCACGAAACTGTGCAATGCTACAGCCTGGGCGCCAACATCACCGACAAAACCATTCCAAGTGATATCTCCAAGCCGATGGGCAGGGATTGTGACCAGAATGGGCTACGCGAAACCAGGTAAAAGAAAAAAGGAAAGAAGATAAGCTAGTACATTTTTAAATTCAAGTACATCCCATGTTTACAGCGCACAGATGATGATGCCAAACTTGTCCCGGACTAAAGCTGTCCAGCAACGCCATAGCACATCCATCTATTTTGCCGACAACTATGCGGAACTTTTCAAAGAAAAATGCGATCTTGCGAACAAGGAGACTAACCATTCAAAGAAACTAGTCCTTCAGGAGTAAGTAGTAGACAACACATGGAGGCGTCAAATCGACAAAAAGTTGAGTCGCACACGAAATGACAAGGATATATTATACAAGCCACTTGCCTTACCTGCTAGGATGCTGGTCTGGGTCTCTTTTCTTTTGGAATCAACTTTTTGTCGATTATAGGCGTCTTTTGTGCTTAATTCAAATTGAGTGTGCTTAACTAATTAATTACTCACTGTGCGACAGAGCTGAAAAGGTAACTGAGGAGCGTCGTGCTAGTGAGCAGGAACTGCGCGAATCTTTAACCAAACGTCGCTTCATTACGCAGACACTGTTTGTAATGGAGAAACTGCCGGAATATGTGGAAGAGGATAGCGTGCCGGAGTTGATTCCACTCACCGATGAGCATCATAAGAAGTATAATGAGCTGATCTATGGCAAGTCGGATAAGGTAAATAATTTATGTCATATGCTTATATGTACCATATTAACTGTATATCAATATCTCTTCGCTAGGTGCTCATCTCGAAATTTAGCATAAGCATAAAACTCGAAGACATTCGTACACTGACTGGCAGCTGTTGGCTGAACGATGAAGTTATTAATTTCTATATGAATTTACTAACCGATCGCTCGCAGCGCAAGGATACGCTGCCCAGTGTTTATGCCATGAACACATTCTTTGTGCCGCGCCTGCTGCAGGGCTATCAAAATGTGAGACGCTGGACTCGCAAGGTTGACATATTCAGCAAAGATATTATTCCGGTACCGGTGCATGTGAGCAACGTGCATTGGTGCATGGCCATTATACATTTAAAGAATAAGACCATCCAATTTTATGATTCAATGGGCAAGCCAAACTGGGAGGTGTTGAACGCCCTCGAGAGATATTTGCAGGAGGAGTCACTGGACAAACGCAAGAAGCCCTTCGACACCAGCGATTTTTTAATTGAAAATGTCAAAGATGTGCCACATCAGACAAATGGCAGCGACTGCGGTGTATTCAGCTGCATGTTCGCCGAATACATAACACGCAACAAGCCGCTAACCTTTTCGCAGACGAACATGGAGTACTTCCGAAAAAAGATGGTGCTGGAAATTTGTGGCGGCGAGCTCTGGATGTAGAGATCTGATGTTCATTGCGTAAAATGTATAAGTTAATAATAGTAACATTAAGAAAAATGATCATTATCGTAGTTTAATATTAGTGCTAAAAGTTCTCTTGGAAAATTTATTTATTGCTCGTAAGAAACGAACTTAAACTCTTCCCTCATTTTTATACATAACACACTACACCAAAATACGCACACACACACACCCACACACACACACACACACACACACACACATCATACACACCCAATACAAGCACGGCATTCATTGTTACTTGTTTAAGATGACACTTCTTTTAGTGTAAGCGCTTTTCATCTAAGAGATTGAGATATATAGAATTGTAGTCCTAAGCGTATCAGGAGACATAACAACTAACACACACTACAGAAACAAACTATTACTACTGTATCGCATAAGAACAAAAATAACCCCTATAATAAATAAATAAACTATTCGGTAATTTTTATTAATAACCTTTTAGTAAGTTATTGAACACTTGCAAACATAAATATATCGTTGGGAGTTCTTAGTCATCATCACTAGTAGAGTCGATATAGCCTGACCATCTATTTCTATGCAACCATAGAATTTGTAATGAATTTTGGTGCTTCCGAATTGAAATGCATCAGTATTCATCTAAATGCCAAACCATATTCAAAAATGCATTGCTTTTTGTTATTAGTTCATTTTTAACTAAGTCAAGGCTATGGAAAGTAAATGTAATTTCTTTGTGTAGACCGAATAGAGGAGAGAAAGCAGCTCAACATGTCTCTCTTTATCTCTCTCTCTCTTTCTCTCATTAATAATGTACTAGGAAAATGTATTTTGTAGCCTAATCCATACACTCCATACGTATGAAGTTAATCGATTGAGTAATTCATAATTTTTATACTATGATACCGAAGGTAGTTTCTGCGACACGTTCAGAGATAGAGACTTCAAATTTGGAACATAAACTTGAAAGTACCATACGTCCACAAGGGAGCTAGGAAATCGATAGTCACATATCTCCCACAATGTTATGGATACAGTCACCAATTTTGGTTGGTAGGTTGTTCGCGATGTCCTTCAAAGATCGGTATATAGCACGCCCACCTCCGACGCAAGGAAAGTATGTTACTGGTAACTCCCCTAAGAACGATAAAAAATTGGATGGCCACGCCCACTGCAACTACATAAACCGATACACCTGTTGGTGTAAATAGAAAAGACCATATATCGCACGCAATTTGAAAGTTAATTAGGTCACAAAATTTGACGGGTATATTGCTAGTAACACCCTTCAAAACCGATAAATGCCCATATCTCCCGCAATTTAAGAGCTAGAGTTACCAAACTTAGAAGGAAGATTATTAGGAAGCTTCTCTTTACTTTTATTCAACCAAGCCCACTCCCACCCCATAGTCTCCAAACGCCCATTCCGTAATTTAAGAGCTACAGTTGCCAAACTTCGATGAAGGGTTACTATCTTATATCTACCTCAATCTGAAAGGCAAACTTGGACAGTATTTCTTGGCTGCACACAAATTATGGTATCATAGTATTTGGCTGCCGGTTACGTTCGACTGTAACGCTCTCTCTTGTTATTTGTGCTTTTCTGAAATGGCTTAGAAACGAATAATGAATCTGATGAATTTGCCTTCATAAGCATACATCTAGCTAAATCATATTTATTTTCAACTATTTTTACAGGATTGTGTAAATTCATAGAAAAAAAATTAAATAAAAAAATACCTTAGTCGCTACCATAGTATCGCTAATGTAATTCACACTTACATATTCATAAAATGTAATCCAAGAACGGTTTGTAATGCTTATCTCTTTATTTCTTTCATATTGGTTTTTCGTTATTTTCAAATAGTATTACGGTATTATGAAAAGGTTTTTGAATTTGGGATAGCTTAAGTGAAAAAATGTATATGTGTATATACAGAACCGATGTTGGAGCAGTGCCACTAATCAGAACGCATAGATATAGTTCGAAATATACTAAGAACAAAGCATCACTTTTCTAATCGTTTATTTGTATTAGTTGACTTTCTTATAACAAGCACGGGGAACTGGAATTATCATAGGAAATGAAGCAAGGAGTTACTGTTTACTTGAAAATTAAATATGCATATATATATATATATATTTTATATATATATATATGGTATTCTACTCATCTATTTATATATTCTCGGTGGCGAGTTGTCTAGCAAAATAATGTTACGAAAAAGAAGAAGTTATGAAACTAATATCTGTACATAATTTGAGGTATATAACGTGACCATCAACAAGTGTACGGTAATCTTAATGAAGCAGCAACATTGTGTTACTGACATCAATATGTTGTTGTTATTGTTGCTATTGCTATTCTCTCGAATGTGAATCTGTTTGTCACGCCATAGTGCAACCAATAGGTATCCAACTAGTACACACGAACAATGTGTGTTCGATTTTAGGAAGTTTGTTTGTCTGAAATTTCAAGATATATACTATATTTTTCAGATCTCTTTCGATATTTGTTTACATTTATGGCTGTATTTTGCAAATGGAAGTAAGCCCCTGCATTTAGAGATTATTTATTTTCAATTTGTTTTGTGCCAAACGATATCAAAAAAGCATAATTTACTCTATCGTACATACATATATATACGTACATATATATGTATGTGTTAGCATGTGTGTGAACGTGTATGTGTGCAACTCTGTTGATTGGCCTGCCTAAAAGGTTCATCATCAGGATAGCGTCCATCGCAATTCTCCCAAGCGCTGGCAATATTTTCCTACTACTGTTTTATCTGATATAGCTGGTGGTTATATACTTGTGTTCAGAATCAACCTGAGATTAACATAAGCGCCAGTGGCTTAAATAATACTTCAATATGTAAGTACATGTACATGACAGACAACAAACATAACTGTTGTTGTGTTGTCAAGTGCCCGTGTGTGTGGCTTTGTTTTCATAATACAAGACAAGTATTCAAGCACTCGAATACCATTTGTTTAATATTCATAACATATTTGTTGTATTTTTTATATTTTTTATTAGTTCATGCCGGCGACTATATCGGATATCTAACATTTAATTATGTATACATATGTATTTACACAGAAAAACAAGTCCAACTCTCTGGCAAATTCAATTTATGTGGAGGAATTCTTACCAACATCTAATCAGATATACATATATTTAAAAAAAAAAAAAAAAAATGCAAAAATTGTTACAATACAAAAAAAAAAATCGTTTTCAGCCCGAAAGGTTTTGGAAAGGGGTGCGGCGGCGTTGCGATTTGTTATGTTTTCCACATTCACGAATGTTAAATAGAGCCTTATTTTCCAATTTGCACGATAAAAATATAATTTACTTTCTTTAATATATTGTTTTTTTTTTTTTTTTTTTTTTAAATGCTGACAGTTATCCGTTGCAATAATTTAGTGTTTTCTGTAGTCTGAAATTTTATCATAAATACATATTTTGTAACATACACATATGTATATGTAGAAGTGTTTGAGTGTGTGTATGTGTGTGTGCGTCTGAATGTGTGTATATGTATTTATATATATACATAAATATGTAGAGAGATATCACCCGCCACTGAGTTAAGTATTTCAAATTATCACGCTTCATTGAGTAGTTGCAACTCGAATGAGTAAACGCATCATTATTTTTAGTTTCATTATTGGTGAATCATCTAACTTTAATAAATGGGAAATATGTACCAAAATACGTAATATGTATTTACATATGTTTGTATGTTTTAGTGGTAACGTTTGCTGAGAATGACATAATGGATTTCTTCAAGTTATAAAATAATTCGATCTTAGTGTTTTAGGACAAACTTATCATTGAAGCACAAAAATAAGATTTGCAGACAGAGTAATGCCATTTTAATCTAACCATATACTTAAATATTATGTTCTTAAAATAAAACTTATAAAAGGTTTCTTTGTGATTTTCTCCTTCAGTAATTCATGGAAATTTGATTACTTATTATTATAAAAAAAAAAAATTAATATTATATTCATATATTTATATATATATGTTGTTTGTTTTTTTCTTTTTCAATCAATATATACTTGTGGTATACACACATATATATATATATACATATGTATATATATATATAGATAATACACATTAGTTAACCTGATAATAGATTAACTAACGATATTATGATTCCTTGTTCGTGATGACCAACGATAGTGTATAAATAGTGAAGAGTATTTTACTGCTAGACCTATTGATTCTCGTCATCATCACCGTCGCCATCATCGTCGTCATGTTGCTCATCCAGCTGCTGGTGCTGCTGTTGGGCAGCTGCAGCAAGTAACGCGGCTTTCTGTACTGCTTGTGCCTGCGCCTGGATCGACGCTTGCATCGAGGGTGCTGACATGGCAATTTTCCCACTTGTCTTGTATTCGGTCATTTCCTACAAAACACACAACAAACAAACAAACAATACATTTAAAAATGCAATTTATTGATTACATTTCTCATATACACATAGTGTACATTGTTGGATAGAGGACTCACCCGCTCATATCGTGCCTTATCCCTTTCAGCCATCGATTCGTACTTCTGCTTGACTTCAGGGTCAACGTCAGACCATTTGCGGCCAAGCTCTTTGGCAATATCACCAACACCGAATTCCGGATTAAGAGCCTTCACCTTATTTCTTTCATCATTGCAGAACCAGAAGAACGCAGACCTAATTAAGTAAACAAGCAAATTAACAAAACAAACATTAATCACCATTAGCTATTTACATTCAAGTGCGCTTATTGATTTTGGAATTTTTTTTCTTTACTTATTTGTAAATGTTAGTATGATAAATTTTGCTACGAACTCACAATGAACGTTTTGGCGCATTTGGATCCTTGATTTGTTTTCTTTTCTTTCCGCGTCCCACAACTGTGCCCTTGGGTGGCACATAGTTTTGCATTTCCTGCTCGTACCGTTGCTTGTCTTTTTCAGCCATTTCATGGAAGCGCTTCTTTTCCTTGTCGACCATTGTCTAAGCACATGTAACACACAGAGAAGAAATAATATTTGTTAGATTTAATTCTATTTTTGTTTTAGTATATAAATGCAATGCAATAAATAAATTAAGTAATAACCTTCCATCGCTCAGCGCATTTGCGTGAGAATTCAGCGAATATGACCGTCTCGTCGGGATGCTTCTTTTTGTGCTCCTCTCTGCAAGTCTGTACAAAGTATGCGTATGCGGTCATGCGACCTCTGGGTTTCGCATCAGCTTTGCCTCCTCTGATCATGGGGCTCTAATAATAAGAAACACAGACATAAAACAAAATTAAACAAATTAACACACAGCATTATTATTTAAGATAAGTATTATTATTATACTGTAAATTGTACTCACTGCCGAATTGACGACATTCTGTTGCTGTTGCTGTTGTTGCATCTGTTGTTGTTGCTGTTGTTGCTGCTGCTGTTGTTGTTGCTGCTGTTGTTGTTGCTGCTGCTGCTGCTGCTGTTGCTGCTGCAACTGTGCAGCTGTGTTGGCATCTACCTGTCCCTGATTGGCGGCCGAGTACCACCATTGGGAACCGGGCACCGCAGCAGCGGCGGCAGCCTGTGCCATATTTAAACGGTAATCGTAGCCGGTGGTGCCCGCATTTGAGGTGGCAACAACCTGTGCCATTGTCGTGGCTGGATTGGGGAAACTACTGGCCATTTTATATGTGAATAGCTGTTGTCCAACGCCGGCAGTGGTGTTGGAGCTATTCTGATGCGCCTGCTGTTGATTCTGCTGGACAACCACTTGATGTTGCTGCAACTGTTGCTGTTGTACGGCAGCCGCTTGTTGTTGTTGCTGCGCAGCCAGTTGCTGCTGATAGTGTTGAATTGTTTGCTAATCAATAGTTTGTTGTTGTGGTTGTTGTTGTTATGAATAGGTGTGTGTGTCTCTTTTTTTTGTTGGGGTGTGAAATGGAAGTGTGTGCAAGTGCAAGTGCGAGGCCAATACGAAAATTATTGATAAGTATACAAAATCTATCGAGCTGGCGTCGCACTCACAGTCAATTACAAACTTACAAATATTAACATTCATTCAGTTTGGGACAGTTAAACAAATATATACATACAAGTACATTAGCAAGTTACATTAGCAAATTTTAGAGCTCACAAAATCGATATAAAATTTTAAAAATTCGCATTTGAATGATGTGTATGCAAATATATATATATATATATATATATATACATACATATATGCAAACAACTTTTCAAAGAGTAGTCGCAATTAAAATATTACACGATAATAATAATACTACACAAAATATAAAAACATCGCAGCAACCAGAAATTGCATTTTGAACTAGTGAACAAATCGTAAAAGATCTGCAGTTACGATTGGCGTTTGCCGTTTGGCGCCAAAAACGATCATCGCTGGCTGGCTGGGGCGGCTGGCTGATGACGCTAGCTAGCCGCTGTCACGCTCAGGCAAACACATGCACGCACACATGCATACACACACAGAGGCGCGCACGCACGCACGCACGCATGCATGCATGCATACACACACAACATGCGCGCACGCACGCACGCACACACTGGCATGTTTATGTTGGTATTCAGTGAAAACGCGCATGAGCATGAGAGCAGGAGAGCAGCTCGCTCCAAGTGGTTGGAGCAAACATCTGTGATGCATGTTCCAATTCTCAATGGTTCCATTCACTTTTGTACGTACGCCGTCGCCTCTTATTAGCAATTAATGCGTAGAAAATGTAAACAAGCTGTTGTATATATTAACAGAGCATGTACATAATATTTGTGTGTGCATGCAGACGCACATACGACATACGTATGAGTACGAAAATATAAACAACAACAAATTGCAAATGTTTTGTCAAAGCAATCAGCTGTTTGCGATTTCCTTTGTTACCTCCTAACGAGGCAACAACTGAGAGTGGGGTTTATAAATAAGTCACGTTTTTAATAACGAACAGGTTCACATGGTTCATGAACCAATTTATCGACTCTTGTATTCTCTCCTTACCAGGGATGTCTTTGCAACACATGCAAAAAACGGCTGCTATTCACATGTATGTATGTATGTGTATGTATGATTGTATGCAATGGCTCGTGAGAAAATAAGAAAAAACTCTTTGCGATGTAAATACGTATGTACGTACTCACTGAGAAACATATACACACAAATAAAAAAAATGGTTGTGTTGAGTACAAATTGAGAGCGAACTAACAAAACATTTCAAGTTTCTACACAAAAACCATACACACACAAATGTATGCATGTACATATGCAGACTAGTTATAGCTGTCTTTTCATCGCAAGAGACAAAATATACAATACAAAGAAAATAATTCACATGGGGCACATTACGCATACATACATCCATTTACACATACATAAACTTTTATATGTACATGCAGCCAATTTCAGATTACGCAAGCTCCGATGTTGCGTATGTATGTGAATACATACATGTGTATTTCAAGTTTTTTCATAGCATTAGTAAATTTGTATGTAAGTATGTATATATCATACACATGCACATCGAAGTGTTTCTGTTTGCTCAACTTTTCTAAAATCAAGGCACATGTCATTTCCAATTTTATAATGTTGAGCTATATGTACATTTTATATATACATGTATGTATACATGTATATGTAAAATGATCTATGCAATTTCAGCTGTGTTCTAAATTAGCAACATACACACACAAGTACATATAAACATATACATATGTATGTATATAAGTAAATACCGAACAAGTAACAAAATAAAATATAAAATGGCGACCATAGATGCGCACGCAAAATAAAAATTTTGCTCTTAGTATATACACATATACATGTGCAAACGCATAGTGTCGTATATAAATGTTACATATCTATATCTAATATATATATATATAAATATATAATATATGCTTGTATTTAGTTTCTTTCGAAATGTATGTACATATGCAAGTTTAGATGTACACATGTATGTTTGTATGTACGCAAAGAATACTTGGCAAAATGCTTACACACACTTTTCATTTGTATGGATATGACAGACACATGTGTGCGTGCATTGAGATTTCAACTCAACTCGGCCATTGTAAAATTTCCATACTCTCTCATGCGTCTCCCATTATACATACAAACAACGACGTACATCTTTATGTACCTCGATAGATGTATGAATGATTATGTGTACATACATACGAAAATTAACGTTGCGAGTGTTTGGCAATTTTATTTGTTGTTGGCGGGAAAAAATCTTTAACTAGACGAGAAGTGAGCGAAATACAGAATAGTTTGTGCAAATGTAAGTACATAGACATATTTATGTACGTGTGTGCGTGCATGTATGTGCTTGTGTGTATGTATGTATGTATGTTTGTATGTGTCCAGTTAAGCTTACCTGTATTTGATGAAAGTGTTCCATAATTTGGATTGAAGTCTGAGGAGGGGGTCCGATCAGATGTGTTTTTTCCTTTTTTTTTTAATAGTTTTCAAGGTATTCGTAGTTCTGTCCTCTGCTGCTTGTTCTTTTTTTTTCTTCTTCTTGCACTGCACACAACACAAATACAATTGTTAAAATACGTAAGTTGAAAGCCAGTTCCAACTTGCATTCGTTTTATTCTAGGTATATATGTACGTTATATTGATTATTATACTACATACATGTATGTAATGTATGCACATACACACACACACAATATGTACGTATGTATGTGTATATGTATGTATGTGTGAACAAGCGGAGCCGTCAGACGCCACAAAATGTTAACGATTCCTACGGCGAATCGGCGTAATAGCGAACGGAAAACGGTAAACGTAACGTAACGCGAGTTTGAGCTTCTTAATGTTGCTGTTGTTGTTTTTGTTGTTGTTGCTTGTTTGTTTTTAGTTAGTAAAAAATAAACAAACGACGCCACAAAACGCAGCTTTATTGCAGTAAATGTGTTTTTGTTGGTATCACAATGCGGAAAAGATGAGGTTCGCGCGCCGCTCGCTTGATTGAAAACACACACAGAGAGAGTACCAACAACGAATGCAAAGGCTATTGAATTGAATAGCCGTCTCTGCCTTACTGTGCTTCATAGCCCAGCCTGGCTAGCGCCAGACTTCTGTATGCGTTGAGTGCGCAAGTGTGTGCGTGTCTGTGTGTATCTGTGTGTGTGGAGAATGAGAGACTAGCACACAAAGAGAGCGAGAGTGCGAGACCACGACCGAGACCGAGAGAGAGAGAGCGGGTTTGAAGCAAGCACAGTCAGGCAGTAAGGCAAACAGGCACTCAGGCAGCCAGCGGCGTGCTCTGAGTACAGTTTACTGAGCACACTTTCTCTCCTGCTGCCCAATGAGTGTGCTCGAGAGTGTATGTGAATGCATGTGTGTATGTGTGGTTGTATACACGTGGTGGAGGGAAACAGACCTTATAACATTTTTGGCTTGTTACTTTTCATACTAAGATTCATGCAAACAAATGTACATACATTGTGTATGTAGGATACATATACATACATACATATGTACATATATGCATGTATGTGTGTGGATGTCCCTACACATGTGCACGTACATATGCACATTAAAAATGTACATACAAATAAACGAACCAGTTTTAGTGTACATATTTTCATCGAGTATTTGATAACTATTTAAAATTTTTTAATTCAGCATATAAACTAAAGTTAAGACGCACATTCAAACCAGCTAAATAGGTATGTTTGTATGTACGCGTTCGTATGTACATACATACATACTACGTCATTATGTACATGTCATGTATGTGCATACAATCTGCACACATTTACCTATGCCTGTACGTTCAAATGTACATTCAAGCATACATTCGCATTTGTTTGTATGTGTGCGTTTGTTTTTCGCCTTTACACAAATACAAAAATGCATGTATTTTATTTGATATACACACACATACAGTGGTATGCTTGCTACATACACATGTTTCATTTTGCGTTCCTCGTCTGACTGTACTTCCCAACTCTCTCGTTTTATAAAGAGAGCAACATTGTTGGAATAATGCAGCAGTGTGTGAACGTGTTAGTGAGGTCAGAAATACCCAACACACAAATTTTCTTCGATTTTATTTGATCATCGCAAGGGTGTTTCAAAGCATATACACATACTTGAAAAAAAAATACATGTTTTTATTTGTGCTTAATATTAAACTAAAAAGCAAATGTATATCCTGTAAATAATATTTCTTACATTTCAAAATAAAATTATAGTTGTTGCATGCATTTTTCCTACAAATGAAAAGGCATATAACATATTTATATTTATGTAAGTTTATGTCAGTTTCAAATTAGAGAAATTAGTCATTTGTGTATGCACACATGCATAAAAGTTATTTATCTATTTTTCTAAAGTTGACGATTAAACTTATTCGATTAGCGCGCATGCGAGTGAAAAAGTTTTGAACCAACCCGGTTGCCAATTCGAGGGATGGCAACTGACTCAATAATATAATATTGATGACTCAATGAACAGTAAAATCTAGTTCGTAACATTGCTGTAGATGTATGTACATACATATGTATGTACATATGTATTGCTTAATTTGCAGAATTTTGTATCGGAAAGAGAACTTTTTAATAAATATACGAATACAATAAATAGCAGCCCCCATCAAAAAAGTTACAAATGACAGTTGGCTTAAAAAGTCGAAATTTACATATTTTCAATTTTCATAGGCTTATTTTGGTATGCTTCAACCAGCCCTGTTTCATTGCATCGTTCCGCGTTGTGGCTGTCATCTGTGCGTCTGTATGTAATCGTGTGTGTTGACGTGCATGTGTGTGTGAGTTAGGTCCGATTTGTTGTTTAATTGCAGTTGAACTTGTGGAAAACTATAGAGATGTCAAACAAATCGCAGTTGCCACTGCCAGCTGAAGATTTAGACTGGATACAGTTGCGCCAGGATCTGGGACCAGTTGTCGAAATTGAGACGACCAAAGAGAGACTTGTGCGTAAAATCAAGGAGAACCCGGTGGTACCAATTGGTAAGTAGTGTAAAATCATATATGTACCTCAGTTTCGTTATATAAACCCAATTTTTTTTTTATTATTTTTCCTTCATACAGGGTGCTTGGCCACAACAGCTGCACTAACAGCTGGTCTATACAATTTTCGCACCGGTAACCGTAAAATGTCACAACTTATGATGCGCACTCGCATTGCGGCACAAGGATTCACCGTTCTTGCACTGATCGTGGGCGTTGTAATGACATATGGCGATAAAAAATAATTCAATAACTGCATGAAAACATCGTTTTTCACTGTACTCTGTATGTACTGCTTAGCATTAATTAAACGATTATAAACCCAGAGTTGATGCACATGTACTAGCTTTTCTGCATCCCATGCACAAAACATGTTATTCAGATTTTAAGATGTTTCGTTTTCATCTAAATATGTGGTAAAAAAAACCCGGTGATAATTGTAATAAATGTCTAGAATTACTTAAATTGCAGTCTTGGATATCGCTTTATTGTCCAAACATTTTTTTCTCTTTTACTGTTTTTTTCTTTTTTTTGCTTTAGTAACTAAGAGCTAAATTTTCGTTGTTAATTTTATCATAAGGAAATTGTTTAAAAATATTGAATGGTTAGCTATATTATGTTATGTGTATTGGTTGGGTGTGGCCAAAAATTGCAGGGGTAACTTGTCACCCCCAAATTGGATATGGATATGGATGGGGATATGGAATGGAGATGCGCGCGCATATTACTCTTGGAGTTGTTTGTGCGATTTGGCAATTGTTTCAACTACTCAGTTTAAGGTAGAATTTCGTCGGTACAGGACGTTATTGAATTAAGGTTTGAAAATGTTTAGTAGAGTAGTAATTGCTTAAGCAATAGCATAAAGCCTCAATAATTTCAATAACAATCAAATATGGAATCAAATAGTACATGCAAATATATCTGTACTAAGTTTTGAATGTTTTTCTTTCATTTCTTGTTGCAATTGCGGAAATTGTTGGTTGTTGTATTTGACTCGACAAAAGGGTATACAATATTTATATATATATATATATATATATATATATAAATATATATATGTGTGTGTACGAGTGTGTTTTAGTATTTTGTTAAATAAATAATTAAAATCACTCCAATTGTTTGTTATTGATATATGTATGTATGTATGTACATAGTATGGCGACTGTGTAAGTATGTGCATACACACATACACACTCGCATTCACATACTTACATTGGTATTTGTGTAGAAACTTTTGAGGTATTCTAATATGGACTAATTCAATACACAAACAATGTCAATTATTTAACAGCACTTGAAAGTAAACTTGTCTTAAATTGTATTTTAGGACATTGAATATGAATATATTGATTGGAAATTGTGTGGGCAGTTGTGACCATTTGGCTGGTCCGCCACCAGATTTCATATTATCAATGCCGCCGCCGCCACTGCCATCGTTTTTGATATCCAAGCCAAAGAGCATCGATATAATGCTGCCGTCAAACGAGTCCCAGCCCTGTTTTGCGGCCTTTATGTGTGGCCAGAACAATCAGCACAACGATAGCGGCAATGAGCTGATGGAGCTCGTTCGCAGCGATACAAAGAGTTTGGAGAACGTTTGGTTTTTCGTCTCATCGTGCATCGGTATATTTGTGCTCGGCTGTTTCCTGGCACTGATTGTCATCCGGTGCAGAGAGTAAGTTCTGTTCAAAATTTCTAATCTTTCTGCTACACACACATTTTCAAAGAACATAAATTAGGAATTACCTCTGGTAGCACATAATTTTAACAATATAAATTTTCATGTACTTTTTATACCCTGAACTCATTAAATATGGCTATAAAGAGTATAATGGTTTTGTGCAATGAATAATGAATGTGAATAAATATGTTAGTGCTTAGTGTTTTTTTTTCTTCTTTTTTTTTGGTCTTCAGTATCTGTGTCGATCACAAGAAATGAGAGCCGTTTCTAATGTGAACATTGACAATAAAGAACAGCTGGCTTCAGATAATGTTGTAGTCGAGATCACTCGACAACCGCATTCAGACTCGTTTTATATTATTGACAGACGTATTTATTTTTATTTTTACTAATCACGTTGTGTTTTGAATGTTGCTTTTAAATTTGATTATTAATCAGTTTTCTAATACACTTCTTTATACACTTAGCACATTTTTCTCGTATCACGATGCGAATATCAAACAGACAGCAATCAATGCTTTGGGAGAGGCAACAAAATCGAATGCATTCACATCGGGTGGAATACTCTATCCGTGTGCGACGGCAAACAGTCGAGATCTGTTGCAGAGTCAACTGGTGAATGACAGTCGCTTGCTTTGGGCCACGTTAACACCACATGGCACCAGGCACTTCATCATTGAGAACTCCCAGGATGGCCACTACGAATCGGTTGATTATCGCAGCAAGGCGCATAATCAAGTATTCCGTGGCTATGCCAAGCAATCGCAATCTTTTGTCAAGGTGATTTTTCCGAATTATAATGCGCCATAACAATTGTTGATTTTTCTGATTTTTTTCAACTTTTCTAGTCCTTTGATAACAATGGCTTTGTTGATTATGATTATGAGGATCCAACACCGTTGATGGACTCATATCATGATGATATGGACTCGGGCTATCAGGAGCCGCATGAAGTCACCGGGTCCCTCAAGCGCTCCCCAATGCGTGGCGGAGCAGGATCAGGAGCAGGAGGAGGAGGAGCTGGTTGTGGCGGAGGTGGAGGGGAACTTGCATCGTCGCCGACAATAACAAATAATGATACCATATCGAATATGGCATCGGTCAATTATAATGGGAACGCGGGAGCAAGCATAAGCACAAATCCACAGGCCCAACTCCCCAACTCGCTTTCCATCAGCCGCAAGACGACGCTATCCCGGCGCATTAGTGACGCCTCCTCGCATAATGGTACATCAATGTAATGTTAAATCCTAAAGATACATACGTACATAAATACATTTATACATACATACATACATACATAGATTCGGTATTAGCCTCGCCTAGTGTTACGCGCAATCACGTTTTTTTGTAAATTTAACATGGGCCGATTGAGCTGATTAGGAAAACCGGAAAATCTCTATTGAAATAGGTGAAAGCAGCAGTCAGCCAGCCAAGTCTTCAAATCAAATGCCTCTCGTCCACAAAATAAACTAATCATTCAGTGTATTTACATATACACAAATATGCATATACATACATACATGAATACATATGTATGTATGTATGTATGCATGTGTATATGTATGTAATCCTAGTGTAAGCGATACACACACACATCCAAGTATTTAGAGCACTGCATGCTAAATAAGGATAGAATGTGCTAATATGTTTAAAAGCTAAATACTAATACACATGCAAACGCTAAGAATACACTTAGAAAAACAAGAAAACAAAACAAAACAAAATAGTGAATCTTGCACTTGAAACGGAGTACTGAAATTCATATTGATTCAAGAAATTCCTTTTAATTTTAGAGATAAGTGTATTCAGAAATGATTCCGACTGTACTGGAATTTGGAACAGCGTTTTTCTCTGAATGTACAAATCCACAACTAAATACTAAAAAACAATGTTTAAGTTACATTCCTTCAGCTACAAATGAAATAATATTGTATACTAACTATCCTATCTATGAATTTAAATACATAAACAAACACTTCTGCCACAAATACTATAAATGCATAAGTGAACACATAATTATTATATTTTCTATTGGTTTATCATTTTTATTTTACAATGCGATTTTAACAACTTATGTATGTATGTAGAGCTACATACACATTTACATATAAATATATTATTTATTGTTTTCTTTTTATTATTATGTTAAACATGTCCCATTAAAATTAAATAATTATAACGAACATCATATATAAATTAAAAAAAAAATTTCTTATTTTTTTCTCTCAAAAAGAAAAACACAATTACACATTGCAATTGTTGTTGTTGTTGTTGTTGTTGTTTATTAGCAACTTAATATACTTTTGATCCAATCATGCAGATGCACCTCAATTACATTCACCTGGTTGTAGTTCTTCAGATGAAATTGATTAAAGGCCGTCGTCAGATGCATTACGGCGGAAACGAAATCGCTCAGGCGGAGAGTGCCATCTTTTCGTATATATCGCTGGATTAGACAGTTCATGATATCCGTACTCAGCTGGAAGCCGATGTCATACAGTGCATCACGTAATCTCTCGGCACGTAGAATGCCAGCTTTCTCTTTAGTGTACATTTTGAAGACACCTTGCCACGATTTCAGATTCACCATAAATGTTTTGAACTGCTGGAACGTGATGCGCCCGTTTCCGGTTTTGTCTTGGAGTGCGATCACCTGTCTACATATATCAATGTTGGCGCATCCTTTTATATAGTCATTGGGCAAACAGGCCTCCAGCAGCTCGTGCAGCTCAAAGCAATTGATCGTCTTGTTCTCATCGGCCAGTTGCATGTAGACCGGCTCATATTGACAGACGCTCTTGATCTTCTGCACATTATCGTCACTCTTTAGCGATGGGAAGGGATCAAGCAGTATCATTGTCTGTGTCTCCAGGCAGGACAGTCGGAATACCGATGTGCCCAATATGCGAACTGTAAACTGTGCCTCCTCAGCCGGCTCGTAGGTGGTCGGCATCAGAACGTAATGGCCCGTCTCCAGTTGGGTATGGTAGCTAACATGCCGGGTGTTCCCATAGTCCGAATTAAGGAAGCTCACCTGGTTTTTGAAGAAGTCCTTCTGCAGGCATTCGTTAAGGCTATATTCCCGATTCCACATATACATGGTGAAGCCGATTACTTTTGGCTCGACAGCTGTGTGTTGATTCAGTGCAATAACGATGTCCTGTTTCTCCTGTACGGTGACCATTAGTTGTGGGTTTATGTGGAAAGATTCATGGTTACGGCAACCGCCGGCCGTCACGCCCCGTTTCCACTGTCCCTGGTACATTTTCATCTTCCAATGCAGAGGTCGTCCCTTTAGCATTTGCTCTCCATTCGCCGTATCCGAGTCGAGGTAAACGATTTCCAGCATTGAAAACGATTGCACAAAATCATAGAACGAGATCCAAAACTCCCCCAGCTCCAGTTGGGCCAATAGACGTCCACGTTCGGACGATGAGACACGCTCCCACGTCTTGGACGTGGGCGACCAGTCCCCAATGAAATTCGTCTTATCGCCAAAGGGTTTCGATGAAAATGTGTCCTTAATGCGAACCAGTTGCACCGAATCGCCCATAACAGTTTCCACTTTATCCAAACACGACAGCCTACGAAAAAAAGGAAAGTTATTAAGTGTTATTATTATGTGAATTGAGGAGAGCGATAGCTCAACAGACATACCTGTAATTGGCATTTACGAGAATACCATTTGGCAACCTTTCCGTCGTATTCTTTTTCTGTACAGCAGCATTCTTGACCGCTATACACGTGACAATGCATGTGGTGGCTAGATGATCCTTTAGTGTTTGTGGTCTTATGCTCTCCGATATTATGGGCATACATTTGACAACGCCGCCGAGAAGATCGGTTAGACCATCGGATCGTGTACCATATTTGAGAGCCTCATACGAGCCATGCAATTTGGCTATTGCCTTCTCCAGAAGCGATGCCCAAAAGCAATTGGATGACTGTGGCTGCATGAAAGCCAATCGTCCATTGATTGTTGGCAGACGATCGTCGACGAGGACCTCGACCCATTCACCGCACCACCACAACCGAAAGCGATAGATGCCCAATGATTTGTCCAAGCCCTGATCGGCGGGGACAACGCGATAAAATAGATTTCGCAATGAATATAGAACGCCCAAGCAAGATACTAGCCAACGATCACCCATTTTTCCCGGGATCACATCGAATTCAGAGTTCTCATTTAAAAACGATGCTTGTGCATTGTTTAACTCGGCGATTCGTTTCCATTGGAATGTGAATGGGGGCGTTTGATAATAAAATACGGACGATTGTATGGCTGGGAAGTCAGCATCTTCCCACAGTAGATTTTTGGATCTGCAATCACTGATAATGCGCTCATATTTGGATGCCATATTCAATTTATATTCGTTTAATATTGTCCATATGTAATATTGGTTTACATCACTTCGATCGATTTATTGGCAATTGCTTTCTGTTTTTTGTTAGTCTGTCGAACTTTTAGTTTGTTGAAGTGAAAGTTAATTTGTTGCTGTTGCTGCTTGGTTGGGTAAGTCACTGCCACCTAGTCTATGCCATTTCTTTCTTTTAGTGTGACCAGCTCGTCGAAACAAAAAACCAGCAAAACCAAGCCAACTTTAAACCGGGCCTAAAGCCACGATTGTGCGCATGCCCTATTTGATTCTTGATTGATAAATGATTTGTTGCAGGCTCAGCAATCTTTTAGATAAAAATGCATTTCTTATCAATTCTCATTTAAAAAAAAGTATATATATTTTTATTTGCAAATTTCTCGATCTACACATTATATCTTTAAAATATAGCAGATGTAATTCCAGGATGGCATTTCAAGTAATAATAGATCATCAGCAGAATACCTGCCATATATAAAACATTCATCCATATGGCTATGTGTAAGGGTATCCAAAGTAAACAAACGAGAAGGTTTTGTAAAAAACAAAACGACAAGTAAATGGAATACTTGTACTTTGTGGGTGCATCGGAAACCGGTGTGAATATGAATATATAAACCACGCCGAATGCCAGGCACAATATATAGTTTAAAAATGCAGAGATGCCAAACTTTGGTGTGTCTAGTAAAAAAACAACATTGGCACAAACTAACACATGTAGGCAACAGGCTGCACAAGTCTCCGTGGGATATATACTGGCCATATATGCAATACAAGTCGTCCGGGATGCTAAAAATGTTTTAGTTTTCCTGGTTTTTTTGTTTGCATCAATCATAATATAAGACTCACCTGACAAGCATAGAAGAAACCAAAATTGTACAACAAGTCCCTTTGTTCCTATGTCGTGTTTATCCAACTGAACCAAGCGATTCGAGCGATTATAGGCTACTAAACAATATGCTATACTAATGAAATATATCAAAAAAGTCAGAGCTCGTAAATCTGAAAATAGAAATTGACTTCAGATTATAATTGTCCGAAATTTATTCACATTTAAATCCATAGAGCATTATACTTATTACACGTTAAGCTTTTGACATATCGCAATACTATTGCCAGCTGCAATATTTTTTGTGGAGCAGTTTCTAAAAATAGGTCGAAGAGTCGTATAAAGCCAACGTTACACTCTTCCTTCAAGTGTCTACGATAACATCTAAAATTTTGTGGAAAGGAAAATCAAATAATTTGGTTTAGAATTTTGTGTCAAGCATTCAGTAGTCGCAGGGGAAGTAGAACAATTCAAATTTAAAAAATTCTAGAAATATTAAAATTTTTTGGATGTAATCTATTTTTGTTATACAATAAACTCAAAGGCGCTTATTGCATGAGCATTTTTCAATGAAAAATTCGAATTTTTGAAAGTGTTAATTTCTGAGCGACCACAATTTTGTTTATTAGTATTTCGTATTATTTTTTTAGTTGTTGATTTGCTCACTCAATCTCGGCAACCTTGTCGTCGCGCTTTTTAGCATCGTTGTACTTCAATGCCCAATTCAGGGTATGTGCATCTCGAAACAAATACGACAGTACTAGTTTCCAAAATAGGTCCGTGTAGATGATAGTTTTTTTGCCCAGATTGCTAACAATAAGACTACAAATGAACATAATTAAAGAGAATATCTTGACATACATGTGGGAAAAATGACAATATCTTACACATTTGAATATATCAACGATGTCAAAATCATGGGCAATAATATCGATAGAATCGTCCAAGAGCAATAAGCATAAGACTCTGTTGACCAATAATCATATGCCAGGCACCAGTTCATTATGATTGTAATGCAGCGCATGAATGCCGAAATTGCAGTCATTGTAATATTGAATGTTGTTATCTCATGTGATAATGCTGCAGCCTCAAAGCTCTCAATGGTTGGGCCGTACTCCATTTTTTTTTTTAGCTGAATCTTTTCTGGAGCTGGCATACACTCAACCTTTTCATTTAATTATCATTTTAGTCACTTCGACGTTGGTTATTGTTTGAGCCTAGTTTGAGTCTCAACTATGCGAGCTATCTGCGCATTAGAGATGTGCAAGCTGCCGATTAGAGATGTGCAAGTCGCCAATTAGAGGTGTGCAAGACGTGCAAATAAGTTATCTGAATACTAAACTCGAATCAAAATTACTAATTCTTGCTTAAATTAAAATACCGAGAGCTAATACTGTCTGAAATAATTAAAAAAATCGATGAGCTACATTTAAATTGTTTGTTGTATAAATTCAAGGGAGTGAAGCGGTGGGCAAAATTCCGTAGAGGTGTCGGGAGTCGAATTGGAATTTTTTTCGTAATCCACTGTGCGTTAAGCAATAAGTGGTTTAGATCAGCTGATATGAGATTTCAGTTTTTCCATTACTTACACATTCTCTTTATTGCTTAACAAATTCACATATGTATATAAAACGGCTGATTTTAATATTTCTTGGTTTATATATATTCACCTTTTTTTTTAATACATTTTTGTTTCCATTTACAAATTTAATAAACTTTTAACCTGCACACCATAATTTTATTTCGCATAGGTGTGTGACATTTCCATGTTTTTTACTGTTGTTGGGAGATGTATAAATTGTCTTGGGAAAAGAGATTACAATAAAAGATTAAATAACAGTGTAAATACCATGCCTATAACTAATAAAGATTATAAGAAAATTAGCTAATACTTTTCCCTTATTATTGAGAGAGAGAACAAAAAATAAAGAAACTACGCAAACAATACTATTCACGCACACATGGAGATATTTATAGTGTAATTATTCGAGCTTTCAGATTTTCAATTATTTGCACCAGATTGCACGTGTCTTACAATTTATTGTTTTGCTCTCTTTTTCAGCGGGTAGCGAATTCAGCAAGAGAACAGAACGATGAACACGGCAAAGTTAATTTTGTATCATTATGGATCATACACCGTTTTTAAGATTAACTGAGAATGCAATTCACAAAAATCACTTAAATTCATACATACTAAATATGATAAATCCGAAGAGAGTATAGATTGGAATGCTTATTATAGCATGAGTATTATCTAGCGCATTAGCACCGGCTGTTAAGGCCATTTGCTGAAAGTTGCGGCACAGAGTCTCGTTTCTAATAAAGTTGAACATCGACTCTATGAGATTTGCCGGTGTTATTTCCGTGCAGTGCTCCAAATGACGAACAACGCAGTTTTCCAACGTTTTAATATCATTGCACTGTTTCTGGCCCACGACTAGTTTGGGTATTGTTTTGATCTGATTGCTGTCGTGCATATCTGCATCATTGAAATACGTAGAAAATGTGCTGTTTAGGCACTGCTGAATATTGTCCTTTTGTGACTCAAGGCACTCGACTCCCTGCTCGGCAATAAATAGGGCGATTTGGTCCCCATCCTTGTGGCACACAAAGTTCAGCAAACTCTGCACAATACGTATCATAACATCATGGCTCTCCTGTTCTTCTTTGTCCAGGCATGGCAACAATTTATTCGAGAATATTTCAAAGCAATTGGTGGCATTCGAGCGTTTCTTGCAATACTTTTTAAACACCACATCCAAGTCACCAAGAGGACTTGCGTCTTGAATTTCTTGTTTCATTGTCGTGTAATTAACAATATTATTGATGCAATTGCTGAGTACAAGGAAGCCGGACTCAATATCATTGTAGGCCTTGTCACCAAGCTCTTCGCCGGATACTTCGATGCATTTCCTGCGGAATAATTCTTTCACTTGGTTGTAGCTTATATTCGATTTTAACAAATCATCGGTAAATTGGCTTTGCAGATCGAGATTGTCCAAATTTAATTCCGCCTGCGCTTCAAATATTCCGTAAGCAATTAAGATTGACCAGATGCAGGAAATGGCTGGCAGCTTCATCCTGTTATATGATTTATTGTAATTAAGCTTCCTCAAAAATCGAAGTTTTCCAAACAAAATTACAGGCTTATGTCGATTCGACTAGCATTACAAACACTCCTTTAAATATAACGTATTAGCTTAAATTAGTTGTTAATAATCAGTGGTTTAATATGATTTACATACCTGTAATTTTAAATCCGACCTTTAGGTATGGATTCTTTTTAGACAATTAATTAGTCATTGTGTTTATGTTCATCATACCCAACCATGCTTATGGCCAGTTATCGTATATCGGACATGGTGGAATAGAACAGATTCTCTTTATTATGTCTCGATTGAAAAGGTGTTATGACTTGCCTATCAGATGCACCAATATATCGCTCAGCCGGCTAGCTATCGGCTCAGGTGGGGTTGGACCGCGATATATTGGGCGGCAAGTAAACAATAATTTGTATTTTTCTTTTTATTAATAAAAAACAACAAATACCTTCCTAAAACAAGTCCGCTCGCTATTGTTTTGTGCGTGTTTCTGTTCGGTTGCGCTACCCCATCTCACCCGATTATATCAGTTTAGCACATCATCTCAATTCTTTTCATATTAAATTATTTAATTTATAAATTATTGCTCTCCTCATTCACAATCTTGCTCATTACTATATTTACATATGAACTCTTATACCTTGTTGGCCAACACTAATATTTGTATATACATACATATATTAATAACTAACAATAATTCACTTAACTTAACAATAATTTGGCTACTTTTTATTTTTGGTTGCTGCAGCGTGCATCACTGACAGGCCAAATGAGCATCACTGTTGTTTTCGACCATCACTAATGCCTTGGCGGTTAGGGACGATCAGCTGTGCCATTTGCCGCAATCAATTTGTGCGGGAACGGACTCGCATATATTATCTGGCCTTCCCTGCGATATCTCTCCTTAAAATCTATCGATCTATCTGCCGACCATAACAAAGGACCAGCTCTTAGCGAATATTTAAGCATATGACTATAATGCCACAGAGGATAACATGAAAATTTCAATTGCCATCTCAATCACAAAGAAAATTTACTTTTAAAATGTTATTGTGTAAATTGTATATTTAAACTTTTTGGCCTTTTTCTATCGATTACAAGTACCACAAGGCAGTGGCTAACCGTTCATATGAGCTATTCCGGACTTTCTTTATTACTTCAAACTACATTTGTTTCATTTATTTTAGAAATTTAAACATAACTCGATTTTCATTTTTCCATCCAAATAGTTCCTTTCGTAATGCAATTTTATTAATATGTTTTGAAAACTTGAGCAAGCGGTTCCACTATTTTGAATATACGATATTTTTTTAGAGCCGATTTGACGTACATACGATTGTGTAAAAATATCATCACTAGATCAAAGTAAAAGCGGGAAGTTTTGCGGTGTTTTAAAGCTTGTGCCATTTTTATAGTACTTTTTCCTTTTATAAAATGTGTGACACCCGTAATCTAATTGACTTAACAAGTTGGGATGAGCCTGTAAAATGTAAAACAAATATTGATAATACACAATCGGATCCTGTTCTCATCGAATCAAAACAATTCAAGGGGCCTTATGATCCTTTCGATTCGATGGAAAAAGAAGCCTGCATTAAGGTGAGTTCTTACACACACACACATACAACACTATAATATGTACACTTTGAAGAAACAGCGGTTTTATACATACATATGTACATAACATATATTTAACAGGGCTTACACACAATAGCCAACAGTGATACTCAATATGCTGATCAAGACTTAAACAATGAGACGCCACCCGTTGCCTTGGAGTTTGAACAAAAAAGTTATGATGGCTTCAAAAGCTGCACAGTCGGCAACAATGAATCCCGTCAGCGAAGCCTTCAACAGCTGGCCAAGCTGAATGCGACAAGGCTATCAAGTGTGAATACGCCAACGCATAATCCGTCGACACAGGTTTTCTCGTTTTTTGAGAATTCGATTATTGCCGAAAATCTGCAAATGATTGCGGCAGAATCGCCAATCAAGCTCATCGAAGATGAGACCAGCCCAATTCCTCCAGCTAATGCCGATGTGACCGCTCTAAGTGACGGTACATGCTCCAATATGGAGTTCGAAGCACGCTTAAAGATGCTGCGTATCGCTATATTGGACTCGCCTTCCAAAACCGAATCGGATGCAACCCCGAACACACAACAGAAGCTAACCATAACAACACCAATTACGCCAATAAGTTTACCTAATCCAACAGCAGCCCCAACAAATGCAATGGCAGGTGTTGATAAACTCTTGCAGGACTTAAAATCATTGATTTGTGAGCATGTCGACATATCTAAAAGGGATCAGTGCAATGTGCTCTTTGAATCGCTTAGTGCTGCTATTTATGGTAGTCCGTTACCATCAACAGCAGAAATTGACAGCAAACGAAGTAAGGACTCACCGAGCATCTACAAGCGGCAAGGCACATTCGACTTGGATCTTGAGAGACAGGTGGGTCTTTGTTGCATACAAATGCCAATTAAATGCGAATTAATGAACACATTTTCTTTGTAGAAAAATAATGCCGATCTGGAATATTGTGTAAAAGGAACGAGCCAAAATGTACAGGATATTCCACATGTAATGACATGTTCGTCGGCCACATATGTTGCCGAATCGCATGATACAGCAACAAGTCCGATTAGTGTAACTGAATGTCCAAAATCATCGCCAGAAGTAGAGCGGAAAAAACCAGATGCGTATGTGAAGGAAGTTGTTAACGAAAATTTAGCTACTCAAATAAGCGAAATTCTGGAGCAGCACAAATTGACGAGTGTGCAACATTACGCTATGGAACATAACGAGACCGAAACCGGTGGTGGCGGTGAAACCGTAATATTGGTTATAAATTCAACGGCGGCAAATCAATTACCTAGCGGCATAGTGCATTCAAAATCAACCAAAGTAGCACCTATGGTTAATCAGGATAGCATATTGCGTAGACGTTCTTCTTCGCTATCAATTCATGACAAGACTACGCAAGAACGACCAAGAATACTTGTGAAGCAATCATCTGTCGATAGCAGCTCAAACACAAGTATCCAAACTGCGCCACTAAAAGAGTTATCAAACGTCGGTAACAAATTGAATACAACGACGTCCTTTAGACAACGCCGCTACTCTTTCTCCGTTGGTTCGATGGCTGGAAAGTTGAATGCGACAGCTGCAGCCGCTGCTCCTGCACAGAGCCGAGCGCTTCTTAGTGGCCGAAACAAAACCAGCGCCATGAGCGGGTCAAATGTAAAATGTGCTGCACCCACTAAAGCAAATAGACCTATTAAACGCGTTGTGCCCATGATAAAGACACCGTTATGCTCCGAAGAGCTCAGCTATTTGCATACAACAAAGCCACGCTGCAATGTTGGCCAGGAGACGCCCATAGCGCCAAGAGCAAATGCAACTGGTGGCATGTTTTATACCAGCACACCTATGCCACAAGTACGCTCGATAATGCGCAGATCCGTAAAGCCAGTAAGCAACTATTCCAGTGCTTACTCAAAGAACGCTGCACAATAAATATTTGACCAGCCATATTATGTGATCGTTTCCAATTATAACAATTGAACTTTTGACTGGAAGTAAAATATAAGTCTAAATATCAGAATCCGTCGTGCCGGGACACCCTTGCCTGGAGTTAACATTTGTGTCTGTTCCTCTTATTTTATAAAATTTCTTTTGGTTTCTATTCATTGATGTTTCCCAATTAAATTTAAATTTTGTATTGACATTTTATCGTTAAGTAAAATAAGATAATAACAAAATGCTTGAATATTTTTTTTCTTGTAAATCACATTTATTAGCTCTAAATATTCCAATTATTTGTCATTGAGCTTGTTCTTCAAAATGCTGAGATGAGTCAGACAGTTGTCACGATACGCCCGACGTTCGACTAGTTTGTCCAATGGCACCATATCATTCAGCTGCTTGGCAACCTCAACGGCAGTGGGTCCCTCCATTTTAGGTGTGTCGCCCATTGTCTCGCTGACGGCATAGATCGTTTTCGAGTATCGCTCAAAATAGTTGGCCATTCCTTCAGCATTCAGATGCGCCGTCTCCAGTGGGCCCAGGAAGGCATAACGCATGCCCAAACCATCACTCATGACGCTATCAATATCCCGGACATTGAGTATGCCGGCCTCTACCAGACGCCACGTCTCATTCAAGATGGCATATTGAATACGATTTAGGGCAAAGCCTTCAATCTCACGCGAGAGCGTGACGGGCTTTTGGCCAATTTCATCCATTAGGTCACGGGTCTTTTGAACCACCTCTGGCCTTGTCCATGGCGCTGGCACAATCTCCACCAGCGGCACATAGTAGGGCGGATTGACAGGATGCGAGACGACCGTCTAGAAAAATTGCCAGAAAATATAAATCAATAAAGGTGCTCAGCACAAGATTGGCATTCAGACACGCAAAGATAACAACTCACGTTGTGTTTGTGCTTCAAGTCGGCAGTGAAAAGCGACGGTAGGAATGTGCTAGTGGAACTGGACAATATTGTGGTGCTGTCGACCACAGTGTCAAGCTTCTTGAACAGTTCTTGTTTCCACTCCAACTTCTCGGGTATGCACTCCTGTATAAACATAGCGCCACTAGCCAGCTCCTTAATGTCATTGGTACCCGAAATACAGCTAAATTGATCCTTTGCATTCAATTTGCCACGCAGCAGACCCTTCTTCTCCAGCTCCAGCAATTCCTTTTGCGTTGCAGTCAACGCGCCTTGCACCTGCTCGGGCAGGATGTCATAGAGCACCACCTGATAGCCAACCGAGGCGAACAGCATGGACCACGAGCGTCCAATAAGTCCACTGGAATTATGTACATGTGTTATTCAGTATACATATGAATATACCATCAAATATACCTCACCTGCCAACGATGCCTATTTTAGCACTTTTCTTTAAATCTGCCATTATTTTTATTGATTTCTTTTGTTTATATTTGATTGCAAGGAGAATACAGACTACCACGGCGGAGAACTCGATGCGTTTGAGCTCTGAATTGTTTCGCGCAACCGGTTTAATACTACCCGCATTTAATACAAGCGATAACAACAAAAGGTGAACGCGACCTACATGTGTTCACAATTTGTGATGCGTGTGCTTGCTTGGGTGTCACTGATTTCAGCACCAGATAGTAATGGCAGCCACTCCAAACAACAACAAGAGCACAAATCAACTAGTTTTTATGGCTGCTGAAAACAATATGCCCGCTGGAAAAGTAACTACAAGTCACTCATGTATTGTATATGTACATACATACATATGTACATATAATGTGTGCATTACATACAACAACTATTTATGCCTTTTTTTTTGATTGAATGTTGTTCAAACCGGTTAAGTCGTTAACATTGAAATTCAATGAACATATTGTGTATTCAATTATTTTGTATATTTTACTAAATTTGCAATCGGGTATGTTTTCTATAAGTTGCGCCAAAATGCCCTTAATTTGACTTTTAATATTCATTCTTCTTTACAATGTTGACCAACTAAGTAGTATCTATTTATTGTACGAATACACGCACAACAAATTTTTAAGTACAGTCGGAGATAAAAATGAGTGTTTGAATTGTCAAATGGAAGATAAACACATACAAAATATAAATTTTCCACACACAAACGCATATTTGTTTATATTGAGTTGCATATGAATGTATGTACATGTATGTATATAGAGATTACAAATTTGGACTACAGTTGATGTGGCTTACCTTTTTGTTTTTTTAGAAAAACACTTGTCGTACAATCAATGAACTGTATTCAAATCAAGATTTCTCTGTTTTGGCAATAAGTTCAAGTCAGACATAATCTAATGGGTTAGCAATTGTAAAAAGAAACAAGTAAGAAGGCTGTAGTCGAGTGACCCCGACTACGACATATGTACTTTGAATCCAGCTGTTAAATATATCCTAATATTGTTGGCAAGCCGGTCTCCATGTGCAATAATTTCTTATAGCAAGCGCAGCCACAGATCGTGCCATCTTTTTCTCACACACGCGCTCGCCTATTTATATATGTATGTGTCCTCCACAATATAGAATCTGTTGGAATGTGCAATTGATAAACTCACTCATTGTATTTATTTAGTCGTATACTGAGCATCCGAGTAGTACATATTAAATGTGTCTTTCAGTTAACCTAGATATTAATAGGACAATGGATTCTTTTGTTTCCATATTTCACAAGTTACGCACAACAGTTCCGAGCAGTATGCTCTCATTACAAAACTCATTTAAAATAAAAAAAAAACTTAAGGTATGGCATGGTATAATAATAACAATAAGATGCTATATAAATATTGTACAATGTCACAAAATAAAATATGAGTTACATGACAAGGCAATCTTACAAACAACATATTTGTAGATGCTCATGGTACATAAAAATCAAATTCCCGTTCAGGAACTTGGTCCAAAACTAAAAAAAAAACCATGACTCCTGGCTCGGTCGCCACATCGCAATCCAATTAAAAACTTGCTCCAAGATGAACAACGCGAAGACAGCAAATGCCAGCGAAATTATATGTCTCTTGAAATTATGTCTTTAATTCTGTAATCTTGATACTTGCAAATCATTTTTGAAGACGGACTATAATTATTTTGTTACTATGTTTGTTGCGACTTAGATGCAAATTGCTTTTTAAGAGACTATACTCATGAAGAAAAATACACTTTAAATATTCGAGAAAGAATTCATATATATATTTTTGACCATTTTCATAATTTCCAATAGCTGTAGTATTATTATGAGCACAGCTGTATGTTGTCAGTCGATTTCATTTGCTTGTGACATTGAAAAAGCATATCACAGTACTTAGGCGACCTTAAGTACTTCCTATGTGTAGTAGGAGCTCACTCTTTTGGTTTTGGTAACTTAGGCCCATCGGCAATTGTCAAGTCAATAAAAAGGTCTGTATATATGTTGAAAAGTCAACTTTCTTCTAGCTGATCTCATACATACCATATCCATAGAAAGGCGATGCTTGACATATATATATATATATACAAATATATATATATATATATAATTTACAATGTATATAATAATTTTTGTTCAGCTGTTTCTTTTGTTGTGGATGCATTAAATAAAGTATATAATAACTAGTGGATTGCCTTATGCTTAAAGCGCCATTTTGCGACCCTCGATAGATATTTCGACGGCGCGACGACTCTCCTTCGAGCGTTTCGAGTCTAAAAATCGTTTCATATGTTTTTCGTAACGGTTGGGCTTACGCTTGGAGGACTAGAAGCAAAGAAAAAAAAAACCGGAAGAATATTATTAAAAAATACAATTATTTGGGTGATTTTCATAATAACAGCGACATACCGTTGTTACTTCGCCTTCAACTGTTGACTTTGGGCGAATAACGTAATCTTTGTTGGAAGGCATTGGTACACGGGCACGGGCCACCCAGCCAGGATCACCGGGACGTAGTAGTTTATCATCACTTGAGAAAGTGTGATTTAGCGTTTGTGGATTGCTGGATGCAGCGGGTTCGGGATCTGGGCTCTTATGGCGATTGCGAGACATTTGCGCAAGATCACGCTCCTGCCGTTCTTCCTTGCTCATTGCTGAGAAATCACAGCTTAAATTAAATATGGGACGGGCCCATTCCGATATCAAGCGACCCGCACGATCGCGATTTGTCTTTGTTTCTTGTGGATGCTTGTACAAATACATTACAGCCTTGCCAATGCCCGATTGCTTCAAATATGATTTATCTATGGTTGGAAACTAAAATGGAGGTGAAGAGGAAGAGTTTGTTATTCACATTTGTCGTTAAATCATTGAAATGGGTTAATATTTACATCGGATAACAATCGCAAAATGCTCTCTCGTATTTGCAGACACGGGAGGCTTTTATTTGGCAATGGTGCTAACCAATCTGTAAGTACGTTGAGAATATTGTGCTCCAAGAACGCCAGCTGAAGATCCTTCTTTATCAGCTGTGACATCACTTGTTTGAGCATTGAAATTTTCTTTGTTGCTGGACTGCCGGCCAAATTCAGTTGTCTATCATCGTCCGATGCATTTTTCATATTTATAATCAATTGATCGATGAGATCGTCATTATCATTTATCAGATCGATATCTCTCTTGCGTCTTCGCACGCGTTTCTCTTCCTTTTTACGCATCAGCATTGCATCAAAGTCGGAAACAAAGTTGCTGTTCCTAAATAACTCAATATGTTAATAAAGATATACAGACACAAACAATTTTAATTTATAGTTGTATAGTTACTCTGGTTCATTTGAAATGGGTGTGTTTTCATCATCTGAACTTTCCACCATTTTATCCTGGGTATTCTTTGCATTCTCATCGTTTGGCTTTTCCCCATCGTCCTCATCTTCATTATCTGTATCTGTTATTTTGGGTCGTTTTCTTTGTATTTTTGGTGCGTCATCTAAATAGTAAATATAAATGAAAAAGATTTAGTAGATTTAAGAAAGTCCTCCCCCTCCCGATTTCCGGAAAGTTTACCTTCAGAGTCACTATCTATGATTCGTTTGGGATTCAGTGCATCCTGTGAAGTGTTGTTTTCGCCAATACTCTTGGAACGCGATCGCTTGTCGCGGGAGGCGTCGTTGTGTTTCTCGTCGTCGGAATCTTTCTTTCTGTGTTTACTCAGACTTTGTGTCGAGGCAGCGCTGTTGGAGCGAGTGCGCGTGGCCCTGGAGCCAGCGCGGGAAGCCTTTGAGTTAGCGTTTGATGCCTTTGATCCACTACGTGAGCGCCTCGATCCACTACGTGATCGTCTTGATCCACTACGTGATCGTCTTGATCCACTGCGCGAGCGTCTTGAGCCACTTCGTGAGCGTCTCGAGCCACTGCGTGAGCGTCTCGAGCCACTATGTGAGCGTCTCGAGCCACTGCGTGAGCGTCCCCCAGATCCACTGCGTGACCGCCTGGAACCAGATCCGCTGCGTGAGCGTCTGGATCCTGATCGACTACGTGAACGTCTGGATCCACTACGGGAACGCCTAGAGCCAGATCCGCTACGGGAGCGCCTAGATCCGGATCCACTACGGGAGCGTCTAGATCCGGATCCACTGCGGGAGCGTCTAGAGCCACTACGGGAACGTCCTTCCGATGCGCTACGCGAGCGCCTAGAACCGGTACCACTGCGGGACCGTCTGGAACCGCTACGGGAACGTCTTGAGCCACTACGTGAGCGCGAGCGTCCACCAGATCCACTCCGCGATCGTCTCGATCCACTGCGCGAACGTGAACCACTGCGCGCAGATCCACTTTGCGAGCGTCTAGATCCTGAACCACTGCGTGAGCGATGTGAACCACTTCGAGAACGCTGACCAGAACCGCTACGAGATCGCCGGGATCCTGATCGACTACGTGAACGTCGCGAGCTGTCATTTACACTACGACTACGGCTGCGACTAGGCGACTTTCGAGTTGTGCTGGCTGAACGGCTTCTTGTGCCTTGAGGAAGAGGCAATTCAGATGCCTCTTGAACTGCCTCTGAGGTAGGAGGTACGGCAGACGGTTCCTCCACGGCGCTAGTTGAATCGACTTCATTATCTTGAAGACTTTTCGTTTCAGTGTCCAAGGTTGGAGTCGCGTCTAGAATCTTTCTATCTTCCGGTTCCTTGTTGCAAGCATCAGCTAAAAGATAAAGTGTAAGCGAAAAGCACGCTAAAATTGAGAATGCTTCCCTTTTTTGTATAATACCTTTTTCAGCATCCACTTCCATATTAAATGCCGCTATTAAATTAGGCTCATGCGAAATTTGTAATTTCAGTTATACGTGTAAAATACACGTTTACTTATGGGCAATAATATTGCTATAATGAATACTTATGATTTGTCAAAAAAATTACGAGCAAACACACATTGGTATGTATGTAAGTATTTATGTACAAAGCGATTGACAGCAAACGGAACAAATGGAAAAAGGAACATAAAATTTCCGATATATTTGGATTACACATGTGATCGGAACCATAGTTCCGATAGTTCAATTTTGCCATAGTTCAATTTTTCAAGCAGAACTAGTTCTTGATAATAATTGTTGTTTATTTAAATTCAAAAAATATCTATTGGCCATAGCAATATAGTGTTATGGTTATAATTCTGCAAAATTCTACAATTCTATTTGAACTGAAAACGAATGTCAATATCTTTGGTCTTAAACCGTCTAATATTTTGCTATCGATTTTTTCAGACAATTCCGCCACAGCAGGGATACAATAAAACAATGTTTTTTAATATTACTTAGTATTTTATTGTTAACAATATTCATATATCGAGAAGAGTAATTTCATGTTATCTGACATATCTAAACCAATTTAAAACGTTGCCGAAAGACACAAGAACCCCAAATTCACACAGACCATTCGGCAATATCCCACTCGTTATGAGTTTATGAATACTGCGTCATATGCGCAAAAATATGCTGCGAGATCGTATGCAAATAAAGAGCGTTTAATTCCTGATTTACGGCAACTCTGTAGTTCAGCGGCGAACAAGCAGTGTATGCTCAAGGACGCCGCTGCTATCCTCATCCACCTCCCATCGAACATGATCCGTTATTTACATCTGATTGCTGTTGAATACGTCCAATGCGTCTATTGGGTCTCAGACCGCCACCGCCTCCTCCTCCACCACCACCTCCTCCTCCACCACCTCCTCCTCCACCGCCACCACTCCAACCAGACCAATTGCGCGAGTTACCGCGGTTATTATTTCCATTGCCACTGTTAAAGGGCGCAAATAGCGTTTGGAAGCTGAAAGCAACGTATGTGGTGACTACATTGAAAACAATAAAATGGTCTACAAAGGTTTATATTTAAGCACTTACAATTGCAATATTAGGTACCAGAGGCCAACGAATGTTTGGACAACACGCTGCCAGTCCCACGGTCGCTTCTCCCATACGCGACCATCTGAAATTACCAACGAAAAATGGGTAGCAAAGCAAGCAGCAATGAGACATCTGTTGTTTTGTACTTACTACGGTCAATGTAAGCCATTATGGGACCCTAACATGCACAAGTTTTTATTGTTGTGTGTTTTCACTGACTGTTTATTAATAAAACAATTTGCAACTGTTGTGCCAGTGACGTGTCTCTAGACTAAGGCGATGCAACAATTGAAGATTTTTAGAAATCGATATTTTTTAAGAAACTACACTATGGGTATGCCCTTGTACGGATAAGCAACGCTACTGAAACACCAATAACAATTGAGTAATTTAGCTCAATATACTACTAGTAAAAAATATAATGATAAAAATAAGTAAGATATATGAATTTATTTTGAAGACTTTAAACATATTGTTGGCATCATGAGTTTCATGCTCCTATTTAACTGGAATATCGCTATAGACAAGTGTTTGTTTTAATAGTGGTATCGATCATCGACACTGTGCTATCGATAGTCCGATAGTGCCACTGTTTCAGTCAAGTGCAAAAAAATACAAGTTGCAATTTGGCCATAACAAAACGGCTAAGACGCTATCGCTGGCGTCTGTGGTTGCACACTTATCGCAGCGATCACATAGTGTATGCACACCTACACATAGATAACAACCATCCCTCAACAAAAGAAAAACAACACCATCGTGCATCGTGGAGCTGACACAGACGACAACTACGGTCAGCTGCTACCCGAGACCGAGGTGAGTTCGAGCACAGCGCAATTTCTGTCCTCCTCATTCATAAACAATGACCCCACCCACCTCCACCAAACTACTAATGCGTGTCTTTAACCAAGTTTGCAGCCTGTGCACATCACTGACTAACAACAAACAACGTCGTCATCTGCGTATTAAACACCTTAAGAGGAGCCGTTGCTATCCAAAATAATTATATGTGTCTTAGGAGCTGCATTATCGTCGTCATCACCTCCCACGCAGTTCGTTCTGTTTTTTTGTTTTCTGATGGCACAAATAGCTTAAGCATTAGTTTCCTTTACTTTTCGATTTCAATTGCCGGCATTTCACTCGCGCATCAATCTGCATAGTGTGTCTAGTAAATATTTGCCTAATGCAACGGGCTTCCATTATTTATTATTTAAAAGCACATATTCAAAAGCGGATATAATCAAGTTGTGCAAACATTTATTTCAATTTATTCAAAAACGATCCGGTAATAAGCAGAGAATGTTAATTTAGAGTATTTTCCAAGTCAGGCAGTCACCCACGACTCGAGCTCTTTTCTTTCTTGTTTGCTCTTGGCTTTTGTCAAATCATTTACATTTAAACTTGACCTTTGCGGTTGGTAGACTGCATAACATGTACATACAGTGTCTCACCGTTTATTTGGAGCAGTGTCAAGCAAAAAATGTAAAGTGCTATAGAGTTTAAACAGGGAACCATATTCAAAATGTTTAAATACCAATTTGTTTAATGTTATATCACATTTGAAAAAGAAACTTTAGTTTTTATTAAATATTAATTAATTAGTTAAAATTAGTCAACAGAAAACATATCCAAAATATATGTCAATGTTCATTTGGAACAGTCTTAAAAAATTAACATATTTGGCGTATAAAACCTTAAATGTTGGATGTTAATACTTAGTATGATATCCCTTAGCTTTAACAACTTCGCTTAACCTATTATTCACTCATCCAGCAGAGCATTTTTGAGATCCTGATTGCTAGATACGCTGTGATTTCGGATTTTATTTTCCAGCAGAGCCCACAAATTTGAAATAACATTTAACTCTGGAGACTGGACCGATGGAATTATCATGTGGGGGCAGTTCCAGATAAGTCCGGCTGTACTATTCGGGCTTATGCTTGGGGTCGTCCTGATAGATCTGGAAAGTACGTCGGATTCCTAGCTTCTCGGCACTTTGGAGTACATTTTTGAATAGTATATTGAGGTTCTTGTCCATTGTTGTTTCAATAATCGCCAAATTTCCTACGCCGTCTGCCGAGATAGATGCTCATACCAAGACATTTCATCCGCCGTGCTTGACAGTTGCCTTTAAGTTTTTGGGATTCAGCTCAGAACTGCACTTTCATTTCGTCAAACGTCATACTAGACCCTCTATTTTTTCGCTTATAAATGGCTTTTTCCGTGGTACTCGGGTATTAAAGTCATAGTTGGGCAGAACTTGGGGCATAGTTTCCAAACTGCACTTTTTCACCATTCGTTTGCCCCTAGTCCTTGTTGGCTGGTAGCACCCGAGATGCAGGATATAGCTGAACGGACAACAGAGGATTGGTCTATTAAAACAGAAAATATTCAACCTGACGAAAAAAATCCGGTTTTTATGGCACCCAGGTGTCCATAATGTAACTGTTCCAAATAAACCTTGACCATAAATTAAGGTACTTATTTACATAACCCGACCTAGCAGGTGGGGAAACCCCAGTTACTTGGGGTCATATATTCATTTTGGTGGTTAATATATGTACCTGCCATCGGTCTTTCGAATTTTTGAAAAATAATGAATAGTTTATGGCAGGCAATTACAAATTTTCCTAGACACTGGTGGAAATAAGCTGTCAGCCACTGTATGTGTGTGTACATACAGGTGCAGGTATATATATATATATATATATATATATATGAATATAAATATATGTATGTATGTGTGTGTCTGTGTGCACATTTATTTGGGCTCCATATCAGTATCGGTTACAGCTCGTTGCACGCTGCCGCTACCTTTTTGGCAATCAAGTCTTGTTTTTCTAGCAGCTGCTTTGCGTAGCGCATTCGCTGAATTTGGTCAGTAGTCAGTCGGCAAAGAACGCTCGCGTACGCATTTTTTCTAGCGCGATTCGTTTTGTTCTATTGTTTTTTTTATTTGTTGTTTTTTTTGGGCTTTTTCTCCGTTTCGTTTTATTAGCTGACATCATTTGGCCGCTGGTCAGTCTCTGTGTGTGTGTGTGTGCACGTTAAATAAATTTGCTTATCAGAGCTACTGCTAACAATCGGTCTTGCTATTCTTGCTCTATGCTCTTTCTCTCTCTCTCGCCGTCAGTCAGTCTACCGTTATGCATGACACATCCCCAAAAGCTGCCGTTGCACTAATGATCGAGCGCTTAGCGTGAACTGGAATCGAGTGCGTGCCTGTAGTAACAAGTATAATACTCGATAATTTAAAGCTGCCACCTGGCTGGCTGGCTGGCTCTCCTCTTCAATTTGCATTTCCTGTCGCTATCTCCTAGTGCCTGCCTCAGCAATGTATTCAGCGGGTAAATAGATGACATACGCTCATACGTTTAAACATTTATAAGAAATATGAATTTGTACATTCATCAGCAAATAACAGAAACAAACATGATCAACACGCTCTCGCACATTTTCCGTCCCCATCTCATTCTCATTCAATCACATTAATAAATTCCGCACAGTTGTTTGATTTCTTGTATTTTTAGACTATTTGCTTATTTCGTGTAACTGTGTCTCTCTGTCTCTGTTTGTGTGTGTGCCTCGGTGTGTCTGTTTGCTGTTGAGAGTTTAATATTTGTTTTGCTCTGGAGCTTCAAGATCACTCACAAGGGCGTACCATGCTTTTCCCTATTTTTTTTTTTAGTTTTTGAACACTTCTCAATATAGAATACGCTTTGTTTTTAACAATCGCATTAAAGTCAGGGGAACCCCCTTAATTTTAAGATGTAGGCAAATTAAAAGTTATACATAAATACATGACGTCATTAAGAAATCTGAATTTTAAGTACAAATGTATTGCCTGCTTAGTGGTTCAACGATAAGACCAATTATTATAACAAACATATACAGTTTGTCCAGAAAGTCTTTTCGAAACATTTTTATTTTCTAAGTTCTTATGCAGAAAAATATATATTATTATTGACTTTTAATTATTTACGTATTTTTCTACTATTAATTGGATATTTATTAACCACTTAACATTAAAATTTATAATATTCATATAATTAGTTTATTGTGAAATTTTAAAAACTAAAATTATTAATTTTTGTGCTGTGCCCAGAAAGTGTTTCAGTATGGAGATTTCGTATGGGATTTTGTACAGTTTAGCCACCAGACTGGGGAAAATATTTTATTAGTAAGCATAGTTAAAAAAAAAAATCTAAAAAAATTCGGTCAGATCCATTAAAGAATAGCTTAAGGAGCATAACGGTATCAATGAATAACATATAATTAAGCACCTGTTCAATTGACCTATGGGGTGTCAAGGAAATTTACAAGTTTCAATAATTAGTACTAAAAAGCAGCTTTTGTTTGCCAAATTGCATGTACCCATATGCTAATTGAGCAGGTGGTTCATTATATGTGGTTTCATAGACACTGTTATGTTCCTTAAGCTAATGGATCGGACCAACATTTTTTAGATTTCCTTTCACTATGCTTAATAATATGGAATTTTCCCCAATCTGGTGGCAAAAATGTACAAAATCCCATGCAAAATCTCCATAGTCAAAAGATTTCTGAGCCAATAATCAAAAATTGATTATTTTTGTATATTAAATTTCACAAGTAGATAAATAAATAAATCTTGTTAATTTTAATGTTAAGTAGCTTAGAAATATCCATTTAATAGTAGAAAAATAAGAAAATATTCAAAAGTCAATAAATACATACACATTTTTGCAAAAGAATTTAGAAAATATGAATTTTTCCCCATGTATAAACAAATATGCGTCAGTGTGTATATAGGTGTGGGTCCAAATTGTATTTTTATTTTTAAACAGTTTAATCTACACCACGATGCAAATATTATTATCAAATTATTTCAAAATGTCAAAGGTTTTTTTTATTAAACAAATTTTCTAGGGTATTTTTTACATTTTGTACATTATTAATTTGTTTTATTTAGTACACATCGGCACATTCACGTAGTGCTATTATTATTATACACACAAATGACAGCACATTTGTCAATTTGCACAGTTTTTGGCCGGAAATGGATGATCATCCATTTGGTTTAGCGGGCTTAATGTGCCCCCATATCATGGCCATTACTTACTGCCAATTACATAATTGACCGCATTTCAATGACAGTCTCCCTCTTTCAACAGTTAGCCAGGCAATCAGTATCAGTAGCCGCCGTCCTCGACTCACTGATAACTTCGTAGCTTAGCTTACCAATTATAAATAGCACTGTGGTTCAATTCTCAACATTTATAAATTGATATATTATATGTAACTAATATAACTAAAAACAAATAATTGCTTCAACTTGTTTTTTTTTTAACGGGAAATCATTAAATTTACATTATAATTTATTAAGTTAATTCCTTTCATTTCTAAAGAAGCATTATTGAGACACCCTGTAAAGCGAACATTATATATGGTGGAATAACTTTAGAAACTGAATAAGTCAAAGTCTGATTTACTTTATCTAGCCTTATAAATTTTTTTCTCGGTGTATTTTGGTTTTATCACTGGATTCGATTAGCCGCCGTTCTCATGCGCCATATCATAGCTTATCTATCATCCCATGCAATTAATTGGCTTTGATTTATATATTCAAACTAATGTCTAACGTCTATATATGTACGTGATGTATGTGTTTTTTTGATTGTATGTATGTGTGTGTGACAAATATACAGATGCCCTTTGCTTTGACCAGGTGACTAATTCGTAATACTGTTTGCAGTGCGCACACACGACTACGATTATCCCGAATCGGAAATGGATGAGCGCGAGAGTCTCTACTTTGATACCATCTCGCTGGCCGATTCGGAGGCGGCAGCGGTGGCGGCTGCGCATCGAAAATCGCTATCACAGTCACGCAACACCATTTACCATTCGGCTGTGGATCTGGACGGCGATGAGACGCGCAACAGTTTGCGATTGGGGAGCGGTGGCGTCTCTGCCGAGCACATGAGACTGGCCTGGCAGCCGGGCTATCGCCAGTCAACGGCGCTGGAGCATTTGAATGGTGGCGGCGGAGATTATACGGATGCTGCCATTGCGGCTCAGATGCTCGCCCTGCACAATGGACGAACACATCTGCCCACCGGCATTGGCGTCGCTGGCATTGGCGCGGGTAGCGGCGCTAGTGGTGGCTACACTAGCTATGGCGGCTCTGGCGATGATGAGGTCTCTAGACGTCTATTAAGGCAAAGTAGCACAGTTTCGAATAAAGATAAGAAATTGCCAATTACATACTCCCAGTGGAAATTGAGGGTAAACAACCAAAAACACAACAAAAAAGTATCAACATATCTACAGAGCAAGATCGATAAACAAGAAGCACCCACGCATTTATTTCAAGCAATGCAATACGAATTTTCAATATGCAAAAGAAAAAATATCATTTCAAGCTACTTTATGGTGCACACTTTCTTCTTCTTCATTCTGTATGCTGCAACCATCTCTGTCTTTCGCACACACACACAAGCACAGTCTGTCTCTCTTGTATCCATACGCACGATATCTGATCATGTTTAAGTTCCATCCCAGCATTCCAAAACTCACTCAGATCACTCTCTCCCTCTCTCTCTATCTCTCTCTCTCTCTCATTTGTCTCCTTGTCAGTTGCACCCATCGAATCCGTTTGGCATTAACTGCAGCAACTCGGTGGTGTGCACTTACCTATAAACACATAAAATCTTACTGATCTATTAACAACATAACACGCACACGCCTCTTCTATTTTTGTTGTTTACTTGTCGCCTACGTGTCTCACCGTATTCTTTCTCTTTTTCTCTCTTTTTCAATAGTTTGCTTGCGGGAATGGGTAATGGCAATTTTTTTTTTAGCATACATATAGCGAATAATATAAATTCATATAACTAGTACGCAAATACATATGTATGTGTGTTTATACCAAAACTCTGAGATTCTGAAATTGGAAATCTTTACACATATAGAGTGGCTCAAAGCTTTTTTCGACCAGTGTCAAGCAACAAATTTAAGGTGCTATAAAGATTAAACAAGGAAAAAACGCAAAATGTTTAAATTATGTAACGTATAAAAAAGAAACTTTAGTTTTTATTAAAATATTAACTAACTTGCTCCACTCATCCAGCAGAGCATTTTTGAGATCCCACAAATTTGAAATAACATTTAACTCTGGAGACTGGACTGGTGGAATTATCATGTGGGGGCAGTTCCAGATAAGTCCCGGCTGTACTATTCCGGACTTATGCTTGGGGTCGTCCTGGTAGATCCGGAAAGTACGTCGGATTCCTAGCTTCTCGGAACTTTGGAGTAAATTTTTGATTAGTATATTGAGGTTCTTGTCCATTGTTGTTCCAATAAGCACCAAATCTATGCTAACGCCATATATAATTCCGTCCGTCCGAGCCAAACATGTTGAATTTTGACTCATCTGCAAATATGACTGTGTTCCAGAAATCCAAATCCTTGTCCAAGTTGGTTTTGACGAACGTCAACCTAGTCCGTTTTTCGTTTGTAAGGGGGACCGAGATGCAGAATACATTTTAACTGACTACGGGGTATTGGTCTATTTATACCGAAAATATTACAAAAATCCGGGTTTTATGGCACCCATGCGTAAATTGAGAAACTTTTTTACATAACCCGATCTAGCAGGTGGGGGAACCCCATTTTCATGTTGGTGGTTAATATATGCACCTGCCATCGGTCTTTGGAATTTTTGTAAAATAATGAATAATAAGTTTATAGCAGATAATTAAGATTTTTGCTAGATTCTGGTCGAAATAAGCTTTAAGCCACTGTATATAGATATCTATACGTGTTTTTTTATATCGGATTCTTTCAAGTTTTCAACAATGTCTATTTAAAAACTGCCTTTTGATGATTTACTAAATTTAAAGTAGGTTACACGATTTATCGTCGTAATTCATGTACAAATTATTAATTATACCTTCAACAAATGCATCTTTTATTAAAAAAAAAGAAAAGATTTTCAATCCATAAGTCATTTTGGTCAGTGCTCATACAAATTATCGACATGTCTTTTCCGGTCTTACGGTCAAATTCGATACGAAATTCATATGTTGCAATGCAAATGACTCACAGACTCCGGATGTCACAGGGATGTGGCACTTATCAACACGTACACCTGCTTAGCACACACGATCCTTGATATTTTCCCACGTTTATTTTTTTGGCTTATATGTACATGTATATGCACATACATGCATGCTTACATACATATGTATCGTTGTAAATATACGATTTTATGAAAATACGATGACAGTATGTTTAATCAATGTTTGTTATGAACACTCTTTGCCGCAGACGTACCGCCGCTTCAACGATGGCAAACGCAGCGTGGACTTTGTGCTGGCGTACAAGGGTGAGGATGTGGACAAGACAGCGAGGCGCACGAAGTTCGAGGATAATCTGAGGCGCGAGGGTCTCGAGCTGGAATACTATAAGGAGCAATGGGTGCACTTTATCAAGCTGCATGCGCCAGACGAGGTACTGCATCGGTATGCGGAAATTTTAAAGATCAAGATGCCGCTAAAGGAAATACCAGGACAGAAGGACATTACTAATGATTTGGAGCGTGATCTCAAGACATGCTTCAGTCGCCTTTGTCGCACTCTCTTCAGCTCCGTGCAACCGGATACTGTTAAGTTTCCAATACGCCAGCCACGCATTCACATGGAATTTGCGTGTAAATATCTGGAATTGTATGACAAGGAACATCCAAATTATTTTGATGCCAGCACACGCTACTCGATCATCAATTTTATAATTGAGCGGCAGCATTTTGAGCGGGGCGAAGAGAAGTCCGAAAATCTGGGCTTCGAGAAGCTCGTCGAGGATGGAGTCTATCTGTGCGCCTATTCCCTGCACGAAGTGAGCTAACAATCTAAACATTTAACTAATCGCCTGATATATATCTGCATAATAACTAACGTGTTGCCAATTGGCCAATGGGCTTTCAGAAAGACGAACGCGATAACCTGTTAATGGGATGGGCCAACATTGGCAAATTTAAGAAGTAAGTAATTTTTCTGTTCTGTGAGACATCCTGTTCTCAATCAGATGTCTTATTGATTCTTATTGTTTGACAGCTTGCAGCCGCTGGATCATGTCAAAGACTATTTCGGGCCCAAGGTGGCGCTGTACTTTGCCTGGCTGGGTTTCTATACACAAATGCTTATACCTGTCAGCATTTTGGGCATACTGTTCTTTCTTTACGGATTTGTCACGTGGAACTCGGATCCGATTAGTCAGGATATTTGCAATGGAAACGAAACGATCATGTGTCCGCAGTGCGATAAGGGCTGCATGTTTTGGCGTCTCAGCGAGACGTGCACCTCGTCCAGGATTAACTACTTGATAGATAACGAAATGACCTTGGTGTTTGCGTTTATTATGGCCATTTGGGCTGTTACCTATTTGGAGCTGTGGAAACGCTATTCGGCCGGGCTCATTCATCGTTGGGGCCTCACTGGATTCAATCAGCATGTGGAACATCCGCGACCACAATATCTGGCCAAGGTTGCCAACTCCAAAAAGTTAAGTGCCGAAACGCAGGAGGCAAGGAGCAGCTTTGATCCGGATGTGCCATTCTGGAGCATCAAGTTTTTACCCAACTTTACGAGCTATAGCATCATGGTGTTGTTTGTAAGTTGACCTCTCCCCCTCCGCCCACCGTCTAACTATTTCCTAGTTTATTCATTTCATTTATAAACTAATCGTTTTACATTTAGATCTGCATATCAATGATCGCCATCGCGGCGATTATCATTTATCGCATGGCACAGCGGGCCTCGCACAGCATATTGGGGAACGAAAACTCAATGACGTACAAGATTATGGTGTTGCCAATAACAGCGGGATTCCTCGATTTAATTGTTATCTCGATACTGGATCTGGTGTATAGCAATCTGGCAGTTAGGCTAACTAATTACGAATATTGCCGCACCCAGACGGAATACGATGAGAGCCTGACCATTAAGAACTATGTGTTCCAGTTTGTCAACTATTATTCGTCACTATTTTATATTGCGTTCCTCAAGGGCAAATTCGTTGGTTATCCCTCCAAGTATAATCGCATATTCAGCTTCCGTCAGGAGGAGTGCAATCCAGGTGGCTGCCTCATGGAGCTCTGCATGCAGCTAGTCATTATTATGGTTGGCAAGCAGGCGGTGAATGCAATTGTTGAGATGCTGATACCCTATCTGATGCGTACAGCCAGGGAGTGTAATCAACGTTACGGCTGGTTTAAGCTACATAGCGACGAGATTGTGGTGCCCTCGACCAATCAGTTCACCGAAGATTTTAATTTACTGTCCACCGATAATAATTCACTATACGCCGAGTATCTGGAAATGGGTATGTATGCCTGACTTAATCATTTTCCAACATTCAATAGATAAACAGAACAAAAACATTCGCTCTCTTTTCTGCACAGTGGTGCAATATGGTTTCATAACGCTATTTAGTTTGGCATTTCCACTGGCACCGCTGCTGGGGCTGATTAATAATGTTATTGAAGTGCGTCTCGATGCTATCAAAATGCTGCGCTTCTTTCGACGTCCCGTGGGAATGCGGGCCCGAAATATTGGCGTCTGGCAAGGAATTATGACTGTCGTTACGCACATTGCGGTCGCTTCGAGCGTGAGTGTTATATAGATCTAAATCCAAATCTTAATGTGAATATATATCTGTAGGCATCTGAAATTAATATTTTGATTTGATTGCAGGCCATGATAATTGCATTTAGCACAAACTTTATACCGAAACTAGTGTACAAGCATACCCATGATGACCCAGAGCTGAATAATTATCTAAACTTTACGCTGGCCACCTTTTATACCAAGGATTATACGACACAAACGCTCCTAGATGTCAGCGCCCAAGAGAATGTTACTCAGTGCCATTACACCGAGTTTCGCAATGATCCCTGGCTCGATCAACCCTATAAGCGACCAATGATTTATTGGAAGATATTGACGGGCCGACTAGCCTTCATAGTAATCTATCAAGTGAGTGTGCTGTGTGTTGATTTTTTTTTTACCTACCTCTCACGTATTTGCTTTGTAGAATATCATAGCCCTAGTGCAGGGCATTATACGCTGGGCTGTGCCTGACGTCTCTGCCAAACTGCTCAAGCGCATCAAGCGCGAGAATTTCTTGCTGCGCGAGCACATCATCGAATTTGAGAAAAGGAAGGCACATGAACTGGCGCAGACACCGACACAGATGCCACCGACGTTGAGTGCAGTGTTCCCTAAAAAGGAACAGGACGAGTCACTGCGACAGCGTCTCAATGGCAACAATGCGGCTTCAACTGCTGGCGACAATGCCACTACATATGTCTAAGACTATAACTAATTCGCGTTCCCGTGCTCGCGTGTTCTCCTTTAATTTGAACTCCAACTTAAACCCTCATGTCCATGTTCTTTGCCAGTTGAAATCAAGTGCATTTTAGTTGTAAGACTCGAACGTTGAATTTGTTTTGGACAAGAGAAATATTTACATTTGAAAAACATAGCTTACATATATACTTTTGTATATTAAGGGCATCATTTGTTCGTTGTGCCCACAATTGTTGTTATATGTGTGTTGTCTTCTTGTAATGTACTTAAGAATTGAAAACAATGTTTTCTATTCTTTTTCCTATTTGTTTGCGAACTGCATGTTAAATGCTCAAAAGAACAACAATAACAACAAAATGCATTGTTTTTTGGCGGAGGAACAGCAGCTGCTTCGAGAGCACAACGCTACTCCTCCCCGAAATATAGATATATGTATATTTATATATATAGTATTTGTATAAACTGCTGTTAGAAATCAAAAATGAATTGCCAAATTGTAAAGTGTTCGTAAAAATTGCGACTGATGCAACAGACACTCGAAATTAATTAACGCATAATAATGTTTATGTTCATGTTCATGTGTTTGTGAGTGTGTGTGCCATATACTTACATGCATAAGTAATTAGAAAACAAATATATATATATTTATATATGTACATATGTATGTCAGGGATGATGTACGCACACGCATGCATATTTATAGTATAGATCATTAGCAACACATTCGCACTTGGCTGTTGTGCAAGTGCTTAACTGCTTTATATATTATACACGTCCAAAGTGCACTGCAATTATCAAATCTAATCATATGCGCTATTTTTGATGTAAGTAACGTAAAGAAAATCATTTGTACCTTGTCGATGCGTATATGTATGTATACTTAGTACTACACCAACAAAACCTAAATCCATTGCGTGTGCTAAGCATATGCACATGCATATATACAATACATAACAATATGTAAAACTAATAAACAATCCAATGTACCTTACAATATACACAAAAATATACACATACCTGCCCATATGTATGTGGTGTGTGGGTGAGTGTGTGTGTGTGCTTTTACTCATACAACAAACGTATTGACTTTATGTGAGTTAATTCTCCTCGTTACAATCAGTTTGTATGTTTTGTATCTGTTCGATTCGCCCGGCACCAACCACTGCAGAAATGTTTTATACAGCAACAACAAACAAACAAACAACAAAAACGAAATGTTATTAAAATTACGATACAAAATAGTATATTTTATTATTTTGATAATATATTTATATACAAAAAGAGATGTGTTGCGATGTACAGAATGTTCTAATGTAAATTTACACATAGCATTGTTAACATTTTATAAAAGTAAACTAAATCTAATAAAACAAAATACAAAAAAAAAAATTAAAAAAAATTCATAAAATCCCGAAGATTGAAATCAAAATTACTCAAAAATTGTTTGCATGGAATAAATCAATGCAAAACAAATGGATAAAAAACTATTGTTTTTAATACCGTAGATTCGGTAGATTATGTTAAAGCTACAAATAATAGAAAAAATGGACTGTAGATTTGTTAAATTAGCTATAGACAAGATTGTTATTGAACTAATTGGAAAGTGTGCAGTGTACCATTTTTTTTTTATAATGTTTATCAATGCCTTTGGGCCAGCAGAACCGGACGCTATGTATAAATATATTTATATATATGTGGGTATATTGAATGCCGATGCTGGCAATTCAATTGAAACCGAATAATGTGAGGTGACACCCGCTGTGTTGGATGTGTGGATGCAAACAATTGAGGCATATCAAGCTAGTCTAGAGCCGTCGCTCGTCACACAATACTTACTCAAGCAAGATCAGCGAGCATAATGATGCTAATCAAATCGCTTGAAACTAAATTGAAGTGCATATCTAACTTGATACCAGAGTACCCAGCTTGCAGCACATCTCAGCGCAGCTCATCTCAGCTCAGCTTAACTCAGCTCAGCAGTCAACCCTCAATAGTCTTTCGTCGGTCGAGCATCATAGTTGGACGCTCACTGGGGCTTAGTTTTGAATCTGTTTGGGTGACGTTTCAAAGGAATTTACATAGCATCAAACAACGCATTAAGCATAACAAAAAAAATCAGAAAAACATCTCAAAGACAAAACAAAACTTTCAACTTTGAACCCCATTTGCATCAATCGCATCGCTTACGGCAAACCAAATTACAAAGTGCTCAAAATGTGCTCCAGTTCTGTAAGTAGATAAGATGTGACAAACTGAAAAGCGACACTAATTACATTCTAATTATATATACATATATAATCCTAATCCTCTGCTATCAATTTTCAATTGGTTTACTGACAGTGCAAAGACATCAAGCAACTGAGCGCAGCGGAACGAGAAACATTTTTCGATTCCTTTGACGTCGTTTTCTGTGATTGCGATGGTTTGTTTTATGTATACTCAATATTATATATACAAAATATCTAGATGTGGCCTGATTCCGTAAGCATTACGATTTACAATTACTAAGGGGATTTTTTTATCAGGTCTATGCGAAAAAGATTTTTTTTTTTAATAATTAGTGATTGAAAATTGAAAATGTATTTTAAACCAGAACTCCGACTCCATTCTTGATATACAGTGTCTTCAAGCTCATTTCGACCACTGTCTAGAAAATTTTTTAAAGTGATATAAAGCTTAAATGTTGGATGTTAATACTAAGTGTGATATCCTTTAGCCTTAACAACTTCGCTTAACCTATTATTCATTGAAGGTACCAGCTTCCGGGTAGTTTCTAGGCTGATCTTGCTGCACTCTTCCAGCAGAGTATTTTGGAGATCTTGCTTCCGGCAGATCCCACAAATCTTCAATAACATTTAACTCTGGAGGCTGGGCCGATGGAATTATCACGTGGGGGCAGTTCCAAATAAACCAGGACTGTACTATTCCGGACTTTTGCTTCTGTTCGTTGTCCTGGTAGAGCCGGAAAGTACGTCGGATTCCTAGTTTCTCGGCATTTTGAAGTAACTTTTCCTTTAGTATATCAAAGTATTTGTCCATTGTTGTTTCAATAAACACAACATTTCCGCCGCGGGCTGTCGAGATAGATGCCCAAACCAGGACACTTCCTCCGCAGTGCTTAACAGTTGCCTTTCAGTTTTTGGGACTCAGATCAGTATTGGAGTGTCGCCACACATAATTCCGTCCGTCCGAGCCAAAAATGTTTAATTTGTACTCAAATTCAAATATGATTTTGTTCCAGAACTCCAAATCCTTGTCCAAGTGGATTTTGGCGAACGTCATCCTAGACCCTCTATTTTTTGCGCTTATAAATGTCTTTTTTCGTGGTTCTCGGGCATTAAAGTCATGGTTGCACAGAACTTGGAGCACAGTTCCCTTTTTCCTTATTTCATCCTGCACCTATAGAGTCAGTTTTTGAGCCGATAGCTTTTCTGATGATCCTCAGCTCGTCCTGCTCGGTGGAAACCGGGTTTGGTGCCATTCCGCCCTTGTCCGATTTTCGTCGACGAAACTCCGAATGATGTAGAATACAGTTGAGGTATTTAGATTGACCATTTTAACTATTTTTCGAAATGAATATCCAATTTTGAAGTGTTCCAGGATGAGTTTCCGTTGATCAATGGTAGTCCGTTTGGCCATTGTCCTTGTTGGCAGGTTGCAGCCCAAATGCGGGAAAAAACTAAACTGACTTAAAAGGTTGGTCTATTTTTACCGTAAATATTAAACTTTAGGTAAAAAATCCGGGTTTTATGGCACCCAGGTGTCCAGAATGTAACTGTTCCAAATAAGCTGGAATCATAAAATTAGGTACTTTTTTACATAACCCGACCTAGCGGGTGGGGAAATCCCAGTTTATTAGGGTCATGTATTCATTTTGGTGGTTAATGAATGTACCTGCCATGGGTCTTTGGAATTTTTGAAAAATAATGCATAATGAGTTTATGCCAGGTAATTGAAATTTTTGCTAGACGCTGTTCCAAATAAGGTGTTAGACACTGTATATGTAGTTGATGTACTCAAGTGCAATTTTCGGCAGGTGTTGTGTGGTATACGATGCGTGACTTTATTCCCGGCTCGGCCAAGGCTATTGAGGAACTGCAGCGTCGGGGCAAGCAGCTGATCTTTGTGACCAACAACAGCATCAGCTCTGTGGTGGATCATTTACAGAAATTCGCCAAACAGACGCAGTTGCAAATTGATAAGGTAAAATCGAGTAGCTAAAAATATCATCACCAGAATTTAATCTCTGAGCAGGAACAGATTGTGCATCCGGCGCAGACCATTTGTGATCATCTGAAATCCATTGGCTTTGAGGGGCTGATTTATTGTCTCGCAATGCCCCCTTTTAAGCAGGTGCTCCGCGATGCAGGCTTTCAGCTCACCGAGGAGGTGAGTGAGCTATCAGTACCAATACAATTTGTTTGTGCTGCTTAAGCTGCTCAATTCCTAATTGTAGCGGGAGGCATCGATCATTGCAAGTCTGGGTGAGCTACGTGAGGCCATATTTGGTGCGGAGACCGTGCAGGCCGTTATTATTGATGTGGACTTCAATCTGACGGCTGCGAAGTTAATGCGCGCCCATGTCCAGCTGCAGAATCCAAACTGCTTGTTTCTGGCCGGCGCTGCCGATGCGCTGATACCATTTGGCACTGGCGACATCATTGGTAGGAAATTTGTATCGCTTTGCCGTTGTTCAGATCTGTTTTTATCTGTACTTTGCCCTCTGAATAGGACCTGGCGCCTTCATTGACGTTGTCGCCCAATCCACTGGACGTCAGCCCACGGTACTGGGCAAGCCAGGTGAGGCACTGCGACCGCTGCTGCAACAGCGCCACGTCCACGTGCCTGCCAACCGAGTACTCTTCATCGGCGACAGCCTGGCCAGCGATATTGGTTTTGCACGCGCCAGCGGCTACCAGACGCTGCTCGTCCTGACCGGCGGCACCAGCAACACGGATGTCGCCAGCCTGCCACCAGATCATGCCCACTTGCCCGACTACATCAGCGATTGTTTGGGCGATCTGTGCGAGAAGTAAATGATTTGATTTCGATTTGAAAGCAAATGGTACCGAAATGAAAGCCGAAATGATTTTGATGAAGCTTCTGCGTTCCCTAAAACTTGTTATAAGAATGTAATAAATCATTAATGAAACTTGGTTTGGTAGATAAATATTTATATGTATATATTCAGTTGATTGATGGAGGGCAATCCAACTTAAAAGAACGTGTGAGAGAGAGAGAGAGAGTGATAGGTAGAGAGGCAAAGAGACAGTGAGAGAGGGAGAGATCATTTGTCAAGCAAATCCGTATTTAAAAGACATTATTTGTTTGGCGTGGGTGTGCATCTGAAATGCGTCTCGAGTTTGTGAGTCGCGGAAAAATAATAAATCTGAAATTTTGGTTGGTTTTGTGCAAATGTATGTAACAGGCAGAAGAAAGCATCACCGACCCCATACAAATATATATATATTCTTGATTAGGATCAGCACGTGTGTCTTGGTCGGTATGGGCTTGTGAGTAAAATATGCGCTGCCTTAGTTTTTCCTTACTCTGTAGTCCATGAGCCTCCCATAAGATAAGAGTGCATCTGCAGAACTGAACTTTTGGATGCAAATCATCTTAAACGGAAATTTGCTTATAAAATTAGAATACATGTATTTAACAACTGGGTTTGCCCATAGTTCTTGTTGGCGTGTTGCACCCGAAATGCAGGAAAAAACTAAGCTGACTACGAAGGATTGGTCTATGTATACCGAAAATATTCAACCTGACAAAAAAATCCGGTTTTCATGGCACCCAGGTGTCCATAATGTAACTCGGCGAAATAACCTGCTGACCTAAAGAGGGGTAATTTTTTACATAACCCTATCTAGCACGTGAAAAAACCACAGTTTATTAGTGTCATATATTTATTTTGGTGGTCAATTAATGTACCTGCCATCGGTCTTTGGAATTTTTGAAATATAATGAATAATTAGTATATGGCAGGCAATTTTTTGACAGTGCTCCAAACCGGCTGGTAGACACTGTATATATATATAAATATATATCTATATATATATATACATATATACATATAAAACTGTCTATATAAATATATGGATATATATACATATATATGGTTTATGTACATATTGTGGTCGTCGTTAGACATGCGCTTTGATTGCGACATTGGCGAAGAGTTGAATAAAATCGGCCACGCTGTCGGCATAGTAGTCGGGAAGATGTTGGGGACAGGTCTCCGCGTGAAGCAGGTCGAGCGTGCAGCCGCCGGTTAGAACGAGCAACGTCTGGAATCCGCATTGGCGACCAAAGTGCACATCCTGGGCGAGCATATCGCCAATCATGAGAACCCGTGACGGATCGATCACATTGTGCTTCCGACAGAGCATATCGCCCAATACACGTCCCGGCTTGCCTATAAGTGTTGCCTCTCTGCCGCTCGCCTCGACCAGAATGGAGGCGAAGTTGCCGGGCCCAATGAGATTGATACCCTTGCCCACTGGCAACACACGATCGGTGGCACCGGTCAGCAGCAAGCAATCGGGTTGACGTAAATAAGACTGGGCTCGCATCAGTTTTATCGCTGTCATATTAAAGTCCATATCAATGACGACCGCCTTCACGGGCTGCTTGTCGAAAATGTTAAGCGCAACATCCTCAAAAGTGTCCTTAACGAAGTGATTGGGCTAAACACGAACATTTAAGTCGAATTTCATTATAGTTTAATAGCTTTTCAGTTCAGTTACTATTTTTTTACCCCATCGAGTATCTGATAGCCAGCGTTCCTCAGCACCTCCTTGAAGTGCGGCGTTGCCATTGTGTAGATGAGACCGTTGAACTCAATGCTCTGCAGATAGTAGATGAGCGTCTGGGCCGGATGCCAGATCTGATGCGGCTGCACTTGCAAATTGGCTTGGCCAAGACGCTTCACAGTCCCATTTACGGTGCGAACGCTGTTGTTGGTGACAAATGTGAGCTGTTTGCCGGCACTTTCCAGTGCTGCATAGGCCTGGCTGGCATTAGGCACATTGGTCTCCATTTTGTACACAACGCCATCGATGTCGCTATAAACATGATCGAACGAATCCAGAAAGCGACGTTGCTCCTCAACGCTTAACTGTAAAATGTGCTGTGGCTATAAGAAAAAATAAAAAATATGTACGATTGATTAGATTAGTTTTCATATACTGGATTAGGCAAGAAGTTACTAACGCGTCTGCTGTTGGCCATATTTAATGCTGCTGCTCGAGGCTGTCGCTGAAACGTGCGCCAGTCAACTAATTCGACGAACTCGACTTATGCATCAAAAAACTTGAAACTGCAAAATGAAAACAAATCCAATACAACAATAGAACGTTGCAGTCGGGCGTAACCGACTGCGATATACTTTGATACCACACGTAATACCAGCTGATAACAGATAGCAAAGAGCAGGGTGAGTGTACCCAAGAAATACCGTCCAAGTTAGCCTTTGAAATTACGGTAGATACAGACTTTTGTGAATATTAGGGAAGTTTTCGGAAGAGTTTCCGACTTCCAAGTTTGGTAACTGTAACTTTTAAATAAAGGCTTTTGGGAATTTTGGAGGCGGGAGTGTGTCGAAAACAAATTTTGGGGGACGATCTTAGAATCTACGTTCCTAATTTGGGAACTATAGCTATTAAATCGCTGGAGATATAGGCTTTTCTCATTTTTGGGGATCGGGAGTGGTCCGATCCTTAGAGAAGGTTATCAGCAAATTACTTTTAAAGTTTGATCACTCTATCTTTAAAATTGTAAGAGATTTTTGGGTTTTTCCGATATGCCATTATTGATATGATCGATTTCTTAGTCCCCTAATGGACGTATCATTCCAATTTTTAAACTTTTACGCAGGCACAAAAAAATTCTTCCAAGTTTCATACAGACAGACAGACAGCATAGCGGACATTCCATAAAACCAATATACTATAAGACCTTCGGTATCAAAGTGTAACAATTAGCACTTTGCAGCTGGAAAGAAAACAAATCAGAACGTTGCAGTCGGGCGTAACTGACTGCGAAATACTCTGATGCCGCTAAGTCATACCACCTGATAACAGGTGGCACAGAAAGGTTGGGTGTAGCCAAGAAATATCGTCTAAGTTTACCTTTGAAATTGCGGTAAATACAAACTTTTGGGAATTTTGGAGGAGGGAGTGGGAGTGGCCGAAAAAAAAGGTTGGAGGAGTTTTCTGGTAAATTCTAAATTCCTTCCAAGTATATTAAAGGCAGAGGCTTCTCATTAATACAAATAACAAATATCATCAAGATCAGATAAGAAAAACCCACATTACAGTTAAAAATAGATTATCAGCATTCTGCACATACAGTATGTGTATGTATTTGTGTACATGTGTGTATGTATGTGAGTCGCAAGCCAGTTCGGGCTTGTGAACTAAAAATTTACCCTGCCTTTTTCAAAGACATGAGATCAATTCTAAGCCAAATTCGTGAAGGGAAATTTGTAGTCGAGTTCACTCGATTACAGCATTCTTAGTCGATTAGTTGTTGTTGTTGTTGTTATGTGTAAATATGTCGATGTCGCAAAATGAGCGTTCAGTTCAATAAGGCTGGTTTACTACACACCACTGGCAATACTGCCTCATATCTGATTTATTTAATGCAGTGCGACGAGTTGGTTTTTTTTCTATATACATATGTGTACATAATACGAGATAATATAACATAATTAACGTACATATGTATATATGCAGATCACATTTAGCTATTAGTTGGCTCTATTTGAAATGGCAAATTTGCAAAATCCGTATTTTCTGGACGATTGCTAGCACTGATTGTCATTCAAAATTATTCGCCGAGAATTGTCAGATAATTGTTTAAACATGAGCAAGAGCGATAGGTAAGCGATATCTGCAAATACATATGTACATATGTATGTACATACATATACGTATACATGCAAGTAGAGATAGGTAGGCTATATTTGGCCCGTTGTTATGAGGTGTGGATAGAGATTTAGACAGAAAGGTTAATAGAAGAAAGAAAATAGGACTTTTATTACTAGACTAGACAAACAGTAAACAACCATGCCTCCAGCAGGATTAGCACCCGGGACTGATTAATGTAAGCTCAACGCTAACGAACATCCACCCGGCTGCAATTAGAGATAAGCAGAAATTTATTGTTAATGATAATATAAACATAACGTAATGTGTAAATGATAATATAAACTAACCGTAATGTGCATATGTAAGTATGTGTGTATAAGATTACTTGATGAACACAATTTGCAAAAATTGTGTGTTTGTTTTAATTGTTCATTGTTTAATGATCATCGACCAATAAAATATATATCTATTGAATTCAATGATTACAATCGTTATTTACAAATGCATTTGACGTCTTGCGTAACATTTTTTAAATATCTTCGACTCTGGAAATAATTAAATATATTTTAAATTCAATTTATATGCACGCCATATTCCTTATCCATGATCTAAAATAATACGCATTTTTGCTGTATATTTATTTACAGGATAAACTGTTATTTATTTGTGGGTCTGTATATATTTTGTATTACAACTGCTATATAACTTTATAAAAAAAAAAAAAAAAAAATAGATATAAAACAAATTATGGAAAACTGGGCTAATGCCTTTCAGTATTCAGTGCTTGTGGCAACTAGGAGACGAACACATAAAACAACGTGAATGCTTTTTTGTAATACTTAGCATACATAATAATATATGAGAAATAAATATCTAGCGTATGGGTATGGTGTCTATTTAGGGTTAAATACATTTATGTAGTAATAATAAAAGAACGTGGTGAGAAGGTTCGTTGGCTGAATATTTATGTATGTAAATGTTTGTGAACTTGAAGTTTTTCAATTAAAATTAATAATATCCATGCTTACAATGGGTGTGGTGAGTTAATTCAGTTTTGCTTTTGGAATTGATTATTTAAATGTATTTATATATATAAATATAACTACATATATATATATATATACAGTGGCTTGCAGCCCCGATCGCCCAGTATCTAACAACAAATTTAAAGTGCTATAAAGCTTAAACAAGGAAACTAATTCAAAATATTTAATTGCCAATTTATTTAATGTTATATCACATTTGAAAAAGAAACTAGTTTTTTTAAATATTAATTAATTAATTAAAATTAGTCAAAAACTGAAAACATATCCAAAATAAATAAGCAGTTTAGTTCGCCCAGTCTTAAAAAAAATTAAATATTTGGCGTATAAAAGCTTAAATAAGGATGTTAATACTTAGTATGATATCATTTAGCTTTAACAACTTCCCTTAACCTATTATTCATGAAAGATACACTCCTCCAGCAGAGCAGTCTTGAGATCCTGTTTGCTGGATATGCTCTGATTCCGGATGTTATTTTCCAGCAGAGCCCACAAATTTTAATTAACATTTAAAGCTGGAGACTGGGCGGGTGGAATTATCATGTGGGGCCAGTTCGATCTAAGCCAGGACTGTACTATTCCGGCCTTATGCTTGGGATCGATGTCCTTGTAGAACCGGAAAGTACGTGGGATTCCCAGTTTCTCGGCATTTTGGAGTAAATTTTCCTTTAGTATATCGAAGTTCACATTCCTGTACATTATTGTTTCAATAATCACAAAATTTCCGACACCGGCTGCCGAGATAGATGCCCATACCAGGACACTTCCTTCGCAGTGTTTGACTGTTGCCTTTAAATTTTTGGAACTCAGCTCAGTATTGGAGTGTCGCCACACATAATTCCGTCCGTCCGAGCAAAAAATGTTTAATTTGTACTCAAATTCAAATATGACTGTGTTCCAGAACTCCAAATCCTTGTCCAAGTGGATTTTGGCGAACGTCATCCTAGACCCTCTTTTTTTACGCTTATAAATTTCTTTTTTCGTGGTTCTCGGGCATTAAAGTCATGGTTGCACAGAACTTGGAGCACAGTTCCCATACTGAACTTTTTCATTATTTCATCCAGCACCTATAGAGTCAGTTTTTGAGTTGATAGTTTTCCTGATGATCCTCAGCTCGTCCTGCTCGGTGAAAACTGGGTTTGGTGCCAGTCCGCCCTTGCCCTCTGTCCAATTTTCGTCGACGAAACTCCAAATGATGTAGAATACAGTTGAGGTGTTTAAATGTACCATTTTAGCTATTTTTCGATATGATTATCCGATTTTTAAGTGTTCCAGGATGAGTTTCCTTTGCTCAATGGTAGTCAGTTTGCCCATGGTCCTTGTTGGCACCCGAATAGCAGGAAAAAACTAAGCTGACTATGGAGGATTGGTCTATTAAAACCGAAAATATTTAACCTGACGAAAAAAATCCGGGTTTTATGGCACCCAGGTGTCCATAATGTAACTGGGCGAAATAACCTGCTGACCTAAAAAGCGGTACTTTTTTACATAACCCTATCTAGCAGGTGAAAAACCACAGTTTATAAGTGTCATATATTCATTTTGGTTGTCAATTAATGTACCTGCCATGGGCCTTTGGAATTTTTGAAAAATAATGAATGATGAGTTTATGGCAGGCATTTAAAATTTTTGCTAGACACTGGGCGACCGGGGCTGCAAGCCACTGTATATATATATATATTTTGTTTTTGTGACCTTGCGACCACAATAAGGTGATAAATAATAATACGATTGCTTTACGAAGCTAATTAATGAACGAATCGAGGCCTTATATTAAGGAAGTGTGGCATGAAGAGATTAAGTGCAGTCGTTGCTAATCCTTTTCCTGTTGCTGCAGTAGCGCCGAAATTTCCTGAAACTTGTGACGATAATCGACGCTGGTCTCGCTAATCACTGAGAGGCTCGACGATGGGTCCTGCATGGAAACCCAATAATTGTTTATTTATTTGATCAACTGACAGAAGCTGCTGTTTTTGCTTTTGTTGTTGTCCTTTAGTACTTACCAGTATGTCGCGTGTGGCATCAATGTCATCCAGATGACCCAGCAGGCTGGTCAGCGAAAAGTCATTGATATTTTCATCCAGCCAGCGAGAATTAGATGTGGAGTCGCGCAACAAATGATTCGGACTAACGTTGCCATTGAACAAACTATGCACTGTGTTAATAAACAAGTCGAAATTAATATTAGTTGCAAATAGAAAAGTAAATAAATATAATACAACATAATTAACATTTGTTGAATTTTCAAAATAATAAATTCGTAATAGCAAGTGAAATTATCTTTAATCTAATCTAAGCAATCGAGTCCGTACCGATTAATTCGAACTCAAAATATACCACCATTTAGCCTATGGCCAAATCAAATGTTTTTTGGCTCAATTTAGCCTTGGACTTTTAACTCCCATTTCTGGGATGTCGGCTTAAAAGTGGCAACACTTGATGCTACAAGACAAGTGTCGCTTTTGTATGATCGATTGTCATTTGAAATATTTCCTTTCATTATTGGTGATTTGTTGTTTTGCAAAATACGATTTTCCTTCAAATCGAATCTGCCTAAAATGAGGGCTATCAGGAGAATGCAAAAGAATAATTTAGATTGTAGCAGTACACCTATTATTTTGAACGCTGTAATTTTAACGATACCAAGTCTGGATGTAATCTTATAGACTATATCTTTTCTGCTATCGGAAAACGAATCGTAACGATACTCGCGAAACGGAAGCTACTATCCATACGATTAGATTAACTTGATCTGTGTGTGGGGTACGGGAACTTTTATACCAAATTAAGAGTCTCGAGCTCTCATACAGACGGACATGGCTAAATCGGATTGTTTGTTGTTCCTTTTATCAGTTGCACACTTTTTATGGCATCAGGGTATAAAAAGTTGTTATAAATTGTATATATATATAGTTGTCAAGTGGAAGAGTAGCTTAAGTCAATTTCAGTATTCGTATGTTAGAACATGTGTCAAATCTTCCACGTTTACCAATACTTTTTTGAAAACTTCAATTTTGGACTAATGCTCATTTGGGGAATATGTAAAAGATTTGATCAGCTTACTGGTGCTCTCATCTTGGACGACATCTGGCAATGCGTGGCATGTGGCTGGCAATGATGCGTGCTCCACAGCTGCGTCCGTCAAAGTTGGCATATCCGAACTGTTCATATCTAAACTAGGCATATCTAAGCTTGGCATATTGGCATATTGGCTGCCACCGTCGCGGCTGATGCTGCTGTAGCATTGCTGGCTTTTAATTTGGAACGGGATGTTGCTGGCGGTGGTTATGATTCTGGAGGTATTTTTGGAAGATACAGATGCGACGATCGTAGTGCTGCTATTGCTATTGACGCGTTCGATGGGCTCGAAGATACCGTTTTGCATACTCAGCAGATCATAAGGCTGAGATCCAGAGTCGGGCTGAAGGAGTCGTTGCACCAGCACATGACGCGACATCTTTTGCCGCGTCAGCTTCAAGAGTCAAAAAACACAATACTTAACAATCTATTTAAATGATGAGATATTCAGATCAGCTACTCACCTTGGACAATTGCCGACCTGGATCAATAATGTTGGCCATGGGACGACGCACTGGAAGCATCGGCGTACGAAAGATGATCTCACTGCCATCCAGTGTGGTTGTGGCGACTGTTGCTGCAGCTGCAGTCGCTGCTGCTGAGCCACTGCCAGCTGCTGCTGCTGCTGCTGACTGGGCCTTGGTGAATAGATCACGTTTGCGATCACAACTATGGCCACAACTGCATTGACGCTTCCTCACACGCTCACTGAGATTGGAGATGAGCAGCAAATGCTTCAGCTTATTGCTTACCGTCGCCGTTGTGATGGCCTTGACGCGTTCCACGCTATCACAGTCGTTGACATTATAGGGCAGCGCTGTTGATGCTGAGTTTGTTGTGCTGTTGCTGGCGGTGGTACTGGTGATGCTGCCAACACTGCTGGTTGTGGTTGAAGTGGTGATGTTTGTTATGCTCGTCGTTGTGGTGCTACTGCTATTGTTGATGACAATTGAAGAACTGTTCGGCGTACTTAGCTCCACATCGCACCAATAATAATCGAGCTCCAGCTTGGCATCCTGTCCGAGCACCACATACAGATCACCGATCGTAATGTCTGCCGCACTCGATATTGTCCAGCCCTTGCGCATTCGCTTGATCACATCATCGCTGAGCAGTGGTCGAAAATTGCGAGCGGCGGCGGCGGCGGCATTCGCTTTGGCATTCTTGCCACCTCCAGCGCCAATGGCATCGCTACGTTTGGCACGTGTTGGCGCCGGCGCCGACGCCGATGCCGGTGCTGGTGCTGGCTGTAGTGCTGGCTGTGGTGCTGGCTGTGGTGCTGGCTGTGGTGCTGTCTGTGGTGGTGCTGCTGCTGCAACTGTTGCTGAAAGTAATGTTACGGAAATCGTTTGTGGTACGGCATGAGGAGCTGTTGAAGTGGACAACACCACAGTTGAGTCGACGACGCCATTGATCGTTAGATTGAGCAGCTCGCTGAGCTCCTCGTTCATTAGCTCGTCGCCGCTATTGCTTTCGAGTTTCACATGATTGCTGTTGCTGCCGTTGCTGGTGCTGCTGGTGGTGCTGATGCTGCCCTCGATCATCAATTCGTTGAGGGGCTTGTCGGGCACCAAACTGGTTTGCGGCTTCTGCTTTTTGGTATCGGGCGAACGTTTCTCTGAGCCACTTTCGGTGCGCGCCCGCTTTGCGCTGGCAGCGGCGGCAGCTGCCGTACTTTCAAGAGTCTCGCTGCGCACCTTGAAGCCGAGCCGTTCCTCGTATGCCGTTAGGCATATGTTGACACTGCTTAAGTGCGCCGTTATGCTGAGCAGCGGTCGATGGATCGCCACACCCGGTTTAGGCAGAAAGCACAGAGCTGGTTCGACGACCGGCACTGAATCGACGGACGAAGAGTCCGATATGCCATTGAGCAGCAGCGGCGGCTGTTTTTCCGCCAAACGTGCATCACTGCTGCGCCATTTGTACTGAAACGTTTGTATGAAGCTGATCAGTTTCTTGTGCAGCGGCACTGTGATCCGTATTCGTGGGTTCTGTGCCAATGACTGCACTCGTCCAAATGCCTCCATATTAGCGGGACTCACAAGCACCTCAATTTTTGTGGGTAGTCGGATGTCCTCCAACGTATCTGTATAATAATAAATAAACATTTATCGTTGGATTTGGATTGCCTCATATTACACACCATTGCAGAGGAGAAATAAAATACAGATAATATTTTGATCTGCATTTTTAGGTGGTATAATAAACTATGGTTTAAACCTTAAAAATATAAATACATTATAAATGAATAAGTTGGAGCTACGCCGCTCGAATATCTCAGTATCAGGCATAGGCGAATCCTCTCTCTGGCTTAACAAAGCAGCTGACAGCTACTCGCTCATATCAAGGATCATTTTCTGCAGTCGTAACGCAAATACCGGATGGAAAATACCAAACAATGTCCACCTCGCTGATCCGCTCTTTTACAAAGGTCAAAGGATCGCTATGCTACTTGGCGGATCTCAGAGACTATAAGAGCTAGAAATTGGAATATAAGCTCTCGTGTACCAGGCGCAGATCAAGTTTGCTTTATTTTTATCGATAACTGCCTCAGTTTCTGAATTATCGATACATTCAGATTTCCGATAGGGGCTTCTAATTTATACATTATATGCATATACATATTATTGATCAATTGCCGAAATTTCATTAAGATCGGACAAGAAACACCAAAGTTATAGTCAAAAATATATTCTCATATTGATCTCATTTCTATCAGCAGCCGCAAGCATTATCTGTATACATAAGTTAACACTGCATCGGAATATTCGAAACGCGCGCGCAACTATTGCTATTGCGCAACTATTGCAACTATCAAAATATCGATTTCAAGCAATTGTAACGCAACCCTGTGAAGTGGCGCCATATTGGTTTCATTCTTGTACTTCCCTCAGTTCTAATAAAGCACTAAAAGCAAATGGTTGCTTTTTTTTATTTAAAAAATCTAACAAAACGTTTAATTCATATAAATATGCGAGCGCGTGTGTGAGAAAGAGATGGCATGATAATCGACGCTAGCGTGTATATATTTTTGTGTGCATTCTGCAGAGCCCCGATAACTACTATGTCTGTATGTATGTATATGCACGTGTTTGTAGCCAGCCAGTTCGGGCTTGTGAGTAAAAATACTCTGTAAGAAATGCACTTGCAGAACTGATCATTTGAGTGCAAATCATCTTAGAGGGAAATTTGCCAATAAAACTAGAATATATTTAACAACTTGGTTAAGCGTATATCGTAGTCGAGTTAACTCGATTACAGCATCTTATTTGTTTTCGACTTGTTTGGCGCTGGGCAAGTTCATCTGGCAAATCATTTAGCGGCGCTTCAGAACACCAAATTAGGCTGGATAGTGTCTGGAGGCTGTACTGTTCCTAAACACTTATCTCTAGCTGCAGCCATCAAGCATTCGAAATCGTAACCGTTGTTCGAATTAGTCAAGCAGTTTTGGGAAATCGACATTTATTGCGACGCTACAGACATGCCGTCGGAGGAGGATACTTTTTGTGAGCAGTTATTTCTTCGCAATTATTTCCGTCTTGAGTCAGGCGAGTACTCAGTTCGGCTCACAGCCAAGGATCGCTTCGGTGCGCTTGGTGATTCATACAATCGTGCACTACGTCGAATCAGTGCACTCGAATCGAAACTGGACAAAAATGTATATTTAAAGTCGCAGTATTCATGTTGCATTCATGTTGCATTCATGTCATTAGTCTTCAAGCAATCTGCTGTACCTCAATACTTTTTGCCTCATCATTGCGTGCAGAACCTTGAGTGCGAGTGGTTTTTGATGGCTCGATCGATGCCTAACCTGATGATCAACTCAATCGTTGTCCTGAAGGACGTCAATTGCGTCTTGGCCGGGTCGAGAGCACTATTACTGGACGGCGTCTCGCGGTTTGCAATAATCAAAACAGCAGCTGGCACCGTCAAAAGAGTCGTTGGCAAGATTGCTGTTCTGCCCCTTGAGACCAAGTCTGTTGAAACCATCGCTCTTCCAACGGGGGAGCATGTCGGAGGCAGCAGCAGCCAACAAAATAACTAAGCACAACATTGAATAAAAATCTAACATAGTTTATAACGGAATTTGCTTGCTCATCTCTACTTTTTTTATACCCTTAACCCATTAAAAATGGGTAAAAAAGGGTATAATGATTTTGTGCAAATGTATGTAACAGGCAGAAGGAAGCATCTCCGACCCCATAAAGTATATATATTCTTGATCAGGATCAACAGCCGAGTCGATATAGCCCTGTCCGTCTGTCCGTCTGTATGAACACGCGGATCTCAGAGACTATAAGAGCTAGAGACTTCAAAATTGGAATATAAGCTCTCGTGGACCAGGCGCAGATCGAGTTTGCTTTATTTTGATCGATAACTGCCTCAGTTTCTGAATTATCGATACATTCAGATTTCCGATAGCAATAAATTTAAGATGCAGAGGCTTCTAATTTATACATATTATACATATACATATTATTGATCAATTGCCGAAATTCCATTAAGATCAGAGAAGAAACACCAAAGTTCTAGTCGAAAATATATTCTCATATTGATCTCATTTCTATCAGCAGCCGCAAGCATTTTCTGTTTGCTTATAAATAGATAAGCGCATGTGTGAGAAAGAGATGGCATGATAATCGACGCTAGCGTCAATATATTTGTGTGTATTCTGCAGAGCCCCGATAAGTACTGTTTCGTGTACGTGTGTATGTGTGTATTTATGTACAGTGATTACAAGCTAATTAGAAGCAGCGTCAAGCAAAAAATTTAAAATGCTATAAAGTTTAAACAAGGAAACAAATTCAAAATGTTTAAATGCCAAATTGTTTAATGTTATATCACATTTCAAAAAGAAACTTTAGTTTTTATTAAAATATTAATTAATTAATTAAAATTAGACAAAAACTAAAAACATATCCAAAAATATGTGCAAGCCAATTAAAAGCAGTCTTAAAAAAGTTCAATATTTGGCGTATAAAAGCTTAAATAAGGATGTTTATACTTAGTACGATATCCTTTAGCCTTAACAACTTCGCTTAACCTATTATTCATGGAAGATACCAGCTTCCGGGTAGTTTCTAGGCTGATCTTGCTCCACTCCTCCAGCAGAGCATTTTTGAGATCTTGTTTGCTGGATATCTTGTGATTCCGGATGTTATTTTCCAGCCGAACCCACAAATTTTCAAGAACATTTAAATCTGGAGACTGGGCCGGTGGAATTATCATGTGGGGGCAGTTCGATCTAAGCCAGGACTGTACTATTCCGCAATTATGCTTGGGGTCTGTGTCCAGGTAGATCCGGAAAGTACGTCGGATTCCTAGTTTCTCGGCACTTTGGAGTAAATTTTCTTTTAGTATATCAAAGTACACATATTTATCCATTGTTGTTTCAATTATCATAAAAATTCCGACACCGGCTGCCGAGATAGATGCCCATACCAAAACATTTCTTCCGCCGTGCTTTACTATTGCCTTTATGTTTTTGGGATTTAGCTCAGTATTGGAGTATCGCCACACTTAATTCCATCCGTCCTGGCAAAAAATGTTGAATTTGTACTCATATTCAAATATGATTGTGTTCCAGAACACAAAATCCCTGCCCAAGTGGATTTTGGCGAACGTCATCCTAGACCATCTATTTTTTGCTTTTAAAAATTTCATTTTCTGTGGTACTCGGGCCTTAAAGTCATGGTTGCGCAGAACTTGGAGCACAGTTTCCATAGTGAACTTTTTCCTTATTTCATCCTGCACCTATTGAGTCAGTTTTTGAGCCGATAGCTTTAGATTTCCCATTGAAATCTTGATGATCCTCGGCTCGTCCTGCTCGGTGAAAATCGGGTTTGGTGCCATTCCGCCCTTGTCCTCTGTCCAATTTTCGTCCACGAAACTCCAAATGATATAGAATACAGTTGAGGTGTTTAGGTTGACTATTTTAGCTATTTGGCGATATGAATATCCAATTTTTAAGTGTTCCAGGATGAGTTTCCTTTGCTCAATGGTAGTCCATTTGCCCATTGTCCTTGTAGGCTTGTTCCACTCGAGATGCAGAAAATAACTAAACTGACTATGAAGTATTGGTCTATTCTTACCGAAAATATTCAACTTTAGGCGGAAAACCCAGGTTTTTGCAACCTAACTGTACATAATGTAACTGCTTCAAATACGCCTGCACCATAAAGTAGGTAGTTTTTTTTGCATAACCCGACCTAACAGGTCTGGAAATTCCCGTTTATTAGGGTCATATATTCATTTCGGTGGTCAATACATGTACCTGCCATGGGTCTTTGGAATTTTTGAAAAATAATGAATAATGAGTTCATGGCAGGCAATTGAAATTTTTGCTTGACGCTGCTTCTAATTGGCTTGTAGCCACTGTATGTATCTGCTTGTGAGCAAAAATTCGCTGTAAGAAATGCACTTGCAGAACTGAACATTTGAGTGCAAATCATTTTAAAGGGAAATTTGGCAATAAAACTAAAATATATTTAACAACTGGGTTAAGGGTATATCGTAGTCGAGCCAACTCGACTACAGCATCTTACTTATTTATTGCATAGATACATACAGTGTCTCTCATAGGGTCTTGAACGGTGTCTAGCAAAAAATTTAAAGTGCTATAAAGTTTAAACAAGGAAACAAATTTAAAATGTTTAAATGCCAATTTGTTTAATGTTATATCACATTTGAAAAACAAACTTTAGTTTTTATTAAAATATTAATTAATTAATCAAAATTAGTCAAAAGCTGACACATAACCAAAATTCATGTCTAAAACTTTTTGAACAGTTACTTTATGGACACCTGGGTGCCCTAAATCCCGGATTTTTTTCGTCAGGTTGAATATTTTTGGTTTTAATAGACTAATCCTCCATAGTCAGTTTAGTTTTTTCCTGCAATTCGGATGCAACAAGCCAACAAGGACCATGGGCAAACTGACTACCATTCAGCAAGGGAAACTCATCCTGGAACACTTAAAAATCGGATATTCATATCGCCAAATAGCTGAAATGGTCAATCTAAACACCTCAACTGTATTCCACATCATTTGGAGTTTCGTGGACGAAAATTGGACAGAGGACAAGGGCGGAATTGCACCATACCCGATTTTCACCGAGCAGGACGAGCCAAGGATCATCAAGATTTGAAGGGGAAATCTTAAGCTATCGGCTCAAAAACTGACTCAATAGGTGCAGGATGAAATAAGGAAAAAGTTCAGTATGGGAACTGTGCGTCAAGTTCTGCGCAACCATGACTTTAAAGCCCAAGTACCACTGAAAGAGCTATTTATATAAGCAAAAAATACAGGGTATAGGATGACGTTCGCCAAAATCCACTTGGGCAAGGATTTGAAGTTCTGGAACACAGTCATATTTGAATATGAGTCCAAAGTCAACATTTTTGGCCCAGATGGACGGAACTATGTGTGGCGACAACCCAATACTGAGGTGGACTCCAAACAATTGAAGGCAACAGTCAAGCACGGCGGAGGAAGTGTCATGCTTTGGGCCTGTATCTCGGCAGCCGGTGGCGGAAATTTTGTGATTATTGAAACAACAATGTACAGGAATGTATACTTCAATATACTAAAAGAAAATTTACTCCAAAGTTCCGAGAAACCGGGAACCCCACGTACTTTCCGGTTCTACCAGGACAACGACCCCAAGCATAAGGCCGGAATAGTACAGTTCTGGCTTAGATCGAACTGCCCCCACGTGATAATTCCACCGACCCAGTCTCCAGATTTAAATGTTATTGAAAATTTATGTGCTCTGCTGGAAAATAACATCTGGAATCACAACATATCCAGCGAACAAGATCTCAAAAATGCTCTCCTGGATGAGTGGAGCAGGATCAGCCCAGATACTGGTATCTTCCATGAAAAATAGGTTAAGCGAAGTTGTTAAGGCCAAAGGATATCATACTTAGTATTAACATCCTTATTTAAGCTTTTATACGCCAAATATGTAACTTTTTTTAAGACTGTTCAAAATTTTTAAGACATGAATTTTGGTTATGTTTTCAGTTTTTGACTAATTTTAATTCATTAATTAATATTTTAATAAAAACTAAAATTTATTTTTCAAATGTGATATAACATTAAACAAATTGGCATTTAAGCACTTTGAAATTGTTTCCTTGCTTAAACTTTATAGCACTTATTATTATACCTTTGGTATCATAGTATAAAAAGAAAAGGACAGTAGAGAGAACTTACCATCCAGTTGATTGAGACGACGCAGTGCCTTGCAGGAGGGCGTCTTGATCCGTATATTTTTGCCCTTGCAGCGCACTGTGATGTGGCCCTGGTAGATGAGATGCTTTAGCTTCATGAAATGCTTATCGGTTATAAACTGCAGCTTGCGTCGCATTTCACCATAGTTAATTAGCGTGTACAGCTCCTGGGCGGGCTTCCTCAGTTCTACGCGTGAACGTGTGTGATAAGTACAAATTGAAAGTGTTTCGACTTATTTTATTTTTATACTATTATACCAAAAAGGTATAATAGTATATTGGTTTTGTTCAATGTCCGTCATGCTGTCTGTCCGTCTGTATAAACGCGCGTTCCTCCGACACCCTTAGAGATAGAGACTTGAAACTTGGAACGTGTACTGGAAAGTACCCTCAATAGTTAAAGTCTCTTGGGATTGGTCCTACGTCCACTAGGGAGCTAGACTATCGATAAATTCGATTTTTGCAAACCGATAAAGCCACATATCTCTCACAATTTGAAGGCTACAGTCACCAATTTTGGTTGGTAGGTTGTTGGCGAGGTCCTTGAAAGATCGGCATGTGCCACGTCCACCTCCGACGCCCCCATCACCCCCGCCCCTAAAATTTTCAAATGGCTATATCTTCCGCAGTTTTTGAGTAGGGAACGTCAAATGTGGTAGGTATATTACTGGTAGTCGCCTTTAAGAACCGATAGCAAATTTGTGGTGCCATGCCCACACCTGCGCCTATAATCGACAATTCCGATTGTAAATCGATAACTCCGTATATCTCCAACCATTTTAAAGATAGAGTAACCAAACTTGGAAGGTAATTTGCTGATAACCTCCTCGAAAGATTGGCATACCAATTTTTGGACCACGCCCACATCCGCCGCCCCCAGGAACTTCGTCCCTAGAAATTTAAAATGCGCATATCTGCCGTAATTTGCAAGCTAGAGTCGCAAAATTTTGCAGGTATGTTACTGGTAACTCCCCCAAAGATCGATAAAAAAATTGGATGGCCACGCCCACTCCACCTACCTAAATCGATACACCTGTTGGTGTAAATCGATAAACCCATATATCTCACGTAATTTGAAAACTTAAGTCACCAAATTAGAAGGTATATTATTAAGATCGAACTCTACAATTTTTTGGGCCACGCCCATTCCAAACCCCAAAACCGATAAGCGACCATATCCCCCGCAATTCAAGTTAGTTAGTTACCAAACTGGGTAGGAAGATAATTAGGAAACTTCTCTATAATTTTTTTTGGGCAACGCCTACTCCCGCCCCCAAAGTCTCGAAAAGCCCATATCCCCGGAATTTAAGAGTGAAAGTAGCTTATACAATTTTTTGTGTCTGCTCTCCCCGTGTAATTCTGCTCATCGTCTTTAAAAGCCACGCTCACTTATATGCAAGAATGTGTTCCCATTCAAAAAGGCAAACTTGGACAGTATTTCTTGACTGCACACAAATTATGGTATAATTGTATTTCGCTGTCGTTTACGTCCGATTTCAACGTTCTGTCTTGTTTGGTTTGACATACCTTCCGAGTAGCGAACGTATTTGGCTATTTTGTGATATGTTTGATAGTAATGTTGACGCACTTGGTCCTTGGACTTGAGGCTGAAGTCGCTGTTCATGTTGCGACGCTTCAATTTGGAATTGATAAAATTGGCCATTGTCTCGAAATCCTTGCCAAACTCATTGAGGGCATCAAAGAAACAATTTCGATCCACATTTGACCAGGTCGATTTGTTTGCGGCACGCATTTGTGAAGGCGTTTTCTGGGCAGCCTTCTCATCCTTCTTGCTCGACTCACGTTCCGCAGGCGGCGGCGTCATCGGACGCGTCTGATCCAATTTCATTTTCTGTATGACACGCGCGCTTGCTCGCGTCCCCGGGCAATTCTGTGATGTCACCGATCCGAGGAGCTCCTCTGGCGGCTCAGTTACGCCGCCGGCTGCCAGCTTGATCTGTATGACTTTTCCATTGGGTGGTGCAGTGATTGCATTGAAAACAACAGCAGCGTCGACTGGAATCTTGACGTTCTTACACATGCTGCCGTTGTCTTCCATTTTGTGCCACCGGCAGTGACACTGGCTTCCCGCCCCCAGGCACAGCTGTAAGGATGCAACAATTTAGATTCAAAGATTCATTCGGCTAAATGGCAAAATTTGCACGACGCCAGGCAAAAAAATGGCGCTCGCCAATGGGATGCGAAAGTTGTTTATATTTGTCCGCTGTCACTTGTTAGCGTTTTACCATTGTGCTTGTTCTATGTTGGCCACAGGTGGTTTGCACTTACCAAAATTTAGAAATTATTTAAATTGCGTATGTTTTGTTGTCGTTTTGGTTCTTATTTATCTCCATTGTTTTGCATTTTTATTCTGTTATGTTAAGTCGGGGTTATGCTAATCATATACAGTTGACACGATAACATTGTCGTATTCTGTTAGTGATGTTGTGCCTACATTGCTCACTGTGCGCATATGTTGCTCCGCATTGCGCTAAAGTAATTTAAATGTCTAAATTTGAGTGGGAACCAAGCGAAGTTAAAATCTATTTATATTTTCGTGTTTGGCTGACATCTAATTATAATGCACTGCTAACGTAGCTGAACATATGTTTGTATATAACAACACTCGGTAACATTTAACAGCACTATTTGAGCAATAGCATGTAAATCGTTATCAAGCAAATAAATGTTGTTTTATAGGAAACTGGCAACGCCTTCAAAATATTTTATTTGAAAAATTTATTTTAGTTGCTTGCTAAAAGAAAGTTAAATATTTGTCCACATATTAAAATGACATTGTTTATAGTTGTAAACAAGAATCAGCTGATTTGAGGAACAAGCCACATCGCTCAATCCACAAAAATGCTCGAAATGGCACGATTCGCTAAATAAAATACAGCCCTGTATTGGCGTCTCAAGGTGAGTTTGTAATTTAAAAAAATATACAAAAATCCACTTAGCAAAACTAATTTTATTCGACTTAAAAGATAAGAAAAAAAAATAAACAAAAATATGTTGTGCATTTGTGCATCACAAATAAATACCGATGAATAACAGTATTAACACTACGGCGACGAGTATCGCAATGAGCATTATCTTTTTCTGCAATAAAAAGTGCATGTATAAGGAATATTTTCGATTTTAATGGAACTTCAAAAATTATATGCTGGTCACCTTTCGAGCCCGCTTTTGAAGTTCCTGGGCCTTATCCAGCTCAGTGCCACCCTTCTCCGTATAAAGCGTTGCCTGATTTGCATGGAACTCGACCCGCTGTATCGTCTCGCTCTGCTCCATAACGAGCGTCTGAATGCGCATGAATAGCGCATGGACATCTTCAATTGACTTTTCCAACTTGCGCAGCTCGTTAAAGCGATCCATGAGATCTCGCAGCGTCTGCCTCTCCTTTTCCGTCTCTTGCAGTATCTATGGAAATCAATCATTAATAAAATTGCATCTGATTTTATAATTTGTTTCATTCACTCACGTTATCTACGAACAGTTTCGTCGTTTTGTTCTCAATCAGCAGCTCAATCTCCTGTTCTGTCGCCTCCGCATTGACTATATTAATAGGACAGATCAATTTGATAATAGGTATTATGGTTTATGCCTAGTTTCGATATATACAGCTTACTGATCTTGGAATGAATGCGGAGGTTCTTCTTCACCTTCGTCTCATAGTTCTGCAGGAATAGCTCGTTTTTCTGCCACAGATTGATGTATGTCTGGTATAGGCCATAGAATAAGGTGCGTTTCATACGCGCCTCCAAGCTGTAATCCGTCTCTGGCGGCAGATTCGCTTTGAAGTCCCTAAATCGGTTCATCAGCTGATTGCCGAGGCGCAGATTTTTGTTGTGCAGCTCATCCATTTCGTTCTCTGCACAAGATCCGTTATTTATAATCATATTTAAATAGTTAAAATTCGGCTGTTCGCTATGTATGTGTGTTTACTGTACCTACCGCTAAAGGTGCGCAGATGGATTGTCTGCGCCATGCGGTCCATGGCTTCCAGATTGGCAGCGATTTGCGACAATTGATAACGAATTTCCGAATACTGCAATTAAGTGTTGAGAAACGCATTACAAAATGTAAATTAAGAAAAACAGAATGGTTAAGTTAAACTAGTTTTCGAAATTTTCAAATATTTGTGATTTAGTGGCTCACAGCTGATTTCGACCAGTGTCATGCTACAAATTTAAGATGTTACAAAGTTTAAACAACGAAAAAACCCAAAATGTTTAAATGCCATTTTGTTTCATATTATATCACGTTTGAAAAAGAAACTTTAATTTTTATTAAAATATTAATTAAGTAATTAAAATTAGTTAAAAACTGAAAACATATCCAAAATACATGTAAATTTTAATTTGGAACAGTATTAAAAAAATTTACATATTTGCCGTATAAAAGCTTAAATGTTGGGTGTTAATACTTAGTATGATATTCTTTAGCCTTAACAAATTCACTTAACCTATTATTCATGGAAGATACCAGCTTCCGGGTAGTTTCTGGGCTGAACTTGCTCCACTCCTCCAGCAGAGCATTTTTGAGATCCTGTTTGCTGGATATGCTGTGATTCCGGATTTTTTTTTTCCAGCACAAATTTTCAATAACATTTAAATCTGGAGACTGGGCCGGTGGAATTGTGATGTGGGTGCAGTTCCAGATAAGCCGAGACTGTACTATTCCGAACTTATGTTTCGGGTCGTTGTCCTGGTAGAACCGGAGAGTACGTCGGATTACTAGCTTCCCGACACTTTGGAGTACATTTTCTTTTTAGTATATTAAGTTACACATTCTTATCCACTGTTATTTCAATAAAAACCAAATTTCCGACGCTGGCTGCCGAGATAGATGCCCATACCAGGACTTTTCCTCCGCCGTGCTGGGCTGTTGCCTTTAAGTTTTTGGGATTCAGCTCAGTGTTGTAATATCGTCACATATATTTCCGTCCGTCCGAGCCAAATATGTTTAATTTGGACTCATCTGCAAATATGACTGTGTTCCAAGACTCCTAATCCTTGGCTTTGGTGATGTCATCCTAGACCCTCTATCTTTTGCTCTTATAAATTGCTTTTCTGTGATACTCAGGCCTTCAAGTCATAGTTGTGCAGAACCTGGTTCACAATTTCCACACTGAACTATTTCTTTATTTCATCCTGCACTTATTGAGTCAATTTTTGAGCCGATAGCTTAAGATTTCCCCTTATTTTCCTGATGATCCTCCGCTCGTTCTGTTCGGTGAAAATATTGTTTGGTGCCATCCGCCCTTGCCCTCCATCCAATTTTTTTCGACGAAACTCTAAATGATGGAGAATACAGTTGAGGTGTTTAGATTGACCATTTTAGCTATTTGGCGATATGAATATCCAATTTTAAAGTGTTCCAGGATGAGTTTCCGTTGTTCAATGGATATAACTTAACTGACTACGAAGTATTAGTCTATTATACTGAAATACCGACCTAGCTGGTGGGGAAACCCCATTTTAGTAGGGTCATATATTCATTTTGGTGGTTAATACATGTACCTGTCGTCGGCCTTTGGAATTTTTGAAAAATAATGAATAATTAGTTTTTGGCAGGCAATTAAAATGTTTTCTAGACACCGTTCAAAATAAACTGTGAGACGCTGTATGTAGTTGCCCTTGCATGTGTGCATATGTATAGAGAAAATAATAATAAGTGTATTTGCTTGAATATCTAAGCAATATACCAATTCGATAGGTAAAGACCTCTCTCTTCGTCTATATATCTTGTTGAATTAAACTTTTACTTCGATATTATTACTAAGCAGACAATATCCGCGATGTTGTCGCAGCGAAGTCAAGTGAAATAATTGAGTTTGCTGCTCCACACGCGACCCCGCAATATTTCGACGCCTGGGCTCTGCTTGGGCCCAGGCTATAAGAAAAAATCATGTTTTTTATTGTCTGCTTAGTGATAATACTCTCTGCAAGTGTATTCACATATATTTAAAATGATCTATCAGATGTTGCACTTGGGTGATAAAAAATTTGTTAACTGGGGCAGAAGGTGGGCGTGGCAACTCACTATTACTGTTTAGAAAAAATGTAGCAAATGTATAATATTTGTTTGTATGTATTTAGTTAATTAGACGCTGCTGTAAGCCACAGGTTATCACGGGTTTGCCGCTGCCGTAAAATAATTCACGGCTGCCGTCGCTGTCGACGATGGAGCTGCCGTTGACGTTGCTGTTGACATCGACGTCAACTGATTCATGATACCGGTTAACATGTTGATAAACAGTTTGGCAAGGCACACACACACACACAGACACACACACAGACACACACACAAGCACACACACTTTGGTTGGTTTTAATATTTCAAGTAACGATTTCATATTATTTTCAAATCATTCTTGATAAAATAAATAAGTGTAAAACTTTCAGGTTCATAATTAAGGAACTTAATTTTATAAATTCAAAAATTTGACGCCGAAATATTTTACTCGCAGTTATTGAGTTCTTGATCTAAGAAATATCAAGACATAATTTCAGAATGCAACAGCTATGCATTGAAAGAAGCAAGAACCATAACTCAAAACCCAAAAACAGTCTTAAATTTTGTTATTTCGTTCTTAGAAAACAGGAAATAACGTTTATCTAAATATAAATTTTAGTGCGTCTTGAAATATTACAAAAAAAGTTGTTGTACGTTTTAAGCAAATTTAACTTTTATTTTTTTTTTTATTTTACGACTGAGTTTGTATCGGAGGTGGTGATAAATTTTTGAGATATCTTGTTTCCACAACTTTTGACCGATGGTTCCCATGGCAGCTATATGATACTTATCCACACACACACACACTTACCGGATTCAGAATGGCATCCACATTGGTGCCCTGATGCGTCATTTTGGTGCGTTGATCCTTATTGTTGTTGTCACCACTGCTGTTGTTGCTGTTGTTGTTGCCGAGTGTTTCTGTGGTGGCGTTGTAAACGGTGAGCAGCAACGAACCATTTGAGGAGGATGACGTTGAGTTGGCGCTCAGCGAGCGCTGGAAAACAATTAACAAATATTCTTTATCGGTTAATAATATCGGGTTCAAATTGTTATTTTTTTAATTGGCATCGTTATTACATACGACGCAACTTAAACTAGTAGTTATTTCGGCTTCAATTGGTTTTCGGTTAGTGATCTCTGATTTCTGCTTACTTATCCCCTCCACCCACTGCACCGCTTGCACGCTATCTCTGTTACTCTCACACCCACCTGCTGTGTGGTCGCAATCTGGCTGTGTAATGAATAATGAATAGAAGGTGGCCAACAGAAAAAAAAATATAACTAACTGCTGTTGGCAATGTAAGTTTTGGGGATAGCCCCGTATGGTCTGTCTAAGTTTTATCGCTCTTATCTCCTCGCAATCTAGGTGCTCACTGGTACTGATAAACGCCAACTCCCCACACCATACATTACTTAACACTCAGTTCGCACTACCCACACTCCTTCAACTCCCCACACCCAAAATGGCCAGTTCAAATGTGTTAATGCGGGTCGTGGAATGTAGCGTAGTGTTGAAAAAGTCATGCAAGAAATTTGAGCAATGCAAAATACGAACAGTGGGGCTACGATTGAATTGAATAGAGCGGAAAATGTTGTGGGCATTTGACAGTCTTCTGTCATTTGCAAAACTTATTTAGCTTTGAGTATACGTTTTACCAGACAGAAAGTATTCATATTAGATTTATAACACCAAACCCATAATGCATGATATGTATGTTTAATATCAGTTTATTTAGTGAAATAGTAAGATTTTGAATGGAAATAGAAGTAAACAATTATTGATTGATGGCATGGTTTTAAGTTGGTAGACGGGAGTAGTTTGCTTAACTAGCGCAGTGAGGCAGTGGATACGGAGTTGGTCTCTTATCCTAGCAATGGAAGAATCGTTGATTTAAAATGTATAAATTTGAATCTCTGTTTAAAAAGCCAAGTTCCGATGTGTGATTCGTTTAAGAAGTTCATCGGAATGAGTTTTCAAAGTGACTTTTCCAGAACAAGCACAAAGTCTATGTGTGAGTGTTGAATTTCCGTTAAGCGTAATAGCTGCACTGGATTTATGTCTCTTTTTATACTATGATACCGAAAGTATGTATATAGTATATTGAGTTTGTGCAATGTCCGTCCGTCTGTCCGTCTGTATGAACGCGCGTTTCTCCGACACTTTTAGGAATATAGATACTGGAAAGTACCCCCAAAGTTAAAGTGTCAAGGCTTTGGTCCTACGTACACTAGGGAGCTAGAAAATCGATAAATTCGATTTTCGCAAATCGATAAAGCCTCATATCTCTAACAATTTTATGGATACAGTTAGCAATTTTGGTTGGTAAGTTGTTGGTGATGTTCTTCAAAGATCGGCATGTGCCACGCCCACCTCCGACGCCCCCAGCCCCCGCCCCTAAAATTTTTAAATGGCTATATCTTCCGCAGTTTTTGAGTTGGGAATTTAGTAGGTATATTACTGCTAGTCGCCTTTAAGAACCGATAACAAATTTGTGTTGCTACGCTGGTAACCTTCTCCATGTATTCGCATATCATTTTTTGGACCACGCCCACAACCGCTGCCCCAGGAACTTCGTCCCTAGAAATTTACAATGCGCCTATCTTCCATAATTTGTAAGCTAGATCACCAAATTTTGATAGTATGTTAGATAGTTAAAAAGTGTTACTATATCCACCTCAATCTGCAGAGCAAACTTGGACAGTTTGGACAATTTCTTTGACGCACACAACTTATGGTATAGTAGTATTTCGCTGTGGGTTACGTCCGACTGCTACGTTCTCTCTTTTAAGGTTGAGTTACTTATAATAGCTATTTCTTAATGAAATTTTGCTATCGAACCGCAAAGATTTCTTATAAAATTCATTCTTTGAACAATTTCTTAGGGATTTATTTTATTAAATTCTTTTATTTTTAGCACAGTTTTAAGATGAATTTTGTAATAGATTTGTTTGCATTTTGCCTCACTGTAATCGCACACAAATGGCAACAAAAGCCGTTAGTACCTCCCACCACCCAATACTCAGACACATTTGTTGCGTTAAAGCCTTATAACCTATAAAAAAAAAATATAATAAAATAAAAAACATTTAAACTTACCTGCAAAAGCTCTGGCAGCCTATCTCTGGCCATTGTGTTTGTATGGGTTTGTGTTCAGATTGTTGTTGTTGTTTTAGTTTAGCGCTAATTTTTTACCGTTTCATTCAGGTATTTATACTTCGTTTTTTATTGTTTTTGGAGCACTTGTTGGGGCATAAATAATGAAGCGAGTTTTTGTTGCTTTGCATAATCGACAGAGTGCACTTTTGGTTATTGTTGTTGCATTGCTTCCTCTCTTCTTCTTCTTTTCTTCTTCTTGCGGTTTTGGGACACTTGCACGACGTCAGCAGCTGTGCTTTAACTGTGCGTATACTTTTTTTCTGCCACCAACGGAGCAGTTACGCGCGAGAGAGTGACGTGCCCGTATACGAGAAAGAGATAGAGAGCGAGAGTGTGAGAGAGAGATAGGGAGAGAGAGATAGAGAGCGATATGAAAGAAGATAAGTAACGGTGATATCGCCCTAATATTTCGCGTTGCCCTTGTGTTTGTGTAGGTTCATTGTTGTTGTTGTGGTGTGTGTTTGTGTGAGCTTTGCCTTATCACATTTACACAAGCATTAGCATTTGTATTTATATATACATATGTATGTATTTGTATTTGTATGTGTATTTGCAGTGGCTTTGGTGGCTGCAGTTTGTTATTAGTGTATCGACGTCCATTCGATTACTATGCAAAAAAAAAAAAAAGTTTCAAAACAAATAGCAAGAAGCTTTTTAAAATTATTATAATGTGGTTAATTTTTTTTATTTATAACTCAGATCTCTCCGCGCCGCACGTTGCCTTAGAACTGAAAGCGCCGGTCGCAAAATAAAAGCCATACAGCTCCTCCGCTTTAGAAGCTGCCAGCTGAGATTCATTTCAATTTAAAGATTAGCACACACACACACACATGCATGCACATGTACATACATACGTACAAAACACAAACAGATACACAAATTTAGTGAGATAAAGTTATGTATTATGTGTAAGTTAGTTGTCTGTTTGTCTGTCTCTGTGCACTTTTTGGGGCTGTTCTAGAAATTGAACCGGTTGCGACGCTCTATGATAAATGTGTTAATTGCCTCTTTTTATATTTTTACAAGTACAATGTTTAGCGGTTCCAACGACGACGACGCTGATGACGACGCCGTTCAATTGAAGGTAGCGACGTCGAAGTCGACGTCAACATTTAAGACGGCATCGGCAGCGGCCACGGTTCCAAAAGTCACTTGCGCTAATTAGTTGAACTTTTTGCCTATTGCTTTTTTCCCAGTTGCTATTGTTCTTGCGGTTGCAAAACGCTCATAAGCTTCGACGCCGACGCCGACGCTGATGTCGGCAGCAACGGCGCGTCGTTGCAAATTTATACTTCTCTTTCCCATTCTCATTCTCTTTCTCGTTCTCGAATTGCCAGCAAAAAGCTAACGACTTGACTTGCTGTTCAATTCACATTTCAATGCATTCCAATTACTGCAATGGAACGGTGTGAGGAGCAAATTGATATCGGGTAATAAAGCATGCATGGCTACATATACAACAATATCTGTAAATGTGTACATAACTATTTACATATGTATGTATGTATTAATGTACATCTGATGTGCCTTACAAATGGAATGTATTGTTAGTTAATAGATGTATCTCATAATAAAAGCAAAATAAGTGCGTACATACATATCTATATATGTATGTATATATGATATACACGAGACATACATAGGTTGAAGAGAATGCCCAAGTTCTTATATGCATAGTTGTGTGCAGCCCCATTGCATGAATATGAGTGTGAGTGTGAATGCGGGTTTGGGTGACTGTGTTCCCGTTTTTGACTCATACAATCGAAACTTTGATTTATCAGCGCAAAGACGAAATGACGCGGCGTTGAACTCCGCTGAATGTTGAATACTGGAAACAAAATCTCTTTAAATACGAGGCAAGATGTATATACGAGCATATATGCACTCCTATACACATACATAAGTGCTACTCGCTTTATTTATAGAGGCATGACTCAGGCGACACAAGCAAAATTTAACAAAAACAGAAACCCTCGAAAAGCTGGTAATGAACTGAAAGCACACCTTTTGCGAGAAAGAAAGCGAGAAAGAAAGAAAGAAATAAAGACAGAAAGAAAGAGCGGGAGAGAGAATGAGAGTAAGACAAGGAGAGAGTATGGCTTAACTTGTATAATAGCCGATATTTATCTGCATTCCAGCTCCCTTCAAAATGTTTAAATTAAATGCAATTGATTTGAGTTACAATAGTGGCCAAGATTGACACTTTTCTACTTAAGATGAAACGATCTCTAATTAAGCTTATGCAATGATGATTTGTTAGAATTAAGAATACGCAATAATTATTAAATAGAATCAAGTGTACACAAGACTTGTTTAATAGAATTGCGTATACTTAATTTGAGATATACAGTGTCTTCAAGCTCATATCGGCCATTGTCTAGCAAAATATTTAATTGCCTGCCATAAACTAATTATTCATTATTTTTCAAAAATTCCACAGATCGATGGCAGGTACATATGTATATTAACCACCAAAATTAATATATGTTTGGCGACAGTCCAATACTGAGTTGAATCCCACTTATGGTCAACAGTCAAGCATGGCGGTGGAAGTGTCATGGTATGGGCATCTATCTCGGCAGCCGGTGTCGGAAATTTGGTGATTATTGAAACAACAATGGACATGAATGTGTACCTCAATATACGAAAGGAAAATGTTCTTTCCGGATCTACCAGGACAAAGATCCCAAGCTTAAGTCCGGAATAGTACAGTCCTGGTTCAGACCGAACGGCCCTCATATGATAATTCCACCGGCCCAGTCTCCAGAATTAAATGTTATTGAAATTTTGTGGGCTCTGCTGGAAAATAATATCCGGATTCACAGCATTTCCAGCGGAATCACAGCATATCCAGCGGAATCACAGCATATCTCAAAAATGCTCCGCTGGAGGAGTGGAGAACCTACCTGGAAGCTAGTGTCTTCCATGAATAACAGGTTAATGAAAGTGGTTAAGGCTAAAGGTTGTTATACTAAATATTAACATCCTTATTTAAGCTTTTATAAGCCAAATATGTAATTTTTTTAAGACTGGTCGAACTAAGTTTTCATATGTATTTTGGATATGTTTTCAGTTTTTGACTAAGTTTAATTAGTTAATTATATTTTAATAAAAACTAAAGTCTCTTTTTCAAATGTGATATAACATTAAACAAATTGCCATTTAAACAATTTGCGGTTTTTTCCTTGTTTAAACTTTATAGCACTTTAAATTTTTTGCTTCACACTCTTCGAAATGAGCTTGAAGACACTGTATTTATAAATAACGGCTAATTTATTTCCAAAAACTCTTATACTGAGCGGTCCAATACTCACTTGATGTACGTTCGGACTCATTTTTGAGTTCGCACTAAATAAAGTGATAAAATATCTTAAAAAAAAAAAAATATCTAAAAAGTGTAGACTACTAATGACGTGTAGGGTCAGCCAATAGGTACGTCCAGGGATGTAGAACTTAATATCTAAATTCGAGTTCGATTAAGCCAAATCTCTTAGCTAAGTAATCTGAAAGTTAGTTTCTTTTTATCAGCTACTCACATACATACATACATTATAGTTTTAATTCACTTCTACGGATGCACTCCTTGGTATCGGCTGATTACAAATTCTCTATGTTCTACGAGTGCATGCATCAGTTTCAGTATCAGTATCAGTGGCAGTTTCCGCTTCGCCTGCAGCATCAGCATCAGCATCGGCATCAGCTTTTGACATCAGTTTTATCATCAAAATGAGCTTCAACACCAGCTTCATCGGCTTTTCAACGCATGGCAGCATTTCAAAAATATTTGTATCCGCCGTGTGGACAGCCTTTGTTTTGTTTTATTTTTTATTTTTTTTTTATTTTTTCATTTTTTTTTTTTCTGTGTGTGTTGTTATTCGTGTTGTGCTTGTTGTTGTTATTGTCGTTGTCCTCGGCTTCATGCTTTAGGGAAGCATTGTTTACAATTTATTTTGTCATGTGTCGAAAATTGCAAATTTATGAGTTTTTGATGAGTCTTTTTGTGCTCGTCGGTCGCATCGCTCGCAGATATTTGCTCTTATGTGGGTCAACACACATGCAAGCACACGCACACACACGCACACACACGCACACACACGCACCGGGCACATCCTGTCCGTTTGAGCTGAGTTTTTGACTTTTGATTAAATTTGCACTGCCAAAACTATAAATGCCACACTGGCATAAATGGCAAAAAATAAAATAACAATATAAAAATATGTGTTTTGTTTTTGCTTCTAGTGCCACCAAAAATGTATACAAATTGCCTTTAAAGCCTTTAAGATGCATGTCTATTGGAGTGTGTGTGTGTGTGTGTGAGTGTGTGTGTTTGTGTGAGACTGTTGAATTGGTTGGGTCTTGCAGCCTTGCGCCCAATATGGAAGCGACGTCAATTTAAATACGCGCCCAAAACTATGCATAATTTTTTGTTAGTATCTTGAAATTTCCATAAAAGTCACAGGCGAAGCATCGTCAGTGCTAACTGCAAGGAATTTCTATCCCTCTCTCTCTCTCTCTCTCTCTCACTCTCTGTCTCTCTCTGTGTGCTTCTGTGTTTCTGCCAGGTCGTGCATTCATGCATACACATACACACATGTGGCCATCATCAACGTCATAATGATGTGAATTATTCATTGCCTTATGCCTCAGTTGATGTTTTAATTAAACAGCATTTTGTAGAAGCCAGCAACAAAATAGGCGACAAAAGCGCTTCTGAGTGTGTTGATAAAGCTGGCGATGATGATGATGACGGTGATGACGAAGGGGGATGAAGCTGAAGTGTTGAGGTGTTAGAGTGACCAGGCTCATGCATAGCAAATTGATGGTAGTGGACAATTTAAGCACCAACCTCAACTCTCCCTTACTCTTTGTATACCCTGCATTGAAAACTGGTGAAAAGCGGATTGTTTAAGAATACTTTACTTTGTCAAAAATTCTTTACCTTGTAAATCCTCAAATAGTTTTGATGAATATCAATTTGAAATTGCTATAATTTTATCGAAACTGAATTAATTTCCAAAAAGCAAAAGTATTCTAATCATTGTTCGACACTATAATATAATGATTTGGGAAACTTTTTATCACAGACAAACAAATATTTAAATCTATAAGCCCCACTTGTAGTCATGAAAATCGCATGGAGACGTAATGTAAAGATGGGGGTAGCAGAGATATGCATATTTGTATATGAATAAATTGGAGAAAGAGAGAGAGAGAGAGAGAAAGAGAGAGTGAAGATTAAAAGATAATATGTAAGAGGGCGAAACGGTTAAGGATAGACATATAGCTTAGAAAATATGGAGGGATGGAGAGTAACATAAAGAGAGAGAGAGAGAGAGAGAGAGAGAGAGAGAGAGAGAGAAAGAGAGGGAGAGAGAGAGGGAGACAGAGAGAGAGAGAGAGAGAGAAAGAAATAAAGGAAGAGAAGATTAATGAGCGGGAGAAAGAAAGAAAGCAAGTTAGTAGGAGAAAAAGCTATGGTGAGAGAAAAATTGGAGGAAGAAGAGACAAAGAATTAGGGAATGTTGGGAAAGACAAAATAAAAGATAGAGGATAGCTTGTGAATAATATAGAAATGGTAAAAAAAGAGAGGAATAAAAAGACAAATTATAAAATATTACTTCAAAGTATGAGAATCGCATAGAAAGGCAACATGTACACATATTTACTAATACTTTTTATTTTAAGCACAAAATAATCTTGATCGCAATGATTGTCTCTGCTCTGGTATGCGCAAATAGCAATTTGTATTGTGCAAAGGATTGGTTTTGAAGGAAGCCACTAGTAGATGAAACTTAACGTGAAATCAACGTCGCAGAAACAGATTATCAAGTTGCCGCATCCGCTTTGGGAGGGCGGTTGGTAGTATACCGTTAAAGTGCAGTCGGATGCTGTGTGGCACGGCTTAAAGCACGTTGGCGTTGCCAACCATCCGAAAGGCATAAAATACAGAGGCAGCCGCAATGGCAACGCCAATTGCCAAGTTGCATTATTTATCGCATTCGCGTTATTTGGTTCGCGGGAATGCGGGCGGGCGGGCGGTACGGAGCGATGCGCTGCGGTACGGTACGGTGCTCGGTGGGTGTACGGCTGGGATAGCTGAAAAAAAAAAAAAAAACTTAAAATGGTGCCACTGCCATAATGGCGGTCGTCGTCGTTGGCGTCCTTGTCGCTGGCACAGCGGATGCTTGGCATTTATTGCAAGCGACAATATTTCGCTGCCTGGCTGCACCAGCAATGGGAGCAGCCACATGGCCTGCATCCTGCATCCTGCGTCCTGCGTTATGCCTAGTATGCGCATCCGTCTGCATGGCGCTCATAGACGCGACTCCCGCTTCCGCATAATAGTGAGCGTGTCCTTGTTACAGTGATCGAGGTGGTTGGATGGTTGTACTATGAGTGGCTGCATTACCGCATCTCGCATCTCGCATCTCAGCTATTTGTTTATAATAAAGCCAAGCGAATTTTTTCACAACCAATCGCAACAACGACAACGGCTTTGAAACCGTTTATCCAGCGGATATACGCTGCTGGTACACATCATCTCCTCAATTCATTTTGAAGGCACTGAGGCGGACAGGCGGCATTGGAGAGCTGTCGGCAGACGACAACCTGCCTGCTGCCAGTATCTGCTGCTTATATATTTATGCAAAAAAAAAAAAACAAAAAAAAAAACACACACATAATTTGTTATTTCGTTATTTCGTTCGAGCGCCTGGCAATCAGTGTGCGATGATGTCCTCCTTCTTCCTTTGGCTTGTCCTGAGCCTGTCCTGAGCTCTCCTCTGGCTGTCCTTTAGCTGTCTGTCAATGCCATCGAGCTGATTGTATAAAGCTAACCGCTCTGCTCTCTCCATCTCTCTCTCTCTCTCTCTCTCCCTCGTTCACAGTCTGTCTCTGTAAACGGCTTAGTTTTGTAATCAAGCTGGCATCGGCCCTCAGTCAGTCAGATAGTCAGTCAGTTAGCTAGCCAACCAGCCAGCCAGCCAGCCAGCTAGCCAGTCAGCCAAGGACACGCATGTCGCCATGCTAAGGCCTTCAACTGAGTGTGTGTGTATGTGTGTGTGTTTGTGTGTGCTGCAAGTGTTGACAGCTGTAAAAGCAAAACAGCATTAGAGCATTACAGCATCTGCTTCTTGCTGCTACTGGCACACACACACACACACACACACACAACCAGACACCTGAAGCCGCTTAAATTTCACTGCAAATCGCCTTATTCGGACTTTACACCTAAATATGTGGTGAGCGTTTTAGAAGATGCGGACTTATGATCTTGCCCACTTTTGCAGAATTTTAAAGTTATTTTGATGAAATCAGATCCGAATTCACTATAATAGGTACGTTGCATTACCAAAACAAATATATTTTTTTCCAGTTTTTAATTGTTGGAAATGCTGTGAAAAATCTCAAGTATTGTGGCAAGTAAGTCCACCTAATAAAAAAGAATTTAATACTTTTAATACTTTAATCGTAATAAATTGGCTAAGCAAATGTTTTTATAATACTAGAGAAAAGTGTTTTGATTATTTTTTTAAAATAAACTATACACTGAAAAATAAGTTTATCAGTTTTGCAACGATACATAAAACATCAATAAAAACCAAATTAGTTGTAGTATAAATGTATACATACGTATGTATGTATGTATCTCTATCTCTATGAATAAATATTACAACAAGGGTGTTAAATTTAATCAAATTTGTATTCAGATTCTGGTAGTTTACGTAAAGCTTATGCATTTTTTCCAAATTGTTTTCGATAGTACTGATTAAAATATTTACAACATAATCTAGCAGAGTGTCCTTAAAGATGCAAATATTTATTATGTGATTTTCCGACTCATTTTATTCAACATTTGTTAATATTTCTTTAAAAATATTATACAAACATTTCAGATAAAAACTTTCAATCAGGTTGTTAACTTCAATCTGGTTTTACACTTTGGCTTATAGTTGAATTTTTCCTTTATTTCGGAAATGTTTATGACAGGCCAAATGCAATGGGATCCATTCAAACTTCCCCCCCTTTAGATACTCCTTTTGCATTTCATCCACGGTCTACAATATTCGAATTCATAATATGGCATTAATTTATTTATGAAATTTTCGCCGCTTGAATAATTTACTCATACCACGATGTCGGAAAGGGGGCGGGGCAAACAATGCACACAAGTCTGAAACAAAAATCGTATTAAATTACCAGTATTTATTTGCTATCCTTATTCCTGTTGCTTCTATATGTATACATATCTATGTATATATAAACTCGCAAACAATGGACGATAAATGGAAAATGACTTAATAACCAATACACTTTACCTTTATTTATGTGTAAATAAAACGTTAATCAGCATTATAAGCATCTGTATGAGAGTGGGGTGTGTATGTGAGTGTGGGGTGGGGGGGGGGGGGGAGGGCTAGGGAGAAGGTAGCTGGTTGCGCTGGCGATTAACGCAACCGGCGGCTACTTTGCGGTAATTGAAGTTTTTGAATAGTAAATAACAAACTGCGCAACTCCCGGGGCCAAAGCCTGTAATATATCAGATGCTGCCGTACTAACAATAACACAAATAGAAATAAAAATATTTGCACAAAATGTTCGAGGCTGTGGCTAGGGGGGTTTTGGGGGGTTGACGGGGATGTGGGGATGTGGTGATGTGGTAGTGGTACTGGTAGTGTTTGTATAGAAAGCCCTAGCGCTTATTGTGTGCGGCTCACGTACTCGAACCCCAATAAATATTGATGAGCACACAAACACAACATTAAAACGCTGTGCGTAAAATGGCAGTATAGGGCTAGTCGTCCAGCCAAAAGGAGGACATGCTCGTCCACTTCCAATCTGTAACCTCCAGCCGACCAGCCTCCAACCCCCAGCCTCCATCCAAAACCAAATCCAAATCCCACCTCCTAGCCTAGCCCCTCACTAATTTGTCTTGCCAGCAACAGTTATGGCCAGTAAAATTTAATAACAATAATAACATCGCTGGCCTAGAACAAGGGCAGCTTTATGTGTGTGTGTGTGTGTGTGTGTGTGTGTGTGTAGAGTGCTCAAGGTTTTTTTTGAAAATGACTAGTCGTATGCATTAAATATTTATAGCCAAAATATATATGCCTTAAATTACATGGTCCAGCCACAGGCAACGAGATGCGAGCAACAAGTATGGAAAAGTTTGGGCTTGGAAAATGTTTTAGAATAAATATGTAAGCTGATGTTTATTTGCAAGCGATAGCAATAAATAAATGCTTAAATAAAGGCTTAAATAAAGGCTTAAATAAAGGCTGTGAGGTTGAAAATTGTTTCAGGTATTCGTTGTTGTTTTGGATCTAAATGGAGTTATTATACCGGTTGATGTAATATATTAATTTTTTATTGTATACATATATATACATATGTATATTTTTATTTAATTTCAGTTCCGGTTCTGGTTTTGAATTCGACTTGCCTGAGCATTAATCTAATTAAAATTATATATGTGGAATATTGTGACGGCAGATAAAATATTCATTAAAAAATCATGAAAATCAAATTCTGAGAAATCATCTGTAATCCTCCACGATGTTTCAACTTTGAAAACAAATCCATGCCGAAGAAGTTTAAAAACAAATTATCGATTAATGTTTTTTTTTTTTTTAAGTTTTCTAGATCCAAAGCAGCACAAAAAACTTAATTTGTATGAACATATGTAAACTCGTGTGGCAGCCCTCGCGCGACTATGGGGAATGGCAAAAGTTAGTAATTGAATTGACCTGCGGATTGGCCTTTCGGTCAGGTTCATGGTCTTCGGTTCAATTCGTTGGTAATTTCTATAATAGGTTTACACTCAATCTGCCTTTCCCACCCCGCAAAAATTTTTGGTAAAGTTTTGTGTGTGTTTTTTTTTTGTATTTTGAAAATTAAAGTGTGTGCGTAAGTTTATCTGATAAAAATGCAAGAGACATTTTTAAAATTTGCTTCTGATATGATATATGAAATATTTTGATTGAAAACTTTGGTCGACCTTTAAGAAAATGACAGGAAATCACTGATTGAATTTCGAGGAGAGTGGGAGCTTGGAAGTAGTGGGAGACGTAGTGGCGTAGAATATTGATTATTCAGTGTGCATAGCTAATCAGTGCAACATTACCTACGCCGGCAGCGACATACAAATAATTTTAGTAATTGGCCGCGCCGACAAAGCGGAATGCACACGAATGTAAATCACCCATTCACACACACACACCACAATTAAGTTGGCGTGGCGCAACAATGCAACGGGATAGGACTAATTATGTTGCTGTTGAAGTTGCATAAGCCTTGCTTCGTTGGGTTGCTTGCTGGTGACAGCCCTGCAGCCACAGATGTTCAATTGGAATCCGAGATTCGAGTTGCAGATACTGCAGCACGCATGAAACAATTGGGAGAGTGTATCGAGCAACTTGCGGCTGTGGCTTCATTTCAATTACGCTTGCATTTAAGAGAACTTTAATTTTATTGCCACCGCATACAATGTAACCATTTGCAGGATGTGTCCCATAAATTGCAGCAAACGGACTAAGAACGTGCTCTTTAAAGCTGAGCTCGTTTCTTTTGAATTCCGTCGTGTAGTGGGCGAAATCTTGAAATAATTCGACTATAAAATACCAGAAGGCTATAGGCCGTATTTATTCCGATATTGATTTGATTTGTGTTTGTAGCATGATAACACGCATATTTTGAAAGAAACTCTAAGCCAACAGGGCTATGTCGGATCGGGTAGTGATGATGATCGGCAATATACATATATACTAATTGATGTCTTCTTCAACGCAATACAAAGTTATAAAGAACAAGATAGAACGTTGCAGTCGGACGTAGCAGTCAAGAAATACTGTCCAAGTTTACTTTTTGAATGGGAACACATTCTGTTAATTCTCTGCTAAAATATGTATATGATTTGCATATAAATGAGCGTGGCTTTTAAAGACGGTGAGCACAATTACACGGGGAGAGCAGACACAAAAAATTGTATAAGCGACTTTCATTCTTAAATTCCAGAGACATGGGCTTTTCGAGATTTTAGGGGCAGGAGTAGGCGTTGCCCAAAAAAATTATAGAGAAGTTTCCTAATAATCTTCCTACCCAGTTTGGTAACTAACTAACTTGAATTGCGGGGGATATGGGCATTTATCGGTTTTAGGGGCGGGAGTGGGCGTGGCCCAAAACAATTTCTAAGTTTGGTAACTGTAGCTCTTAAATTGCGGGATATACAGGCTGTTTGGTTACGCAGGTATCCGCGCCAAATAAACATTTAAAGCAGCTTCGCTCTTAATATTTATCTCTTTGATAAGTTATGCTCTGCGCAGCATAAAGAGCAAATTAACATAACTATCATAACTGTTGTTTTGCATATGCTCATCGGCCTTTCGTTTTATTGCATTTTTCACCTTGCTTGCCCTTTGCCTTAGCTGAGCGCAAGCAGCAGCTGCAATTCGGCAGCTAATTAGTTCCTATTCGGTCAATCGGGAATTCAAGTCGCGGCACGGTATTCGACACCGCTTGCCAAAAAACAATTCGTACAATTAAAAGTGTAAAGCTCAACTCGGAGCTTATAATTAACAATTGTACCTATTTTTAAGCTTGGCCACGAAGGCAAATAAACTACATTTATAGAAAAGCAAATTTCGGTGCGTTTCTATTTATTTGTTTTACTTTGAAAAATTCGATGGCACTTATCGTTTTTTGTGGGCGGGAGTGGGCGTGGTCTAGCTTGCAAATTACGGGAGTTATGCGCATTTTCAATTTATAGGGACGAAGCTCCTGGAAGCGGCGGTTGTGGGCGTGGTCCAAAAATGTATATGCCAATCCTTGAAGGAGGTTACCAACAAATTGCCTTTCAAGTTTGGAATCTATCTTTAAAATTTTCGGAGATTTACGGAGTTATCGAATTATAATTTCCGCAATATCGGAATTGTCGATTATGGACGCAGGTGTGGGCGTGGCAACACAAATTTGTTGTCGGTTCTTAAAGGCGACTACTAGTAATATACCTACCAAATTTGACGTTCCCTTCTCAAAAATTGCGGAAGATATAGCCAATTAAAAATCTTAGGGGCGGCAGGGATGGGGACGTCGGACCGTCGTGAAGGACCTCGCCAACAACCTACCATCCAAAATTGGTGACTGTATCCATTAAATTGTGAGAGATATGTGGATTTATCAATTTGCTAAAGTCGAATTTCGCGATTTTCTAGCTCCCTAGTGGACGTAGGACCAAATCCTTTAAGCTTGAACATTTGAGGGTACTTTCCAGTATATGTTCCAAGTTTTAAGTCTCTCAAGGGTGTCGGAGAAACGCGCGTTCATACAGACGGACAGACAGCATGACGGACATTGAACAAAACCAATATACTATTATACCTTTTAGGTATAATAGTATAAAAATAACACGTTAAAGCTCTTTCTGTTAGTTACTCTTAAGCGCTGCTTCTACTCGCTGCTGATAATCGTTGCTGTTAATCGCTGCTGTTATTCGCTGCTGTTATTCGCTGCTGTTAATCGCTGCTGTTAATCGCTGCTGTTAATGGCTGCTGTTAGTCGCTGCTGTTAATGGCTGCTGTTAGTCGCTGCTGTTACTCGCCGCTGATGTTAATCGCTGCTGTTATTCGCTGCTGTTAATGGCTGCTGTTAGTCGCTGCTGTTACTCGCCGATGTTAATCGCCGATGTTAATCCTTGCTGGTAATCGCTGCTGTTAATCGCTGCTGTTAATCGCTGCTGTTAATCGCTGCTGTTAATGGCTGCTGTTAGTCGCTGCTGTTAATGGCTGCTGTTAGTCGCTGCTGTTAATCGCCGATGTTAATCGTTGCTGGTAATCGCTGATGTTAATCGTTGTTGCTATTTCAGTTGCCGCTAATCATAGCTCCTAAGTCTCAGATGAATTTTCGTAAATGTTTCGCGTACTTGCTCGTCAAAATAAAATAAATCGTTACTGTTACTCGCGGCTGCTACACGCTGTTACCTCGTTACCTCTCTTGATTGACGCTAATCGGTGCTGTTCTGCTTCCAGATTAACTTCACACACTCGCTTCCCAAAGGATATTCAATTTGTGTACAAATCCTGCTACTCGTTACTGTTACTGGCTTTTACTCCCAACTCGCTGCAGACTCAACGCTATTGCTAATCGTTGCCAATGGTTATGATTTGTCTGTGACAAATGCGGGATCCATCATGTCGCCATTGTCATCGTCATCGTCATCGTCATCGTCATTGTCATCGACATCGACATTGGCATCGTAATTGCTTGCATCTTGCGGTGGGAAAATGGCGAACAAACGTTGAGCATTAAATGCAAATTGACGGTGTTGCACCTGAGGGCCATTATCAATGTGGCGAGACTAGGTGGCATGCTAATTGAACGAAAATCGCAGCGGTACATAGCATGTACTTATGGGATGCGCAACTGCCCAGCAAATTGATTTCGACAGTTGTCCTTGTTACTTGTTGTCGCTGGTGGACAAAGGAGCTGCCCACAGCTCTTGCGCAAATTGCGCATTACAGCTAATTAATTCATTAGCGTCAAGTGTTGGCCCAGTCCGGTCCGGTCCGGCCCGGTTAGTTGGCTAATTAAAATGCGTTGCATTTTAGCCACAAACGTCTTAATCACGCCGACTGGTTCTTGTGTCCATGTGTCCCGTACAAAGAGCGGTCGCTTCCTTGCCCATAATTCAATTAACAGGCGGCAATGCAATTTGTCAAAAGAGTTGGTCGCTTTGTTCATTTGCAGCCACTGGCCATAAATCGCAAGCGCAACGCGGCGCATGAGTTATGCACCTGACGCACACACGTACACACACACAGACACACACACAGACACACACATAGAATCAGAGTCAGAGACACGCACCTGGCGCAAGGCCTTGCAACTTGCTAGAGGCGTTGCCGTCCCCGTCCTCTGATGAGCGACAGTGTTGGCTATTTTTCATGCGTTTAACAATAGAGGCGACGATGCTGGCGACACTGCCTTGTCCTGGCCATTCATCCATCCAGTCAGCCAGCCATGCATCTATCCATCCATTAATTCATCCCATTCTTCTATGCCTGGTTAGTATCTTGTTGCGACGTCTATTGTGACTTTGCCATAACTAAGACGGTAACAACAATGGAAATCCAAGGAAGGCATCTATTTCTAAAAATCCATCGATAACTGGCTAACATTTTTTTTAATTTTTGCATATCTATTTTTGTGTTATTAGTGAAATGTATTTATTTACGAAATTTGTTAAACGTTTACGAATAAAACTTACAAAAGAAGTGGCAACTAACATCAACAAGGATTTAAAGTTCACAGCACCTTAATTATATTTATTATTTTGTCATTTAATTAAATATTATTATTTTTATAAGGTCGTTGGAAAAAATGGTTCGGTTTTTCCACATTTAAAAGGTTTGAATATTTTATTTATGAAAACAATCAATATATATATAAAATATAGATTACACATTTAATAATTTTAATCGTGGCTAAAGTTACAAATTTATGGCTCAGGCATTTCTAGAATTTATATTTGAGAGTATGTTATTTAGTTTATTTTAGTATTTTCTTTTTTTTTTGTGGATATACATATGTATATATTTACATGCTGTTAAATTTATGCAAAAAACAGATGAGAGCCAATTTAAATATAGGGCATATAGAATTCATTTTATGTGGTCATACATTACCATAACATTCGTTCAGTTTCCGATTTCGTTTTTTGACAATTTGCAATTCCAATGTTGTTATTTATGCCGTTGCTTTGGGCCTGGCTGGCAAAAGTATTGAAAACATGCAGAAGAAGAGGCAACATACATTGGAAAAAATACAGCTAAAACTTAATTTAGTTTTCCTGCACTAATTGAAACTTGGCCGAGACCCTTGATAAAGCTCTCGTCCGATGCGTTGTGCTGCCAGCTTGAGGCTGGGGCCAAGGATCCGGGTTGCGGATTCCATCTTTACACATGTGACCCTTGTCTTTTGTATTGCGTATTCTCTTTTTATCTATTGTGAAAAACACGCTGGAGAGATTAAAAAAATATGTGTTCAAGCTAAACTAAGAAAGCGCAAGTTTCGTATTTTAAAAAATGTGATCTCTTCTTCTTTCAGCTGAGCTTTCCAAATGTGAACTCTAGAAAAGATATTACATTCGAATAGGATATCATTTAGTTGAGCATTATGAACCAATTGTTATACTATTATACCAAAAAGGTATAATAGTATGTTGGTTTTGTGCAATGTCCGTCATGCTGTCTGTCCGTCCGTCCGTCTGTCCGTCTGTCCGTCCGAATGAACGCGCGTTCCTCCTACACCCTTAGAGATAGAGACTTGAAACTTGGAACGTATACTGGAAAGTACCCTCAAAAGTTAAAATGTCTTGGGTTTGGACCTACGTCCACTAGGGAGCTAGAAAATCGCGAAAATCGATTTTAGCAAATCGATAAATCCACATATCTCTATGTATTTCGCTGTCGGTTACGTCCGACTGTAACGTTCTATCTTGTTTTCATTGTTGTTGTGATATTACATACACGGACTGCAAAGTTGTAGTTGGCTTTGTGCGAAAATAAGTAGTTGCTACATATTTTTCTGCTCTTTCGTGCGAATCTATCTCTCTCTCTCTCTGCCTCTGCCTCTCTCTCTTTGCTGTCATGACGCATATAGCTGTCCGAGCCTGTCTCTGGCTTTTTGATTTCAACAAATGCTTTTCTAATCTCAATTGGTGCCGGCGGTCTTTATCCCCCTCTCTCTCTCTCTCTCTCTCTCTCTCTCTCTCTCTCTCTGTCTCTCTCTGTTCGCATCACCTTCAATGAAAATGCCTGCACATTTCTCATTTCGTTGTGTCGCCTATTTGCCATAGCATTGTCATTGGCCGCAGGCGACTTCTTCGCACACATGTCAGCAACAGTAGCAAACAGCGGCGCCACAGTGGAGCACAAAACGGCAAGAGACGGACAGGCAGAGAAAGAGAGAGAGAGAGAGACAGAGAAAGAGAGAGAGAGGGAGAGAGAGGGGTGTAGTGTGGCTTAATCTGAATGCTTGCAGGCACCTACAATGGTTCTGCTCTTTCTGCTGCAGCTAAGACGCATTTAATGGCCTGGTCATTGCCAGATTTCATACACATGGATACAATAGATGTAAAGTTTTGAGCATTAAGTATTGCCTAGCTAGCATATACATACATATATCTAATATATTTGTGTGTGTGTGTGTGTGGTTCTTATATGTCTTAAGGCACTACCCATAATACAAGCAACTTCAAGTGTTCCTCTCGCCTGCCAAGTGTTGCCTGCTTTGTGGCCAGCGCACATTTCAAACAAAAATAAATAGTTTAGATACAGATAGTATTATAATATAGATAATAAAATAATACTAATATAAATAAAACAGTTTGTCCGGTCCGTATTGACAGGTTGACAGACTCAGTGGCTGTGGTGAGCCATAAGAAATTATTTTAAAATTGAAAACTTAAATTGAAATTTGCATATCCTTAAATAGAAACAAGAGAGAACGTTGCAGTCGGTAACCGACTGTGAAATACTTTGATACCACAAGTAGTGTGTAGCCGATGAACACTGTCTAAGTCTGCCTTTCAAAATGCGGTAGATATTGGATAGAAACCTTTCTTCGAAGTTTGGCAACTGTAGCTCTTAAATTGCGGGAGATATGAGCTTTTAGAGATTATGTGGGCGGGAGGTGGTTGAAAACAATTATAGAGAATAATCCTAAAGCCAAAAAAATTTTTGGAGTACGATCTTAGTAATATACCTTCTAATTACAGGAGATATAGGCTTTTATTGGTTTAGGGAGGCGGAGTGGGCGTGGCCATACTTTACAAGTTTGGTGACTCTAGCTTACCAATAATGGAATATACACATTTCCTTGGAGCAAGTTACCTTCAAAATTTGGTCACTCTATCCTTAACTTTGTGGGAGATATGCGGATTTATCGATTTACACTTTCCGAAATATCGGCATTAGCGAATATGGCTTTTATAGGTTCTTAAAGGCGGCTACCAGAAACATAGGTGAATTTAACGATTTCAATTCAATAACTGAGGAGCATATAGGCATTTTAGGGGCGAGGGCGGCGGAAGTAGGCGTGGCACATGCCTATCGAACTCGGCAGCTATCCTAGTTACCGTGAGTGGAACTGTCGAGTAAAGGCGAAAAGACAACCACAAAATATTATTATTGGTTATTGTAACTGGTCAGAATAAGAAAATAATTAATTTATCTATTTTACTTAGCCTTACTGATTTTATGAGGAAAAAAGGGTTGTTTGTGTGCGTTTACGGTTACTGCAGCTAGACTCAACCGCTTGAACTCGGCTTGAAGCATTTGGGTTTTTAATTTCAATTTGACAAGCATTTGGCACTGTTGTCCTTGTCGTTGTGTGCCGTCTGAGCTCCTGTCTCTTTCTCTGTGCATGTGTGCGGGGTGCGACGTGCCACCCAAAAAAAAAAAAAAAAGAAAAAAAAAACGAACAGGCTCCGAAAACGTAACTGGAATTTTACAATAACTAACGGCATTTGATGATGACTTTTGGTTTTCCAAGTCTATGCGGATCATTGTGGTCTCTTTTCCCTGCTCGCGTCTAGTGTGTGTGTGTGTGTGTGTGTGTGTGTGTGTGTGTGCCTGTGCCTGTGTGTTAGCGTTTTCTTGCCAGGAAGCAACATCATGTACTACGTGCGCTTAAATCTTCGATAACTTTCGTGTTTGTACGTGACTAAAATGCAATGCGTGCACTGGGTGAAGGTAGCCAAATTTACTATAGACCAACAAATAGAATAAAAACAAAATGCGGAAAAAAAAGAAGAACAAAAAAAATGAGAATAGGAATAAAATAAAATAAAGCAGCAGCAGTAGGATGGAGGAGGAAGGGACAGTGGCATCCACTTTGACCCAGTCTCTGCCTGTTCAGTCAGTCTGGCCACAAACCGCCTGCGGCTTTTCTTAAAGTCCAATAGCCAACTGCCAGCTGATGTCGATGCGGATGCGGATGTGGATGTGGATGTGGATGTTGGCGCCTTAAAGCGCTTTAACTTAAGTGCAAAATGTACGGAATAGTCGTCAAACATTGATTTTTAGTGAGGCATCTGGCTTAGGTACAGCTTACAGTTAAATAAATGCTAGGAATGTCATTTGCAGGGCAATCAATAGATGAAATTGTTGTCGTGGTCACATTTCTGTCTTTTCTTTCTCTTATTTTGAAGTCAACACATACTTACATACTTTGTGTGGTCTAACAAAAAACCAAGCAGCTGAATCCTTGATTTCACTTAAGGCTTACAGCTTAAGCTCTAAATAGTTGTCAGTAGTTTTGTTTTCTTTGTTTTCTTTTTTCTTTTCTTTTCTTTTCTTTTCAGTTCAATAATCATATTCGATTTCAAATGTATGCTGCTTGATTTGAGTGCTATTTGAAAGCAGCCAACAGTTTTATAAGCAAGCTTACATTTTCATGCGACATGTCTTTTGAAACTTAAGGCTTGATCATGTGGTTTCCCCTCGTCTTACTTTATTTCCTATATCTTTGCAGAGGGGATGATATTTTTGTCGTAGATGTCACCGACCTTGCAAGCAATATATATTCTTGATCTGCATCATCAGCCGAGTCCATATACTCAAGTTCGTCTGTCCATCTATCTGTTTCTATGGAGACTATTTGCTTAGTCGTAAAACTATCTTGATGAAACTTGAAAAATATCCATCTTTTAGCTGCAGTCAGATGGTAAACAATCCGAGGGTTTCTTAAAGATTTCTGATATCAGCAGGTGGACATCGGCTTGTAAGAGGTGTAGTTCATTCTTGTTAATAACTACAATAAATCTTAATAAAGATTTAAGGCTTGATCGTATGACTATAATCGTATTTAATTTAGTTCTCACTTAAAAGCAGTTTAGACGAGCTTTAGACTAACCCTCAAATGGAACTGTCTTATGTCATTTAATCGATAATACCACGTTATATTCAAATTAATGCTAATGTCAATGGATTGAGTGCCATTTGAATTTTCGCCGAGTTTTGCAATTATTCAAGCAGCGAATTGCAGTTAAGGGTGTGCATGTGTGTGTGTGTGTGCATGTGTGTGTGTGTGTGTTGTGTTTGCGCCACGTTCTCACATATTCACATTTTGCCGCTTATCCGGTTTTTGCGTATTAATGAGTTTTCCAATAATTTCGAATGGGCCATCGGGATTCTGGCCGCAGTGAGGGAGGCACTTAGTATTATTGTTCGGCTCGTCATCATCAGCAGCCGGAGCAGGAGCAGGAGTCGGAGCAGGAGCAGGAGCCAGAGCAGGAGCAACGTCTGGCATTTAATCATTTATTTCGACACCAGGACGCACTGGCGTTTGCCTCAACCGGCTGACAACAACAAATTTTTTGGCAGGAATCGAACGCAACTCAATCAACAGCAATGCCAGGGATGCTGCCCCCAGCGGCATTCGGCGCTCTCCCCTGTCCTAAGTTAAACCTACAACTCGAGCAGTCTGTCTGTGTGTGTGTGTGTGTGTGTGCGTGTGTGCGTATGCTGCAGCATAGTTTGCCGCAACTTTCAATTGTTGGGGGAATTCGCCAGAACATTTTATGCCACTAGGAGTCTCGGAGCGAGATGCCGTTTCATGACGCGCTATCGACATGGATGGGCAAACTGATGTGGAGCAGCAGCAGCAGCAGCAGTTGAGGGTGGAGGCACGTGGCAGGTGGCAAGGGAGCCAAAAGGAACCGCTTGTTAATGTTAATGCTGTTAATGTGAACTTTGGGCTTGTAATGTATGTTTGATAAGTTAATTTTTCGCTGTTAGCACCCAACGAACACATTCCTAGCTGAAATGGCGAACCGAACGGAAACAAGCTTATCATTCAACCCAAATTGCCATACACTAAGCGAAAAAGCGTTCCCAGGGCAACAAAGCCATTAAAATGCTTCGGCAGCCGTACCATGTCCCCTTCAACTTCAACGCTCATCACTGGCTCCATGGAGGTAGTCATTGATCAAATCATTTATTGCCGACCCTCTGTGATTGCCATGTCAGTAGGCCCCAAACTTGGAAAGTTATTCATTAGTGTTTCAAGTTACAAGCATTGCTGGTAAAGCTCTCCCAAGACGACCTAGATATTTGATGATTAATCGGAAATCAGCTATAGGAATCAACAAAAATGCTGTCGAAGTGCATTAAAGCAAAAGATGACGACAAGTTAACTAACTTTTATTAATTAAATAAGAACAATCCAAATGTTTGTCAACACTTATTTTTAAATCTGATATGCAAATGGAATTTGTACAGTTGATAAATATGTTGCCAAGGTATACTCTAACCAAAATGATGTGTCTCGTGTGTAAATAGTCTCTGAGACAGGTACACAGACAGATGGATAAGGTATACTCTAAAATACGAATTGAAATGGAGTATGGGGACAATTAGCAATAAAACGAAGTATGTGTGTGGTATCCGACAAGTTATAGTTAAGACAGATAACTTATAGACAGATAAGGCAAGATCGACTCGGCGTTAACACTAATCAAGATTACTTATACTTCATGTGCTCGGTCCGAAATGCTTCCTTCTGCCTTTAAGATGCCCCTTTTACCCATTTGTATCCCTCAACTCATGAAACAATGTTGAATATTTGAATTAGTTAGACAGGCAGTCGGGCAAAATACTACTCAAAAATATAAATTTATGGTGATTATTTTTGTGTTCATTTCATTCACTTAGGAATCTTAGGAAATCAAGCGAAGTGTTTGAATATGATTGGCACTGCTGTTTGCTCTTGTTACTACTACTTATTTAAGTACAATGGACAGACATGGAATGGGAATTCAAGCCACAAGTTGGTTGCAATGCCATTGCCAAACACCATAGTATCCCCAGTGGTTGGTATCGTTGCCCGCCGCTTGTTATCCTTTATCCTGGTGCGCGAGCGCTCCCTTGTAATCAATGAAATTACTTTTTAGTTCAAGGCTGCCAATAGTGCTGCGAAATTAAATTATTGTTAGCCAAGGCAAAGGCAGCATCAACAAAAACAACAACAACAACAACAACAACAGCAACAACAACAGCAACAACACAAATAACAGCAAAGCGCTTCCTCTGAACGCTTGCTAATGAAGTGTTGCCAAAACGTAGATGGGATTCGAATTTGGGGCGGACTTTTGGGTGTCGGTCCTGACTCTGACATTTTTCAGATATTTTGGTCGTTTTTAGCTGGGTGTTGCATACATTTGCTCTTAATGGCTTTGGGGAATTCCAATGACGCTTATAGCCGAGCTGGCTGCCAAACAGCCAATAGCATCAGTTGAGTACTCGTCGCGGGGCATCCTCAGGGAAATTTGCTTTTGAAACTTGGCTGCTGGCTTTGCTGGTTACTTCAGCGTCGGCAAAAGACACCAAAGACACTTAAAGTCAATTGCATAAAGCAAAAAGGACCAAAACCAAAAAAAAACGCTAAAAAAAAGGGTACAAGCTTCAAGCTGGACAATAACTCGTCTATGGTCAATGATTTCGTGATGAATGATCCTTGTTTGCGCTTACACCATCCATAATCTATGGCTGCTTTCATGTCCCTAAATATTTTGCACAAAAAATACCCCGTCTTATTTTAGCAAAGAAAAAACTATATTCATGAGTCTTTGAGTTCTTTGCTCTTTACAAATGCCCCATGGATAATTTGGACTTATTATGTTTTTCGCAGCTACACTCGACTGAAATTAATTCAATTTCAGTTCTAAAGATTCTAGTGGCATGCCCTCTGGGGCATTGAACTCTTCTTCTTATGTTTTTCCTCCTCATTGCTTCGCTTTAAGAATTTCAGAACTTTATATTAAGGCTACACTATTAAATATTAATAGACCTTCAATTAATCTTTGTACGCTTGGGAGCACTTATTGAATGTTTCAAATCTTCTCTGTGGTTTATCAGTAAATTGACAGCCAGCAATTTTCGCAAGTTTTAAAATCAGTTCATTTTTCATATTGTTTTAATACACTTATAATTTTATTTGTGACATACATATGTAACACGTTTTTGAGCCTATAAGGTATATATATTGTTGATCAGCAGCATTGTCCGAGTCGATATTGTCATGTACGTCTGTCCATCTGTCCGTCCGTCCGTATATAAAAATAGATGGCAAATTTCTCTCGGTCTGCACTTGTCGCATCGACATTTTAACGAACTGGCGCAACTTTTTGTCGCAACTGCGCAACACTATTAAATCAAATTAACTTAATATGCTGCACCACGCACACAATAATTCCATCAGCGAGCCGTGAGTACCGAGTGTCCCTTTTCCCGTGTCCCTTTTCCCGTGTCCCTTTTCCCGTGTCCCTTGTCCCTTGTCCCGCATCCCGCATTCCGCATCACGGACCCAGATGCACTGGAGTGTGTGGCTGTCTGAGTACTGCTAATAAACGTCATCGATGCATCGATGCATGTCAATTAGTGTGCTGGGTTTGGGGCATCAATGCATCTTTGGCAAGTACAGCAAAAACTGCATCCCACATGAATCGCAACTGTCAATTGCCAGGCGGAAAGTGGGGTGGTGTGTGGTGGTTGGGGCGGAAGTGGAAGGCAACGGCAGCACATTGCTAGCTTACCCTTGCCGCATCTGCCAGTCAATCATCCAGATGGCGAATGATGGCAATTGCCACGCCGGATAAGCAAATGCAGCAGCAACAACAACAAGTGCAACTGCAGCAGGAACAGCCACAATGTCACATTAACAGCAATTTGCTGAGCACAGCAGCAACAACAACAACAACAACAACAACGGCAACAGCAGCAGTTAATCAGCAACTAACTGCAAATTCAAATGCCACATCAAGTTTAATTTCTTTACAGGTCCTTTTGTTTGTTGTCCTTTTTTATGCAAAGCCAGTGAAGCCTCTCAACATAATTTCCCCTAGTTGCACATGCAAATGACTATCTCATTAGCAAAAGCAACAATAAACAGGCGGAGATATCCCATATATTTCTGTATATTTGTATATTATATATATATTGATAGTTTGTATAGGAACAATCATTGTTAGGTCTCTGGTCTCTGGTCTCTCTTTACTTACATAAGAACTAGACTTGCATAATTCATAAAAAAAATTAGTTTTCAACTTTTAAGTTATATTTTATCATAAATGGTGATATGGTGTCTTCGCCTATCTATCGCCAACTGATATATGTATATATATATATACGATCCGGTCCGTCGTCGAGTCCTGAGTGGCTGAGGCAAAAATACGTAGTACCTAGTATAAATAGAACTGATGAAATCCGAGTTATTGCAAAATGTGGGGATGGACTTTGTGGGATCTTTCGATGTGTTACAACATTCATGACAAAATTATAATACCCTCTGCAATGATACAATTAAATCATAGAACATTTTCTATTCTCAAATAGAATTCAAATAGATTTTTCCCAAGTTTCTATCTTCATCGCGGAGCTCCAATAAGTATATTTCATCAAGTGCATTCATTTGTTTCCTTCGTCTGTTATTTGGTTGAATATGCTTGATTCAAATACGAGTTCCAGTGTTTGCCCCACATATGAGCAAGTGAATCTATTTTTTTGTTTATCTTGTTGCCAAAGCATATTTCATTAGTTTGTGAGTCGGGTTTGATGCTGTCATTTTTTCAGATCTCCCATTTGTTTTTACGCACACATTTAAGAGTTTGGGGGGTGAATTCATCTACTTGCCGATGGAGGGGGGGGGACAGTATGTTTGCATTTGCATCCAAGAATATGCCGCGGCACATGAGTGAGGGTGAGGGGTGAGGAGTGTGTAGTGCGCTGATTTTGCGTCGTCATCAGGTCGAGTGGCAGCATTTAATGAGGTGCAAATGAGCTTGTCTTGACAGCAGCAGCTTCAACAAGAGCGCGAAGAGTCACAGCACTTTCAAAGAAAATTAGCCTGGCAGGAGTAGGCCAAGTGGCAGTCGCCCAAGACACGCTCAAGACCCCAAACAGGACGAGTGCCGCAAAATGCTGTTGCCGCTTTACGTTTTTACCGTTTTACATTTGTCAGTTTTGTTGCTAATTTCTTCAGTTACTTTGCTTTGCTTGGCTTTGCTGTGCTGTGCTGTGCTGTCTGTCTGTCTGTCTGCCTCTAAGCTCGTCTGTGACTGTCTGTAAATTTTACATATTTCTATGGAAATTACCTTAGACAGTGAGGACGCCAGACAGACGACAGTCAGATGCGAGGCACGTAGACGTGGTTGTACCCACTTAACATGATAAGCGACAAGACACCTAACATGTTCAACACGACACCTTCACAACAGAGCCACATGTGGCAGTTGCAAGCGGCAGGAGCGCGTGTGTGTGTCTCTGTGTATGTGTGTGTGTGTGTGTGTGTATGTGTATGTGTGTGTGGTACTCTTGTACACACGCACACTAGTCAAATGCCTGCGGCAGTATCGTTGTACATCGCCTCATATCCTTCTGCTGCCGCGCCTTCTGCTGACTCGGATGAGTTTTTGCTAACACCCCTCCCCACCCCTCGCCAACAGAACCCCTCTGTCACCCGTTACTGGCGTCCTTTCGCGCTTCATGTCTTTGTCGTTGTCGTTGTCGGTTTTGTGGCTCTGGCTTGCCAGCTAGCATATCTTGCCACAATATTAAGCAAGTGCGTATACGTGTGTGGCATAAGTTGCCGCGACATTTACACTCAATTTCGACAGCCAGTCCCTAAAAACACCCAACACACACCCAGCACACACCCAGCACACACACACACACACACTCGCCGCTCAGGCCGCCCCATTAGGCATCAGGCAGCGAGTCAAGCACTCGAAGCCATTGCTTGTTTTACATTTCTGGCAAGGCACACAAATAATGAGGTTTCATATTTGAGCTCGATTTACTCTAATGAAAAAAGACATGTTTAAAGATGTAGTTTTCTCACTAGTTGGTTGGCAGGTTGCTGTTGCTGTTGCGAGACTGAAGTAATATGCAACACCATAAATAAATATACATGGACAACATATACATACATATGTACATACATATATGTACATATATATATGTGGGGGGTTTTATTACATTCAACAGTATTCATTGGTTAATATAAGATAATACAACGTCATTAATAGCTTGTAACATTAAAGTCTGCGTCTTTCCACTCGTCCACTCGCTCACCTCGACTTGAGGAACAGCTCTCACAACCTACTCCGTCAAAGGCCGAACTGCAACTCCCTTGTCGTCGTCGTCGTCGTCGTCTTCGCCGCTTCTCTTCCTCGATCGGATTCGCCGTCTTGCGAATCCGCTCTCGTTGCTCTTCGTCGTCTCGGTATCGTTGTTGTCTAGGGATCGTCGTTGTTACTCTTCTTCATGTTCGTCTTTGTTGTTGGCATTGCTCTCAGGAACCACAAACCAACCCCTTATATGTAGGTATATTTTTTTAATATTTTTATATTATATATTTATATTATTATAATTGTATTATTATAAAATAATACTGTAATGTTAAGAACTTGCCAGCAGCAAACAGAAAAGATCTCAAATTCGCTGAAGTTATGCGGACTTTCATACTTTCTATGTTCAGTTTATAAATTTCTAAGAGCTACAGATTTCAAGAATATCACATATCCTTGCAGATTGGAGTCAAGCTGTCGATATCCAGCTTTGCACTATAATTAATAACAAAACACTTTATTGTTGATATCGAAGTCCGATGTTGATGGTATTTTTTTTTTTTTTTTTTTTTTCATATCTTGGATATGAGCAAAAAGGGTGTACAGATAACAACTTATTTTTGTACTTTTATAAAATGACATCAACTCCTATATATATGTATATATATATATATATATAAATATGTGTTTTATTAAAATTTGTAAATATTATTTTGTTGGACATTGTATTCCATATAGACCAATGAAAGCAATTTTTATTGTTTATAATTTATGAAATGGATATATATGTTTATTTCAGTGTATCTATATGTACACACATGTAACATTTGAATTGAAAATATAAATTTATATTTGGCAGAGATTGTAAAGCACTTTATCACAATTGTTATTTATATGCATTGATTTTGCATTTATCGTCTGCAGCAATTTAAATTTGAACTGAGCCCAGTTACCCAGTTGAGCTTTAAGCCAATTTCTCAATGATAATTTTTGCAATTGTCATTTGATGTCTTTCAACTCGTCCTTCGAGTGTTTTCATTAGCTTTCCTCTTTGCAACAAACTATTTTCATATTTCAATGTGTACAAAAACACTAAGCAGACAAAATTTGTCATTGACAATTTACAATAAGCGAATGTTGAATTTATATAAATATTTCAGTGCCACATTTTAAAACTATTTTCGAGGCATGTAGCTTATTTGCAACATCAAACAAATTTGCTGTCGCCAAAGCGTCTTTACTTGTGTCAATAGAGATTTTGAACTTTAAATAAGTACAAATGAATAACTCTAAGCCATATTCATGCTCGATGTATTTTTGAATGAAAGTTCAATTATTTTCATTGGTCTCTATTAACACTAATCGAGGGAATGTAAAGTTGTTTATATGTATGTATATGTACATATGTGTACATAGTTTGATTTGATTTTTAGTTTGGACTAACAAATAAAATATGGCAAACGAATTTCCATTGTTTTCAAATGGAACGCTGGCTGGCGTTTACTTATATTTCTGATTGCTCTTCAGCTGCTCGGGGATCATAAATTCAACAACCTTAATATGAGGCGTGTGGCTGACCAACCGCAAAAAGTTTGCATGCAACAATCGCGCAACTGTTGCTATTTTTTTTTGTTTTTTTTTTTACAGTATTTTCAATACACTTTTGTGGTGGTGCAAAGCAAAAAAAAAAAAAAAATAAACAAAATAAATAAATAGTAATAAAAAAAGGAAAATGACTCGAGTGGAATATGCGATACTCTCATACAATAACACAAACAGCAAAGGAGTTTAAAGAAATTACTCAACACTCAATCAAACAAACATTCATTAATCATGCAACCAATTTTTTTTTTTGACACTTGCAGGGGGAATTTGAATTTTCAACAAAGTAACAAGCATAGAAAAAGCATGAAATATATTTGCATATTAATTTTTGTTTTGTTTTGTTTTTTTTTTAGTTTTGAAGAGATTTTTTCTAAATAGAGTTTTGTTCAATTTGAGATCGGTGTCCAGCTCGAAAAGAACATTTAAAATTCGGCATGTTCGGTGTGTTATTAAACTTGTGTTGCAGTTTTCGATTAAAGACACAAACACTTACATAAAGCTGCATATATTGAACAATTTAAAAGTAAAGATTATGGGGCAATATTCGATATGACTAACTATCGTCGTTGCCAGCTTATCATTACTACTATACACATTTTTCACAATCTCAACTTAAATGCAGGCCTTACATATAAATGAAAAAAAAAATTTAAAAAAAGCAATAAAATTAATACGCAAAAGCAAAAACCATTGAATGTTGCATGAATGGAAATGTTGTAACATTTTTGGTGACACAAATGTGTGAAATGTTGCAGTTGCCCTGCAGCGGTAAGGGCGTCGTCCAGGCAACGATTCGGAATGAACAGCTTTAAGCCGCTTTAAAAATGGCTAAAATCCGAATAGCAACAAATAAACTCACATCACATCACGTTGTTCTCAATACTCTGCCGAGTCTTTTTCAAATTTGCTGCAAAGGATTTCGAAATCAATTTGATTTGCAGGCAAGACGATTTGTTTCTGTTTTGTTCCGAAGGGTGGAATGCTGAGGGGTGGCTTTGATTTGAAGTGGGGCAGCTGTTGAGGCGCGAGGTTAACGGAATGCAGCCCGTTCGCAATCAATATGCAATGACAATACTGTTGCCTATTGCCTATTGTCTATCTAGCTAGCTGGTGATTCGCTTCTCGCTTTTGTCAATTTCCACGGCCCATCGCTCCCTTACCACAGTCCTAGCTGGTCCCAGTTCTCCCAATCCTGTTTGATTTCATTGTTTGGTTTGTTTGTTTGCTTGTCCGTTCGGTTGGCGAACTGACGGGTTTGGTGGATTGGTTGGCTGGTTAGTTGGTTGGCTGCCTCACTGGCTGCCCGCAGCAGCGGCAAAAACACATTTGACTTGGCATTTTAATGACGCTAACAAACAGGATTTGCATTGCTGCTCTTCCTAGTAGCCTGAACCTTAATACATTAACAAGCTAAATATACAGATTTCCTGCTGCTTTTCAAAGTATCATCTTTCACTTTTTTGCATATCGATCCAATTTATTTCTATCATAACTGGAACAGCGAACAATTGAATTATTATTCTTTTAATGGATGAGTGGGTCAATTGAGTTCCGCTTATGAAATCACTCTAAAAAATAATGGCTTTTGATAATACAATTCAATTAGATAACATTTGAGATATATATAATATGAATATCAAATTTATTTTGTTATTTATAGTGGATTAAAATGTTGAATTTCTATATCCACTTGTTGCAGAAAGCGTTTTAGTGGTTTTTAATACAAAAAAGATAAAAATTGTTTGCTCTTTTTTTTTCAAGACCAAATATTTGTGCAAATTATTTTGTAATGGAAAATCAAATTGCAACAAATTCGCAGACAATTGCAGTAAAATGAGCAAAAAACAAAAAAAAAGCCAATATAAAAGGAAAGCCATCAGAAAATGCGCTGGTTCGATTTACACTTTGTTTCATTTCCAGCCACTCCCCCTGCAACACACCGTTTTGGACCGCAGCACTCGACAGCTGTTGTAGCAATTGAGCTTTGGGGCGCCCCTCAACGAGAAGCTAGCAACAATGTTGTCGCATTTGTAACTGTCTTGCAGTCGACCAGGTTTCCCGAAACAATGCCGAGAACAACAGCAATGGCAACAAGAAGAACAGGACGAGCCAGCCTGAAGACAACTGTGCCACAAGTGTGCAAGGGGACGCAAGGAAATCTGCTATGCTCCCCCGTTTGAGGGTTACACTTTGTGGCATGGACAACCAGCAACATGCAGCGAGTTAAAGGATTCCAATCAGCACAGCTATTGTTCTTGAGACATTTGCCGAAAATTGAAGATAATTGAAGTGTAAAGCGTAGAACGGAAGTGCAGCAGTCAGCAACAGCTCAACCCCCTCCACCCATCCACCCCTCCGCTCAGCCACTCAGCCCGCCCATCCCTTTTGCCCACCCCACATCCGGTCGATGCACATCCGAAAATGCACTGCTTAACCGTCCCCAACTCCGTCTCCGTTGGAGTCTCTACTTTTGGGTGCTGAATGTTGTCCGGGGCACGTTATGCAATACAATTTTGGCTGCTTGACTGTGTGTACCACTTGCTGGGTCACGTTGCAAAAAGCATATCCTTAAGTTAAGCAGTGCTTCAATAAAGTTTCTTGACCATCAGCCATCATAACTTTATGAGACTCTAAACTTGTACTATTACCTACTTCATTTTGCTGAAAGCTGTAACAATATTAATTGGAAATAGGCATAAAAAACATTAAAAATTAAATCAGTTAATATTGAGCAGTTAGTTTACTCAATAGTGAGCCTTTCCTTGCATAACATCAGGACATAACATCAGGAACAACTTTCTTGTTTAATCGATGTGAGACTTTCAAAGACTTGTGTGTTTATCTCACAGAATTCGGTTCTCATTTGACGACATGACATGGCCGAAGAGCCAGAAGCTTGGCACAACTTGGATGATATGTACATATGTATGTATATCAAAGATTGCCTGAGTGACATTCCTTGTCTTAAGCAATATAAACTGTATATTCCGGTCCAGAAAATGATCCACAAGTAAACACTGAGATACGGGACAAGGAGGCAGCGGGTGGTAAAACTCCAAGTAAATGGGTCTAACTGTTTACCGCATCAACAACAACAACGAGAAAGGAATTTTGTGGCATGCAGAGACAGTGTCCTTAAATGGAGCTGGGGCCATCTTCTTCTATACATCGTCCTGCAGGACACTGCATGCAGAACAACAAAGTTGGCTCAGTAATGAAACCAAAGGACATACCACGAAGGCAATATGAAAGTTGCGCTGGCGAAAGTAAACCAAAGGGGGATGCGGTGCCGGAGGAGGGGATTTGGGGGTTGGGAGAAAGTGTAAGAGCTTATGCCAAGTGTCAGCTTATGTTGACACTTGGCTTGTGGTCGCCTGCAGCAGTGTGTGTGTGTGTGTGTGTATGTGTGTGTGTGTGTTTGTGTATGTGTGTGTGTTTGTGTGTGTGTGCAGAACTGATAGCATAGTGTTATATGTTGGATACCCAAGAACTAAACATATTGCACAAATTTGTCGGGCAATAGTAAAGCATAAATTAGGCAACTGTTCTACAAATTTATATTGTTAAGTGTCCGATAACAATTGAATATTGTTGAACGTAAGAGGCCTGAAGGCACAGCATGTGAGGCAGATACTTCGACTAAGCACCAATAATTAATATTTAAATTTTATGAAGCTAAATGAATCAATACAAAAAGAAGAGGAATTGCTAACGTGCAACATTTTATTGTTGTTGCTTAAATTACAGATACAAAAATCTCAACATAACTAAATTTTTTTATTCCTATTTTATTTTCTATTGTGATACGAGCAGTGTAGTATTTATTAAGTTCCGGTATTCATATATTTTGTTTTGTTGGAAATCCAATTGCAATAAAATAAATAATGCAGAAGTAGATGGGGAAAATTAATGTAATTTTTTTTTCCATATTGTTGTTGATCGCTTCTTTAGTGCCGCAAAAAAAAAAATGGATATGGAAAGAGAGTAAAAAGACGCAAAAAATCCACGAAAATGAAAATGAAAATCAAAATAAAAACAAAAAAGGACACAAATCAAATGCACGGCGACGAAGCATATAAAATTGCTTTGCCACCGTGATTGAAGCAGCCGCCGGCAAATTTCAGTTTCGCGATAAAGCAAAGATGGGTTGTGGGGCATGGTCGCTCAGCTCCGAGCGGAAATGTCATTGGCAATCCAATGCGGCAAGCGATGACGCTGGCAGCGACGCGACCTCGCGACCTGGCCAGATTGGCAACAGTTGTATAAACGATTCAAATGTTTACTTGGTAATATGCGAAGCATGTGGCTTGTACCAACTGCACTGTTGCTGTTGCTGTTGCCGATGGGGACAGCAACATGGGACGGGGCTGCAGGCAGTAGACAGAAGGCCGCATGCAGCATGCAGCATGCAGTTGGCAGCTGGCAGCTCAGGTAGTGGCAGCAAAAATCAAGCGAAACGAAAACACAGCCTACAGGGGCCAACAAAAATCCCGAAAACGAATGAATGAAAAAAATTCCACTGTGAAATAAGAGCAGCATCAAAATCAAATCAAAAACAACAACAACAACAGCAACACTCAGAGAAAAATATCATTCAGATTTCCCCATTTGAGATTTGGAATCGGGCTTTTCTAATTTTAAAGAATTTACATTAGTATAATTTGAAAACAATATACGGGAAACCGAGAGAAACTTTTTAGGTTTTTACAACGATTCACATTTCGATCTTTTCTCCGAGTGTTGTGGCACACACACACACACATACTCTCATATAAATGTGCAACTGTGTAACCATGTATACATGTGAAATTGCATGCAGATGAACATCAGAGTTGGGTGGGTGTGGTCGATGGGCGGGTGGGAAGTCCTTGGCTTAAAATGACTGCGACTCGCTCAATGATTGCATAAAAAATATAGATGCGTTTCATCATTCACCCAATATCAGTTATCCATGGCTTACACATGGCTGAGGCATGCCATCGGCCAGTGGAGCCCAAGTGGGAGTGGCCCCGGGTAACAGTTAACCGTTCCTTTAGATTGCAATTTAAAGTCGAGCCGCGTTATTATTTTTCTTACCCATTGCATGTGTGTATAAGCAACCCGATCTCAGTACTATTAGAACTATAGATTCAAAATTTGGAATGTAAATTATCAAATACCATAAGCAAATCCAGGTTGAAATGCTTCTTCTCTTTATTCAAGTTTTGCTCTATTTAAAATAACACATTCATGTTCAGTCATTGCACTCAATTTAAGGATTTTTCATTTGCGTTAACAATTAAATTTGTATACAATCTTATATTCAATTAAAAAGAGTAAAATAAAATATAAACCCAAAAAACTGAAAATTAAAAAATAATAATAAATTTCTAAAAATCTTAAAAGAAAAACTAAGACTCTGATATACAGAAAGCATCTTTTATTTACTCACTGCAGAAGCAAGAAGATTTTTTCATTTGAAAGAGAGAAATTATTAAGCTCCACTATGCAAAGAATTCTACTGAAAAAATGATTTATTTATTTTTTTTTTGTTATTCAGCTTAGCTTGAAATTCAATGGGTGGATCTGGATGCTGGGCGGTGTCCTGTCAACAGGACGACGCAGACACAGGCGTATATTGCCGAGTCGACGCAGTCATCCGAAAAGTTTTAGTTAGCGGTTAGCAAAACAATCGCAATATGCGAATGCTCCATTTCACTGGAGTCGAATATATGTATGTACATATGCAGATACATTAATATGTTAGGTTAGGTTGAACGGTTGTCGACCAAATATACCACCATAACCCCAAATTGTCGGGGTTATTTTCTGCTTTGCCGAACGCCTTAAATAAGCACGATAGACGTTTCCAACACACAAAATATTAAAACAAATCAATACTTCTTTAAAAACAGTAGTATTTTTTTGCCCGCCACTGTACTTGTAAGTAGCACGATGTTAACAAGTGCTGTAAAGTCAAATTGGTTTCGTATTTTGTCTAAATGTGAAGAGTTCTCATAGCATATTTCAACAGTATTGCATTTTCTATATCTGTGTGTGTATGTGTTTGTGTGTGTGTGTTTGTGTGTGTGCGTGTGTGTTTGTGTGTGTGTTTGTCTGGTATTCACTTTTGGCATTCCGTTGCTATGCCGTTAAAGTCGCTATGTTCTTTCAGAAGGACCTGCAAGCTGTCAGCGCAGTCAGTCAGCTCGGGGCGGTAACTGCACACGACCGTAACCAGAGTGACAGCTTAGAACCACACACACGAAAAACACACACACTCACATACACACACTAACAGTCACACACACACTCCACACACACACACACACACACACACGCTGCATTGCACCTTTTTGACTAGCGGATGTGCTGCTGGCTGCTTGCGAGTTTTGTTCATGGGAAATGCGCGCACAGTTTCATTTTTTCCTCATACTATTAACTGACAAACACACACACATGTACAAATAGAGACAAAAAGTGAGGGAGAGAGATAGAGAGAGAAGGACTCTGTCGCACACACATACACACACACACACACACACACACGTGTATTCGTTTTAGTTTTATCAGCTTTTGGAAATGCGATTTAAATTATGTGATTTCCGCTTCTGCAAAGCATGCCGCAACAATGCTCTGTCGCTTTTGAGAACCACCTCTTTCTCTCTCTCTCTCTCACGCTCTCTATCTCTCACTCTCTCACTCTCTCACTTGCTATCTCATTTCCTAGCTGCTGTTTTCAGCAAGGAGTGCAAGGGACATTTTGCTGCTGGAGTTGCTTCTGCTGCGTTTTTATTCTGTTGCAGCCATTTGCTTTAGCTTTTAATGATGGCCACTTCAGCGTTTCCGCTTGTCGACGGCACAGTGGGCGTTTGGCGTGGCTGGCTGACTGTGGTTTGGCTGTGCTGGGTAGGGTTGGGTTGGACTGGGTTGGACTGGGCTGGGCTGGACTGGGCTGGGCTGGCGTGAATGTAGCTCGTAAATTTGTTAGTTTATTAGCGCAATTTCCGTTGCTAATTAATTGCTAGGCCCCACACACACACACACACACACAAAAGGGGGTAGAGAGACAGTTGCTGGATTTCAATCTGCTCATCTCTAGCACACCCCTCCCCAATCCCCTCCACTGCCTACGTGCTGTGAGATATAAGTGACATGAAACTGCAATTTTAAAAAAGCCGGATATTTTCTGTGTATCTCTCAACTATGGCAAAATTGTTGGCTTTTACTGCGGTTTGTGCCTGACTGCCAGAGCCCGACCCCGATCTCTATTCTGACCCCGCCCTAGCTTCAGCTCCATTCCCCACCTCTCTGGCTGCACTCAACTGCCTGCCTGCCTGCCTGGTTTGGCCTGCGGATTATCCAAGCCAATTTGCTGTGCTGCATATTTCTAATTAATTAAGCTGCCTGCTCTAGTACACGGTATGTGTATGTGTATGCGTTTTTTTTTTTTTTTTTTTTGTTTTTCGGTTACGCTATGGAGGTTAGAATCTCCAGGAGATACAGAAGGCCCGTGCCAACTGCATGCACGATTCAAAGACAACGTCAATACATAGGTATTAAACTCGCCCCCCACACACACACCCCTAATACCGGCGGTATTACCGTGAAGTATTACTTCGCCGGGGTGGGTTGCCTAACAAGGCAGTCTCCGTCACACGCCGCTCAGTTTCGCATAATCTCAGATCCCTCTGTATGCCTATGATGAGCTGGCGGACGTCTCTCCAGTGTAACGGAGATTCCGTCGTGTACCGCACCAAGGACTCTGGTAGGGGCACTGACATTGTGGTGTCCCTGTACCTCACGCAATGGTACATTACGAGCTCTGGACTCTCCTCCCGCGACGGCCAGTTTGGGCACTCTGGGTTATCCTCGTGGTTGAACCTGTGAAGGTAGTTCCTGTATCCTCCGTGACCTGAAAGAAAGTGGGATGGATAGTAATACAACTCACCTGTTTTCCTCTGGATCCATTCCTCGATCTTTGGTATCAGCCGATGGGTCCACCGTCCGTTGCACGCTGCGTCCCATCTCGCCTGCCTCCTTGGATTTGACCACGACATTGTTGACTTGCACCTGTATGTACTCGATTACTTTGCGGCTTTTAATGAGTACGGCCACTGTCTTATGGCCCTGTCGGCTTTATCAGCCGACTCATACTGCAAGTTATGACCCGCTGTTGTGGGTCTTACCACATGTGTGATGTGCATGTGTTTGTGTGTGTGTGTGTGTGTGTGTGTGTATATATGTGTATGTAGGCAAGTAAACTTCAATTTATTGTTTATTTGATATGTTCTTTTATTTTTCAATAACAATTTTAATTGATTTATAAAGTTTTTAAAGTTATTTGCAGGTTGGGAGATGGAATAGGCGTTCTTTTTATACCCTTAACCCATTAAAAATGGGTAAAAAGGGTATAATGGTTTTGTGCAAATGTATGTAACAGGCAGAAGGAAGCATCTCCGACCCCATAAAGTATATATATTCTTGATCAGGATCAACAGCCGATTCGATATAGCCCTGTCCGTCCGTCCGTCCGTCTGTCCGTCTGTATGAACACGCAGATCTCAGAGACTATAAGAGCTAGAGACTTCAAACTTGGAATATAAGCTATCGTGTACCAGGCGCAGATCAAGATCGCTTTATTTTATCGATACATTTCGATTTTCGATAGTAATAAATTCCACAATTTATACATAATATGCATATACATATTATTGATCAATTGCCGAAATTTCATTAAGATCGGACAAGAAACATCAAAGTAATAGTCGGAAATATATTGTCATATTTCAAACATTTTCTGTATGCATAAATAGGCGAGCGCATGTGTGAGAAAGAGATGGCATGATAATCGTCGCTAGCGTCAATATATTTGTGTGTATTCTGCAGAGCCCCGATAACTACTATTTCGTGTACGTATGTACATATGTATGTATGTGTACGAGCTTGTAGCCAGCCAGTTCGGATCAGTTCGGTCTTGTGAGTAAAAATTCTCTGTAAGTATTGCACTTGCAGAACAGAACATTTGAGTGCAAATCATCTTAACGGAAAATTTGCCAAGAAAACTAGAATACATTTAACAACTGGGTTAGGGGTATATCGTAGTCGACTTAACTCGACTACAGCATTCTTCTTGTTTAGAATGATCTACTACCAACAAACAAATATACATATATCAAATAAATGGTCAACAGGAAAATATAAAAAGCTCTCTCAATTTAGTTGTCCCTGTTGGATGTATTATAATATTTACAATTAATTGGTTCTTTTTTTTTGTTTGAAGCCTTTCGATGATGTAATTGTCTGTCGGCATCGTTAAGCTAAAAGGTAATTTTTTAAAGAAAGTTGTTGGCGGTTCGCTGATGGCTAAATCGGCTACTGCCATCTTACACTTGATGAGCTCACCTGAATTTCTGACAAGCCGAGTTAAAGCTACTAAAGACTAGCACAAAACCTCAACGACGGCTCCGACAGCGAGCGGCGACAAGCTATAAATTATAATTTACAAGACATGACTGCCAAACAAATGGCAGTCGTTGAGCCACTGCTCCTATCTCTCTCTCTATCTCTCTCCCTCTCTCTCTCACTCTCTCCCTCTATCTTTCTGTCTGTCGGTCTGTGTGTGTGTGTGTGTCTGTGACTTTGACAAGTTTTTGATGGTGTGCGCCCACCAAGCAGCAGAAGCGCCGCACAGTGGTTCCAACTAACGTTTCACATTTGACATTACAAACGGTTAATTTGATGAACTCTGCCCTCAAACACAAAACAACAGATATTTGAGATCATATCTGTTTCTACATTTGTAGATTTTATCTTTATTCGAGAGCTGTGCATACTTACTTTAAAGAAACATTGCTTGTTCATTTTCAAAACGATTTCTGTGTTTATTTAGAATGGTCCAAATCGGTCATGCGTCCAAATTTTAAGAAATATAGAAATTTGCTTAAAATAACAATTTTGTTTAGTTTCAATTAGAAAAGGACAATAGATGAGGTATACACGTGTATATTTTTTTTGGCAGCGGTTCTAATGTGCAACGGCGACTTCGACGGCAACTCCTCATGTTGCCAGCATTTTTCAATTAACAAACGAACGAAAAATGTATGACATGCCACAGACACACACATCCGCCCACACCAATCCACACAACCATACAGCTACTTGCCACGAAAAATGGGTTCACACACACACACACACATAGATGTATACACACACATCACATTTTTCATAGGCATCCATTTTTAGAGCAGCGAATCAAAGCAGCCAAAATGGCGCTGTCAAAGAGGAGCGGGGAATGGTGGGTGTCCAATGGTGGGGGTGGTTGTAGTGGTTGGTGGCATAGGTGTAGTTTTGTGTTAGGTTTGTTAGGTTTGTTAGGTTAGCTTGGCAACTAACTAATAACAATAAGGAGAGCCTAGGACGGCGGCATGTGATGTACTTGTGTCATTCGTTTCCTGGCAAAATGACAAGCGAAATGTTTGCCACAAAATTTCATTTAGAAAAGGGTTATTAATATTATCAAATTTGACGCCGGGCGGTTGTTGCGAAGCGCTCCCTCACTTAATTGTGTGTGTGTGTGTGTGTGTGTGTGTTTGTTTGTCTGTCTGCCTGTGTCCTTTTGAATGTTTCTTAGTCCGCTAAACACCTGCTATTCTTTTTGTTTTATTAGGCACTCAACACGTCACAGACAGACAGCTGAGAAGGATGTGTATGTGTGTGTGTGTGTGTGTGTGTGTGTGTGTGTGTGAATGTCCTTATCAGCGCTGTTTATGAATAAGCGAGTGACCATAGAACTATTAATAAGTATATACGTGAAAGTATACACAATATTAATAATAACTTACCGTTAGTAATATTTAAATATTCAAGTTTATCTTTCAAATATAAGGTTATAGAATCTTTGTTTCAGACTCACAATATTAGCTAAACATATTTTACAAAAACTTTAATCTTTAACAACAGCAGAATAATACAGATCCTTTTTTGGATGACATCTTATTTATTTAAATGATTCAATTTATGTCAAAACACAGATAGATTAATTGATATCCGCGTTCAAAATATAGCTTTAGGTGGCTGCGAAATGTAGGCAAGTTAAACTTTGTTTTATTTATTTATTTTTTATTAAGATTCCGTTTTTTTCTTTCTACTTGCTGGTGACTTAGTTCTAATGCTTTCTATACCTAGTGATTTGGCAGCTTGTTCAAGGGCCTTTCAATTACCCGAAGAGGGCAACAGTAAAAAGCGACAGTTTTGTGACTTCAGACCGTCCTAACTTTGAGTGGATCCCCTTTCACTACATAACAAAACACACACACACACACACACACACACACACACACATACACACATTTTTCCCTTGAATTTTTAATGTTTGTCGCATTGGCCGCTTGGTGGCCATTTTAATTGTCAGAGCCATAGTTTACACACCGCCTGCCCCTTCACCAGACAGTTCTCTCATTGGTGCATAAAAAAATATTCAAAACAAACATAATAAATTGTTTTTTTTTTCCTATTTTTTTCGGTCCAGCAGCCCACAGCTGATTTCCTTGGAGACAAATTAGCCAACAGTTGACACAAAAAACAAGTAGCCGCAAATGTTTGAGCTTTCTTTTTATACCCTTTTTATTGGTAAAAAGGGTATAATGGTTTTGTGCAAATACATACAAACAGGCAGAAGGAAGCATCGAAGACCCCATGAAGTACACTTATTCCTAATGAGAATCTAAAGCCGAGTCGATATAGCCATGTCCATCTGCCCGTCCGTATGAACACGCGGATCTCATAGACTCTAGTTCTCATAGGCAGAATGGGGTGGCTTCATTTTATGCATGAGTTTGTCGCAGGCCAGTTGGGATCAATTTGGGGTTTGTAAATAAAAACATGCGCTGCATTCGTTTTTTAACTGCAGCACTTTTTTACTCTTCACTGCTAGTGCCTGCAATTGGAAATGTGTGCAGAGCTTTAATATAATATTTAATATGTATGTACATAGCTGGGATCAGGGTATATCGTAGTCGAGCACACTCAACTACAGCATTCTTACTGGTTTTTGTCAACATTTTTGGTCTAGTTGTTTTTTTAACGTGTTTTTTTTAATATTTTATTTTTTGGGCAAACATTAATAAAGTTGCCCGGGGCGAGCAAGTCAAATGTCGTCTCTGGAAACATTTTAGGATCTGCCTTTATGAAACTACTTTCCATAAAAAGCCGATGGAAGCTGCTTGTTGCTTTAAGTTGGCGAAAAAATGTGTCTAATAAAAAAGTGGAGTTTGAAAGATAAGTGGAGTATTGATAAGTATATATGTATATAAGTATGCTTAAAACTAACATTTATTTATGATTTATTTTGCCGAATTAGGCTTAGCTTTTGGATTGGTTTTTATTATATATTTGATATTATGAAAGTGATAACAATTGAAAAGTGTAATGAACTGATTTAAATATGAAATGTTGCATGAACACATTATAGCTAACTTGTTCACATTTACCAATTACACATATTTGCTTTTACCTCAGTATTTTTTACAAGTGCTGTTATCTCTAACAGGTCATGAGAGTTTCTTATTAGCTGAAGTGCATTCGAGCCAATTTGATGCTTGTTCTTCTTTTCTTTTTAATGTCATTCAAGATGGGAGCAACGTATCCAAAAGTAGCGCTCAGCCAACTGAGTGTTCACTGCCACAAGCACTTAGCAGCAGCAGCAGCAGCAGCAGCAGCAGTGCAACATACTCCTACACTCCTACCACAACCTCCCCCCGCCCGGCTCTCTCTAACCAAGCAACACCCCGCACACATCCACTTTACAGGCAGCGTTTGCTTTTTATTTGCTGTGCACTGCCCTGATTATGCCATGCCCTTAAGTCTTAACAGCAAAAACAGAGAGAGCGAGAGAGAGAGAGAGAGAGTGAGAAAGAGAGAGAGTGAGAGAGAGCCAGGCTTGTGTGTGGCAAGTAAATGCTTAATGTTACTTCAGGTAATGCTTTGTTCCTTCAGTTAATGAAATTTCCATGCGACATTTTGCATTATGCACCGACTTTTTATTGTTGCTGTTGCCTACTATCATTGCCCAGCTGTTGATTCCTTTGGTGTTGTTGTTTTTGTTGTTGTTGTTGTTTTCGTTGTTGTTGTTGTTATTCATCTTGTTCTTCTTCTTGGCTCCACACATGTGTTCAGTTAGAGAAATGGAATTTGATTACTTTAGCGAACAAGTCGTCGAGCGGCAAACTTTAAAATGTGACAGGTATTCTATAAACGCAACCTTTACTAACACTTATCCATATTGTGCACACACACACACACACACACACACTGGCACTCACTCATATCCTTGTAAATGCATGTGCAACTAAATGTAAAGCGGCGGTGGGAATTGTTTTGGCCTGGCCAGTCAAGTATTCAGCGCTCAGCATCTCAAAGCTAAGTTGCAAAAATATTTAAGAAATAACAACAAGGACAAAAATAAAGCGGGCAACAAGCAACTGGATTTGCACTGGAGGAGGGGGTTGTGGTAAGGTGTGATGTGTGTGTGTGTGTGTGTGTGTGGCATTTGGCTTTGGCTCTGAATCTGGCGCACTGTTTAGGTTTTGAGTTCGTCGCTGTTTCGTGGAAGACGATTTAATGCATACAAAATGATTTACACGCCGCTGGCCAAAAAGAATACCCCAGCAGCGAATTCCTAGGCATGCCGTACATTGAATACCCTTACCCACATAAATTTAGAAAAACCGACTGATTGCTTTCTATGAAAACGATATGATATATGTAGTTGTCCGAAGTTGCTGATTTTGTTGCCACATATTGGAGGCATAATAAAATTCATAAATGTGGTTGAGATACCTTGTTTGAAAAAAGGGTATTCAAATGAAAACTCGTGTTCAACCGATTTTTCCAGCGGCAGCTATATGTTATAGTGACCCGATCCTGCCGGTATAAACAAGAAAATGGCGTACCCAACTGGATGCCGTCGCTGTTGTGCGTTGTTCTTGCACAGGTTGTCAACGAATCGCCCATCTCCCCCCAAACACACACACACACACACACACACCCGGCTATCTGGCCAGGTGTAAAGACTTTGGTCTGGTTTTTGTGCTTCGCTTGCATTTGCTTCTGCTTTTGGGGCTTCCTCTCGGCGCCACATAATCAGCAACGCAGCAGCGCTGAAAAGTATGCTACGCTTCTGCTTTGCCAGAGTGCCCTTATAGCCTATGCTTGCCAGCCTGCCGCCTACCTACCATCAAGCGAAAATCTCTGATGATACGAAATCAACATAAACAACAACAACAACAACAAACAACAACAGCAGCAGCATCAACTGTAAGAATAACAACAGCTGTGGGATTAGGGGGCGGTTGCCATGCAGCTGTAGCTCTCTGACTGGGTTTATGGCACAAAAGCAACTGCAAATAGGGTTAACAGCCAGTGCAATTTTCATATTACCCAGCAGCAGCAGCCAAAGTGTAGTTGCACACCCTATCTCTCTAAGACCACTCCCTCCAGCTCCAGCTCCAGCTATCTAGTGTGCCCGGCCAATGCTCCTACTTGCAACGTGTGCGGGCGGTACAGATGCGACCTCGTGGCGAGGAGTTCGTTGAACGGATTGCAGCTGGTTGCGCCCATACACATCCACATAGACACACACACACACACACACACACACACACACACACACACATACACACACACTGCTGCCAGGAGAAGCATTTCAATGATGAGCACATTCTCACAAATGCATAGGCAAACATATATCGATACATACATATGCGCGAGCATATATACCTATATGTATGTATGTGAAAATCTATATGGATAATTGTTGCAGTGCAACAGATACATAAGTGCAATCCAGTACTCAACACTAATTTGAATTTGAATTTAAATTTTCCTTCTTTTTAATGCACATTAGCACTCACGGTTGCTATGTTTTTTTTTGCACGTTGATTGCAATTTAAATTCTATTTTATTTATATTTGATTTTAGTCTTTGATATTGTCCAACTATCGATTTTTCTAAATTTGCAAATGAATCAATGATTTAATAAAAATATATTGCCATGAGGAAATTTCAGAAATCTGAACTGTATTATAAATAATTAAGAACGTCCGAAGATTACATATCCTTGCAGACCGGAGTAAGCCTTATGGAATCTAAATCGCACTAAAGGACTTAAAAACCGTAAAAAACGTAAAAAACGATTCTTCATATGACCGTTACATATGTATATACACGATTGGTCCCATTACAGCTATATGTTATGGTGATCCTATCCGGCCGATAGGATCAAATAGCTTTAATGTGAAGGGACTAGTTTGCATAGAGACAAATGGAAATGGATAAGGATTCAAATAAAGGATTGATTTGTATTAAATGATTATGACAACAAATTTGAGACTCAGGAACAACACCTACAACGTCTACAAATACACAATTTGCATTGTTTTATATTTTTTGATTGTGCCGTGTTGCCTTGATTTTTGTATGTCAGACCTTTTGTCATTCTTATGCGACTTCAATTATGTTTCGTAGAATTCCCTGAACCTGCAAATCGTTTGTTATTGTCCATTTGGAATAATCAAATTAAGCTTTGCCTAGTTACCACTTCCGTCAAACACACAAATACACACACACACCCACTCAGAGAGAAGTCTCAAATATGGTATGTTGTCTGCATTAATAACATGAAACGGTGCTCAAGGGGCTGCCCCATCGTTTGGTTGCAAGAACGGAAATGCAAAATTGACAAAGCCAAAATGCCTTAAAGTAAATTCTTGCAATGCAGCAAAGCTGAATACGAACAGTGCCAGCTTAAAAGGCAGCTGTTGCTCTTGTTGCTGTTGCTATTGGATTTCCTCTATTTTTTGGCCAACAATGGAGCTGAGCTCTGGCTGCAAGCTACTAGCTGCTGGTGCAGAACGAAGGAGGAGACGACGCCGTACACCATTAAATCTCTTTAGAACTCAATTCTTATTCCCAACGCAATTTATACAACAAAACTTCACAAACACACACACATACATCCGCTAACAATGCTGCAAATTCACAAACTAAGAAAAAAATAATAAAAAAAAAAAACATACAACAATAAAGAAAACCCAAAAGAAGAAATACTCTGCAATGCATAAATTTTCAGGTGCTGTCGCACTCACTCTCTCTCTTCCCTCTCTATCATCCCTTACTCGAGGCTATTCGTTGCTTGTGCTCGTTACTCTGCATTGGTTGGAAATCCTTTCGCTTATCGTTGTTTTAGTGACCAAAATTTAGTCGTAACTTTGGCTACTCGATGCTTTTTTTTATAAAATCAAACCCATGTTGTAGTTCAATTCATTTCCCAAATCAATGTTGCTAAATTTTTAATATCACTTCCTAATAACAAACAAAATTCAGCTTATAGTTATTATTATTATGATTATTTATTCTATTTCTTGAAATGGTTTTTAAAAAGTTTTTATTATTATTTGTTAATGTACACAAATATATTAATAAATCGATAGCAATTATTTTTGAATTAATTATTTTTTTTTTACATATTTCTCACATATAATAATAGAAAATAAATGACAATTGACTTAAAGTGCTTTATAAATTTGGTATGCCTCATTTTGAAGGGAATACAAGTTGCGGAGAATGAAAGCGAACGGCATCGCTTGCTGCCTTCGTACATATGCATGTGTGTGTGTGTGTGAGTGTGTGTGAGTGTGTGTGTGTGTGTGTGTGTGTGTGAGTGAGTGAGTGCGGCAAGAAGAACTTAGAGCTGGCGTGACATATGGAGCACGATAGAAAATAAGCACACGTCAACTGCAAAGCACAAACATATAGAAAAACACACGACGCGACGCGACAAAGCCGAAAAAAAGAAGAAGAAGACAACTCGCTGCCCAGGCGACCACCGAATGGGGCAAGATGGGTGGGCAACTGGTGCCGGAATGGGGCACTGTGGTAAGCGGCGAGTGTATAAACATGCCATAAAGACGTGCAACACACACATGTAAAATAGATGATAAACAAAAACTGGTGAAGCTGTGTTATGCAGGCATGCACTGAGGTTATAGAACCACAATGAAAACGACGACAAAAACAACAGCAAAAGCGTCAAATGACAACAACATAAAGGTGCAGCAATGCATACAGATAGAGAGAGATAGAAATGGAGATAGAGAGAGAGAGAGAGAGAGAGAGAGACAGATAGAGAAAATCGGCACACGACACAAAGGGTAATAAAACAGAACCCGAGGCAACCGAGTCAGCCTAGTAATCTGAACAGATAACGCAAAAATATATAAATATATATACATTTATATAAATCATATTTATATATAATTTATTTAAATTACAAATATTTATTTTATATATACATATAAATGTTTGTATTTACATATACAAATGTTCTAGTTCTATAACCATCAAAGCAATCTTAATGAAATTTCAAATTACAGAAAAAATAATAAATATTGTAGAGCACATCTGTCTTCGAATATTAATTCATAAGGTCCTTGAATGAAATATTACGAAGCACAGAAAACCTATAGCTATAATTATGAAATATTGAGCTCCCTACAAGCTTAGGCGTACAATTTAAGTACGAGTATAATTGGTTTTTTTTTTATCGAGACTAATCGATATCAATTTTTTATGTTATTATCAGATGTCATTTTACAGTCTAATTGGTACTTCAATAGTAGATTGGTACCTACATTTGTTTGTTTGTTTTTATACTTTGATACCGAAGGTATCGTTGTATATTGGGTTTGTGCAATGTCCGATATACTGTCTGTCTGTCTGTCTGAATTGATAAAGGCACATATCTCCAACAATTTTAAGGCTACAGTCACCAAATTTGGGTATTAGGTTATTGCTAATGTCCTCAACAAATCTGAATATGCCACGCTCACTTCCGACGCCCATTGCCCTCGCCCCTCTAAATGGCTATATCTCATCATCTTTTAATTTGGAAACGTCAAACATTTTCTTAGACACGCCCACTTCCGGCTTCAAATACCCTATATCTCCCTGAATTTAATAGACACACTTGCCAAACTTTGAAAAAGGGTTACTAGCTTATGTCTACCGCAATTTGAAAACTGTTCAGTATTTGTTGGCTACACCCAACAGATTATACTTGTTATCCACTGATGGTATCAGAGTATTTCGCAGTCGGTTACACCCTTACAAGAAAAACTTTAAAAACTTCAAGTCTCCTCAGGGTTAACACCTGTAAATTACTACAGGCAACATTTTCATTTCAATATGTTTTTTAAGCACATACACTTTAAATTCAAACACACACTTACACACACACACACACACACACACACACACACACACACACACACACACACACACACACACATAGTTATATGAACATTTCTGGAGATGGCATTCAACTCATTGCACTTGTTTTTCCATTTTGTGATTTTGTTTCATATAGTTGCCCCGTTATTATTGTGTGGGTGCGGGGCAACTACCTCCCCGCCCTCTGCCTCCCCTACCCCCAACAAGGTATTTCTTGTTTGGGTCGAATGACGCTTCGTTTGCTGCCTGTTCAGGTGATTTGCCTTGGACTTAAAGGCGGGTCGGTGCTTGTCTGTCTGTCAAATGACATCGGACAGCATTGCATTGGTATTTTTGTGGTTGTTGTTGTTTTTGTTGTATGTGTGCATGTGCGGGGAGTGATGGTGGAGGGAGAGGGGGAGGGGGAGGGGCAAGCTGTGGTTGTATTCAAACCCCACTGCACCCATTCGCATCATGGCTATTCCTTGTTCTTGTAGCTCAGTTTATTGTTGCTCTTTGTTGCTAGTATTTGTTTAGTTTTCTCCTTTCTTTTTTTCAAATATCTTACTTGCTGGTCATGTTGGCTGTTGCTGACGATGGCCTATCTACTGTTTCCGATCCCGCCCCCCGCTTCGTCTACTGCTCCAACATTTGATGCTGTTGTTGCAGTTGTTGTTCCTGTCTGGGCTTCTGGCCGCCTTATTTATGTACATGTCCCACTGCATTGCATACTTGGAAGGCAGCTTGTGTTCCACTGTGACATCATGCAATGATACCAACTCTATGCACATATGTATATACATATATATATATATACATATGTATATGTATGATGGCAGGCACGTTCATAAGAAAGTTGTGGCGTCAAAAGAACTTTGTATAAATTTGTCGACAAGTAAAAGAATTGTTTGCTGTTCAGAAAAATGTTTCACAGATTAAAATATGAGATTCATATGAAGCCAGACTTGGATATGACAAGGATTGCATTTGCATTCCTCCCATGGCATTCATATAAGACATCAGTATTGTCTGCAGCCGAATCGAAGTTCAAATAACTATTCAAGCCATTTAGCGAAGTGCTTAGGGAATTGCGGCACTTAAATACCTTTCGATTATCAATCTAATAATTGAGAATTGAGAAAAACTATTTGAAAACTATCCCGAAGAGACACACTACTATCAGAAAGGACACTTCCGTAGGCGTTCACTTTAGACCCTTCAAGGGAAGGGTCTTTTTGAAAGACTGTCGCAGAAGATTTGTGAGTAATTCTTCGACACAGATGAAAACAGTTTTCACTTTATCTTAAATAAGTATTGTTTAAATAAGTTTCAAGAATTGAATAAACTTAGTCGCTGGTCTGATGCTGCTTGGCCTGCTTGTACTAACAATTAAAGTACACTCACACACACACACACACACACACTTTCAAATACGCAGATACGCAGGCTTCTTTCTCACACACATGTGCAGCGTGGAGGCGCCCCAGAAACGCGCAGAGCATTAAATTAATTGTGGGAATATCTCAAGGCGGCCTCGACGAACTTTGCCTTTGTTGCCTGCAAATTTTTGTAGCTGTTGTTGTTTTTGCTTTTGTTGTTGTTTTTATTTTTACTGTTGTTGTTGATGCTACTGATATGGTTGTTGTTGTTTACAATTAAACGGGGCAGCTGCGACTGAAGCGCATCAACATGATTAACGTTATATTTTGACAATGTATGTGTGTGTGTGTGGGTGCCTGTGTGTGTTTGTGTGTATTCGTGTAGGCAGTGTGTGTGCCTTACTTTCGGCGTAGTTTATAAGCCTCCACTGAGGCTCTGTCGTTTCTTTGTGTGCTCTTTTAAATAATACCCTGCACAAATTGCGAAAGCATCCTTAGTGACGACCGATATTGAAAAACGTTGGACTTCAACTATATAATTGATACTGATACTCCAATTGTAAACTTTTGCTTTTATTATCATTGGTATAATTATAAATTGCGAGAGACTTTCACCAAATCGCCCGTTAATCCATCTGCAGATGGATGTTTCTGCAACATTTGTGAAATCGAATCAACCATTTTGGAATTAATACAGCTAAATTTGAAATACATTTAGCAATCTCGAATCTCGATTTGGGTACTAAAAACTTATGTTCATATTGAGAAACTGGTATCAGCAAAGCTTCTATGTAGGTGTTTAAAGCTGGGTTCAGGGTTCTCCTAGGCGAGCTAACATGTTTCTCTCAAATGATTACAATTTGAAAGGATTGCTACTTTCAACGAGGGTATCCTGAGGTCGAGCATTCGCTTCTCTCTTTCTTTTTTTTTTTTTGAATAATTAATTGACACGTGTGTCTGGTGCCACGCCTTCTGCACCTCTGTACGCCCTTGCCGCCTGCAGCAGCGAGCAGCGAGCAATGACCATCAACACTTGGCGCATCGCATTAACTGTTATTATTATTTATTATTTTCACTAGTTTTCTTTTTTTTTTTTTTGTTTTTCCCTCCTGCTTCTGCTGGCTTTTTCCCTCTCGGTGTTGGCGAGTTTTTGGGCTGCGCAAATAATTAAACTAAAGCGGCGACGACCTCAGCCTCAGTCTCTGCCACAGCCTCAGCCTCAGTCTCTGCCTCAGTCTCTGCCTCAGTCTCTGCCTCAGTCTCTGCCACAGTTTCAGGCTTGTCGTTGCTTGTGGAATTGCCGCCAATTCATTTTGCCGCATTTTAAATGCTGAAAGTCATTTACAAAAAAGGGATCAAAAGTATATCAACAGCGTTGGCAAGGATGCATCAGCTGTGTGTGTGTGTGTGTGTGTGTGTGAGTTGTGTGTTAATATATATGCGTTGACTGAAAATTTATTGTTTTTGCCATTACAGCGGCAAATGCGTCGAACAAGGAGTCCAAACGGGAGACGAAGACAGCGACAGCGACAGAGATGAAGCTGGTCCTGGAGCTGGAGCTGGAGCTGGAGCTGGATATGGAAATGGAGCTTGAGGCAGTCGACGCAAAAGCTGCAAACATTGTTAATGCGCGAATTCATTAAGCGAATTGTGGGCTGGGCACTTTTTGTTAATTGTAAACAAATGCCAAGCGAACATGGCAATTTAAGCAGATTGAATTAATGAAAATTAAAAAAATAAAATAAAATAAAATAAATTAAACAAAACAGTAAGTGTTCTTTATTATGCGTACAACAACAATTTGTGGACTTGATTAAAGCGAAATGAGCTGGCAGCCTTTTCAGTGATAAGTATTTAAATATGTACACTATATAAATAAATAAATATGTGCATTTAATGTTTATTCACATGCTCCTCTTAATTGGGCACAAAATACTTTCCAGTTGCTCTCATAAATTAAGAAATTCGAATTAGCAGCCCAAAATCTAAAACAAAACTAAAAAATAAATATACATATTTATATATGTATAAATATATGTATATATTTATAAATTAAACGTCAAATCAGAAAGGAATTCAATTTGTAAAATTAACATACAACTTTTTTTATTAATTTTTTTAGGTTTTAAAAGTGAGGTTACGTTGCAAAATTTGATTAAAGGCAGTGCTAATAAAACTAATATAATATGTATAAATTAAATGAATATAACAAATTACTGACATATTTAGCCTCCAGATTTATTTAGAACTAAAAAATATTAGATTTGACATCGATTCAACAACTTTTTAGAACTCAAATAGTGGGAATTTGGACCATTCCTTCGTAGCTAAAACTGTGGATTACCCACTTAAACTCCATGGATCTGGTAGCCCCACATGTTCTCTATGGGATTCAGATCGATTTAACTTGTTGGCTACTCTAAAAGCTTAAAATCCTTATTGGTGGATTCACCTTCCACAGGCCCGCGTCACATGTACTGGAGCATTATCCTGTTGGAATAAAGTATTTGGGTCTGGTTTAAGGAGCTCATATGGCCTAAAATAGGAAAACATCTCTGAGACTTCCTTAAATCATGCCAATAATAATTTAAACCGTTTGGACCATTGAAATTAAATTTTATTTTATAAAAAATATACCACATTTTCCCACTCCTGGGACCAGGACATGTGTTATTTGCCTTCGTTAATACTGGTTTTCACCTCATTTTTATCGAAACCAATCGGTTACTATCTTTTAAAAATCTTAAAAAATCAAATATAATTTTGGATGTCGGCACATTTTTATCCAGCGCATCCCGGAAGATAGCAGATCTTTTCCTGTGTGATAAATCTTAGAATTTTTTTCTAAGCATTGTTTGCTGAAGTTTTCTTGTATTGTTATCTTATGACTTTCGTATAAGCCTTCTTTCAGTTCAAACAATTTATATCATGTCCTAAACAGGACTCTCCATATAAATATTGAAACATCAATTGAAAATCTTGATTAACTCTGACACCATCGATGACATCTGGATTCCTAAACCGCTTCTAACTTTAAGCAGAGCTGTATTATTATTATTTTTTTGTGTGTATTCAAGCCGCTGGTTGCTCATTAGCCACTTGTCCGGCTGCTCGTTTGTCTGGCCATTAACCAGCTTCAACTTTACTTGCAGTGGCGCAAGTTTGCAGCTCCTCCACTTGTTAGTCGACTCCCTCCTCCCATCCCTTTGCTTTTCCCGGGTCCGACGCAAAACTTTTGCATTGTTGTTTTTTTTTTACATTTTGAATCAACGCCTTGCCCAGATAAGCTTCAGTTTCTGGGTGATGGGTGCTGGGTGCTGGGTGCCGGGTCCTGGGATGTGCCTGCTACGACAGCAATTAAACACCGGGCGGTCTGGAGTGCGACAAGGTGACCAACAGCCATCGAAGTTCGTTGGAGGCGACAATCAATTTACCTGCCGGCCAACGGGAGGAGACACGCGGATGGGTGGGGCAGGGACGTTCTTTGGCGTCTGATAAATGAGAAAAGTTTTAATGCTGAGCGTTCAGGTCGGCTCATTGGCATTTTTACGATGTCCGGATGCCCAGGGACAGGACAGCCTAGGCCCCAGACAAATAGGCAACAAATGAGACGAGTCGAGGATGCTTAATAGAAAAGCGCGGCGTATGCAAGTTAAGTGGGGATGAGATGGGAAGCTCGGCAAGTAGCATAATTTACCAATCCCCCCTCCCCCCTCACACCATTGTGTGTGGCACTTAAAAACTTTTTCGCATGCAACCGCGGACGATGCAGCCGCAAACCATTTTTTGTTTTTTTTGAGGTGGTTTGGTTGTTGTAACCCATCTTGGTATCGGTCTCGGGATATACGGACGTGGCTGCGATATGAAAAACCCATGGCCAGCAATTATATGAACAGCAATAGCAAAAGCAACAAGCAGGAAGAACAATCTGGGATCTGGACAATGATTTTGTGTCCCCTTGCAACAAATTTTTGGAGGCCAAAAATTACTCCTACATTGTCTGCCCCATACGCATGGGCATTCAAGTGAAAGCAAGTGGCACCTGGTAAACCTGTCGTTCTATATTTTTATAACCTTAACTTATTAAAAATGGGTAAAAAAGGGTATAATAACTTTGTGCAAATGTATGTAACAGGAAGAAGGAAGCATCTCCGACCCTATCAACTGTATATATTCTTGATCAGGATCAACAGCCGAGTCGATATAGCAATATAAATAGGTGAGCGCATGTGTGAGAAAGAGATGGCATGATAATCGACGCTAGCGTCAATATATTTGTGTGTATTCTGCAGAGCCCCGATAACTACTGTTTCGTGTACGTATGTATTTCTGTATGTATGTATGTATGTATATGCTTGTGAGCAAAAATACTCTGTAAGAAATGCAAATTGCAATTTGCCAATAAAACTAAAATATATTTAACAACTGGGTTAAGGGAATATCGTAGTCGAGCCAACTCGACTACAGCATCTTACTTGTTATTTATGCATGTGTGACTTTGTCTTTTATTAGATCATTTAATAATGTGTTATTTCCATTACAAGCAATTCTTCTTTTTGTTTATATTGCCTAAAATTGAAATAAAAATATTATATAAATTAAACAAATTCTTTTGAATATCTATAACAACATTTCGCAATCATGTTCAATCCTTTGCAGTCAACTAAGAGTGTTTTGCAATATTTTGGGTGTTTTCAGTGGCTCTGTCCTTAAAATTCATAATGCTTTTAAGTACATGTATGGGAATATATATACATAAATATATTTATATGTACAATATACATATAGATATGTATAATCGAATGACAGTCGAGCGCTGCCGGCACCGCACGATGAGTGGCGCGTGCGGTGGCCCCACGCTAAAAAAAAAAACAAAAAAAAGCACACACACACACGGTCATGGAGTGTGTGTGGGGGGGAGGGGGGTATAAAAGTAAAACGTCTGACTTTTGACCGCCGGTGCAATTTTTGGTGACCATCGGCGGCGTGACAAAAAACGTGACTGAAACTTTTTGTCGGGCTTGGATGGTTTTTGGGACATTGCTGAGTTTTTTTTTATCTGTTTTTTTGGGCGTCGCCGTTGCTTTTGTGGCAGGTTTGTGTCTGTGCTCGTGGCGGCGCTAACAAATTTCAATAAATTACAGTTACATTTCCCAAAGTCAGGCCAACGCGCTGGGTAGTCTCCGGGTCGCTTTGTTCGCTTAATGGCTCCGCCGTCAGCTCTTTTCCTCGTGCCCCGCGCCACGCTCTCTCTCTCTCTCTCTCTCTCTGTCTCGCTCTCTCTTTTACTTCGACTGCATAATTCAATTTGTGCTAAAGTTTTGTGAGTGCGTGGCACTCGCTCCGTCGCAGCCCTCGTAATGCGTCACATAATTCAAACGCAAATTCCAGTGGACGCTGCCCAAATGCGGAACCGTGCTGCTTGCAGCCAAAATAAACTTACATCAATGGGTGCCCCTCATAGGGTAGGTTATTGTGCAATGATATTAGATACTTGCATCGAATAGGAAATCTCGGATCGGCAACATGTTTTCAGCTACCTAATAAGTGCCATTCAACAGATCCACAGATGAGTTTTGATAATATTACAATCTCTGACATTACAATCTCTCTCATTAAGGTCCCTATTTCGATGTGGAATCTGTTGCGGAAACTTCTAGCTTCTAGCTCGTCAGGTTCTCATCCCTACCAAGATGTTGCGTTTGAGTAAACCATGGCCTGCTCCAAATAATAGCAATTAGGTGCCTGACTTATTTCTACCAAACTAACGTAATTCTATTTGCATTCCAAGCGATTCACAGATATGATGCAATATCGCTTCATGTTGATCTCTCAAAGTTACCAGCAAGCTGAAGCAATTTGCCTTGGTCCCAGGCTCCAGGCTCCAGACTCCTCTCTCCTCTTCTATTTTTTTGTGTTTGTGTGGATCACAAGTGCTGCAAGTGAATAAATGTAGCAGCTTTGGGGAAACGCGTGTGCAGCCATAAATCAGCTGCTGTAGCTGTAGCTGAAAGTGGAGCTGAAGCTGAAGCTGGAGCTGGAACTGTGGATGGAGTTGGAGTTGGAGCTGCTCTGCTGGCCAAGCAGCCAAGTTTGGCAACTGATTACGAAAAGCCGAGTCCGGACAGTAACGAAACTAACAATTTTGTGGGCTAACTGTGACGATGTTGCCGATTTTACGCTACATTTGCCACACGATTGTCGCTGTTTGGATGTGGCAGCAACCGGGGAAAGGGAAACGGATACGGATGTAGATGTCGATGTCGATATGGAAGTGGAAGTGGAAAGTGGGACAGCAAACGCCCGCTAGACATTGTCTGACCAGGGACAGCCAGTTTTTGTTGTTGCCCATATTACATACTTGAGTGCACTTATTTATTTGCTTGTATGTCAACCTGGATACGTGTGGGCATGTGTGTGTGTGTGTGTGTGTATGTGTGTGTGTGTGTGTGTGTGTGACTGCCATTTTTCTATTTTGCGATTTCAATTTGTCTATTGTACAGCACGAAAAGGAGACAAATTGCTGAGGCAAGAAGGGCGCAACCAGACCCAGCCAACCAGACCGGGACAGCAGCACCAAAAGGCCAAAGGCAAAAGGGACGCCCTGCTCCCGCTTCTGCTCCTACTTCTGCCACAGCTTCAGCTCGAGTTCCAGCTCCAGCTCCAGCTCGTGCTCCAGTTCCAGTTTCAACTCCTGCTCTTGGCTCAGCCTGTGCGCCTGCTGCTGTTCTTGATTAACCTATTATGATCATTTGATTGCTCGATTTAATTTGCCATCGTCGGTATTTTTTTTTTTTTTGTATTTATTTTTATTTTGTTACATTTCGCATTTCTCTTTTTGTGGCGCCGGAGAAAAGAGAAGCGAGAACTTTAAGTAACAGATGGGAGAAAACTTATTATTTCCCCCATTGATTCTTTTCCAAATTGAATTTCTTTGATGACTTTTTGGCCTGTACAATGCCCTGTTGCCCTGCTCAGCCCCTACCCCCTTTTGTATTGCATTTAGATAATAATAAGGCCAACAAAAACATCAACTGACCCCAAATTAATTTTCATTATAAGCTATGTCCCTCCTGGATTTTCGAACTGTGACACATTTTGGCCAGTTTAATTTCGGGTTCGGTTGCGGGCTCTTTAAATAATTGTTCCTCTGCATCTGATGCAATTCAAAAATGATTAACCAGTTTTATCTGTTGCTGCTATATTGATAAATAAATATTTATTTATTTTGTTTTTATGTTGTTGACTTTTTGTTCTCTCCCCATTCATTCGAACAGCAGCGGTTTTTCCGAGTGTTTTCGCCTACAAATCAAAAAATGGGGTATACCAGACTAGAGGGTAATGTGTAATTGAAAGCAAAGCAGCAGCAAAAACATCTCTTTTAAATACATATTTATGATACACTGAGAGAAACAAGCTTTTCTTCTTGCTTGCATGCATATACATGTATATGATATAGTTATACGATCTGGCGTGTAAGAATACGGATATACTCCTGAGCTGAGGTACTCGACCGACATGACTATATAGACTGCTGATCCAGAATGTTTATTCCTTTTTTATATCTATTACAAGTTACAAGGTTTAACAAATTATATGATTTTCTATGCCCCCAATAGTAGATAGTTGGAGAGAAGCATTTGTTTATGACACATTTTGTCGATTGATCCAGGGCACTTTGGCCTGGCTGAAAACAAAGCCATTGGCGTTAATTTTGCTTTTGGCTGTGGGCTTTAATGCCAATTTTTGTTGCCATTGGACTATTCAATCGACTGTGTAGCATGGCGTATGCTTATCAAATTAACGAATTACGCACTTCAGAATGCCAATGTCATTTCCGGTATGCGGTTGCAATAAATGATAATCGCACGAGCGCCACACACACCCGCTTTCCATGGCCTGGCATGGTCTGGCATGGCATGCAGTGCTTCAATGATGTGCTCTGCGGCTGGATCGACCAAAAGTCGTCAATTGCGTTGGTGCCTGCCGCAGAAAAACAGGCAACCAACGCGGCAAAGAGCAGCTGACTGGACTGCACAACAATGCAAACAATGCCACAAATGCACAAAATATGCCCGGACCGTGACCAGAATTGCCTGCTCCCGCTACAACTGCGACTATGACTACTACGGCAACGACTATAACTCCTGCATGCCCACCCACTTCCCTCCCACATCCTCCTCGCCACAGACTCATTCCGCCGCTCAAAGGGCTTGGAGCTGGGGTGCGTCAGTGCTGCCGTTCGACATAATTAAAAGCGCGCGCCGTTTACGCAATTAATGAACTCTCGCCAAATTAGGCTGCGGCAGCGCGACAAGCAAATGGCCAGGACGAAGACGAGGATGAGGATGAGGATGAGGATGGGGGTGATGGTGATGGTGACGACGAAAGGCGAACGGGACAGGATGTACCCTCAATGACCGCCGTGCTGCGGTTGCGGTTACAACCCACACAGCCCACACCAATGGGCTAGGGGTGAAGCGGGGGCGTTGGCCAAATGACGACGAAACGTTGGTGCACAAAAACCGCCGCTTTTGCCGCATTGCAGGGCTTTTGTTGCAAAAACAGCCAGACGATAGCCGCATTAATGGCCGCCAGTAAAACAAGAGATGCCAAGCGCCCTTCCATCTCCATCTCCATCTGCATCCTTGCCAATGCCCCGCTTGCCTTTATAGACGCATCCACCGCCTAAGCACATTGAATCACTCGGGCAATCAGTCGCTGCTGGTCATGGTCCTGGTCCAGGTCTAGGTCCAAGTCTAGGTCCAGGTTCACATTCAGGCAGCAGGGCTCAAGTCGCAGAAAGCACAATTAAATTGGAGTACAAGACAAAAATCTAGTGAGTGACAGAGAGCTCGACTTGACAACACCCTGTTCCAAATCATTTTGAAATTCCGTAAAAAATTCGCATGGATGCAAATTACTTAGACTATCGACGATTGTAATCGGTAATCGATTCTTCAACGAAATCAAAGAACTGGCTAATGTTATCGAAATTAATGTGAACTCTGGTTGCGGATCGAGTTAATATGTTTATACTTTTTGGGAAATAATTTCGTCTGCGACTTCAAGATACCCTATTTCATTAATATTTAAATGGGTACAGAGTATAATAAAAACTGAGCAGACAGCGAATTTAATTGAAGCACTCCGAAAGACATTTGTCTGGTTCGGGCTCTATAATATTAACAATTTGAATGTCAGCTGAAAGCACCCAGGCAAACAAGGTGCAACTAAGACGTTACCAGTTTGATATTGTGGCAGTCAATTAATTCTCTCTTTTGTTGGTGATCACTCAATTGATATCGATAGACATCGATCGTTACATGTTAGCATCTATATCTACATATGTACATGTATGTATATAGAAGCCTGCAACAGTATTGAAAATAGCATCAGCACTCGATTTTTGATTTATACATTAAAACCGCGCTGCGATTGAATTTCGCAATTTGAGAAGTTTTAGTCGAGGCCAAAACCAAATTGGTCAACTTTAAATGCTGCTGCTTGACACGCAATTTAATGATTTGTGGTCAATGCCACCAATGTAATTGCAGTTGCGCTTATCACACACACACACACACACACACACACACACACACACACACACACACACACACACATACACAGACACACCCTGCCCAAAACACATTTGTGCAACAATTCCACCCACTACCCCACCCCACCACCAGCAGCCCAGATCATAAAAAACCGTTACGTTTGTTTGTTATTTCTCTTGCAAACAATGTTTTTTTTTTGTTTCTTTTGCCTCTGTATATTTTGTGTTGTGTTGCAATTTCTTTTCATTCAATATCAATTCGCTTCTGTTGCACACAAAACTTTACAATTTCATTTCGCGTTTCCTATTTGCATTATCTCCACAAGCAAGTCAAAAAAAAAGATAATAATAATAATAATAATTATAATATATATGTTTATATATATAAGTATACCTAAGAATTGAAAAAAAAAACATATATATATATATATAATGTACATAGTGTAAATTTACAGCATTTGTTTTCCTATTTGTTCCCCTCCCACATTAACTGAATGTCTTGGCCAAGTTGCTGTTCAAAATAGAATATGGAGGAAGATCATCAAAGTGCGATAAACCGACAGGGAATTATAAATAAAGGTTGACGAAACTTCAGCTTAAAGCAAATCGAATAAATAGGTGCGCAAATTAAGCACAGAAAATAATAATAATAATAATAATAAAAAAAAAACCAATATGAAATAGACAATTAGACTGAGCGCCAGATCTCTCAAAAATGCTTTAGTTCGCCTTTTTCTCGGTTGCCGTCGACGTTCCCGCCGCTGGAGATGAGGCGCGCGGTGGCGCCACCACAGACGCACTCTGCGAGCTGCCCGATATGTCCAAGTCACTGGCGCTGTTCTGCAAATATGCAAACGAATGATACAAGAATTTAGTATAAAAGAAAATCTGGCAGCATACAAACGAATTTATTTATTTTAAGCGGGATTTTCAGTTATTTTCTTTTGTTGCTACAAACAAATATATAGCTTACCTTCATCTCCTTGCTGAGCTTCATGGACTTGCCCATGCTCTGCAATCGATAACGCTCCTTGGCACGCTCGCGTATTTTCTCAGGCACCACCCACAAGGTGGTGGCTATGTTGCCGCAGAAGAGCAACAGAAAGAGCCCGCACATGACAGACACATGCCACGGGGCATCAGGCGGATAATATGCCAGTTTGAACAGCGTCCAGGCGTTGTAGGCCTGAAAGGCGTATCCAATGAAGAGGAACGGCAAAAGAAAGCTCAAACCGCGCCACATCCACGAATGGAAGCCCTCAATGGTAATGTCCATATTGTGGCGCTCGCCCAGCGCCTTGAGTCGATATAAAAGTCCCTTCTGGTAGCCAAACTGCAAATACTGCACAATGCCTGCATTGGACGAGTGCAAGAAAGGAAAGCATTCGGACGTGAATTCATTGGGCGGATCGAAATGGTTTTCTTTGGTTTTCGGTTTTCGATTTTCGATTCGTTTGGTTCGATTCGACTTGGTTTGGTTACTTACTGATGTACACATTAAAGTACATGAACTGCAGACGGAAGAGCTGCCAATGCTCGCCCTGGGGCCAAACGAGCAGGACACCAGCAGCGACCGTTGAGATGAAATGATGGGCACGCCACCAGCCCTTTATCCGAGAGCCATTCACCTTCAGTATGGACTCGCGTATGGTCAGAGTGCAATAGTACCACACCAGCAGAAATATGAAGGCCAGCTCCAGGGCTCTGTGGGCGCATAAATGTATTGTTAGGATAATAATGGATCTGGGGGCGGGTGTGAGTGCGGGCAGGGGTCCTTAAATGAAAGTTTATCACCAGTCTTACCTGTAGTTGAATATCAAATTGAAAAACGCCATTATCAGTCCAATTACGTTGAGTATTAATTTAAACTTTTCATAGTCATCTTTGTAGCGAACTTTGTCGTTTCTGTTCAGAATTGAGACGTTCACATCGCCCAGGATAATCTATGGCAAAATACAACAACCAAAATAAAAAATAAAAATAAAAAAAACAACATGAAATGAACACAAATTGAGCAAACTTAAGTGAAGTCGACGACATTCAACAAGCGACACAATTTGTCGCTTACGCAAACTTTGTGCAAATCCAATTCGCTCTCAACTTTCAACTATGAACTCTCAGCTGTGAACTTTGAACTCTCGACTCACCTGCAGGTAGCGACCAGATTTAGCTGGCAGCGATTGCTCAATTTCATGCAGTTGGGCCTTCCGCTTCAGCGACATCTTCTGCAGATCATCGATCTTCTCCTTCTCCTCGCCAGCAACTGGCCCTTTGAATCTGTAATGGAGGCAATAAAAGTTTTTTTTTTTTTTTTGTTAATTATTTAAGAATCCTAAAAGCTTTTCAAATTATAAATGGACTTTGACGAAGGCAATGTGGAGGAAGAGTAATCAGTAAAGTAAATAAAGGGCATTAATGCGTACAAAAATACGTATGCACTGATTAAAATGCAATTCTCTTGAATCTCATCTAGGATATATGCACGATTTCAGACTATCTCAAATATCGATAACCCCTTAATTATGGCGAAAAGGGTTTAATGAAGTTGTTCAAAAGTATTTAATAGACGGATGGAAGCATATCAGACTCTATTTGAGCGAAACCGATTTCATAGAAGAGTACATCTGTCAGCCAATCTTGGAGACTATAAGAACTAAAGAATATAAAGTCATAAACATAGTTAGATTATTTCATTTTATCGGTAATTCCAACGTTGTGCAAGTGTCGAATAAAGTCGATTTACGGTAGCTATAAGATACACAGTTGTAAAGATATAATCTCCTAATTATACAAAAATACGACAACATGCTGAACACTCTCTACTCTGGCTTAGAAGTATTTCCTAGTCGGGATATCTCTTCTACACATATATATATTTTTTAAAAATTGATAACAAATTAAGGAAAAAAAAAATAATAATACTATTAATTAAAATGATTGCATGGGCTACAAAAACATTTCACAGCTGACAACTTGCGCACAACAACAACGTTTACAACATTTGCATTGATATGTTGCAGGTATCCGTCGCAATTACGTTGCTACGATGACTCATTCACTCGGAAAATTTATGTGCTTGGCTTTAGTTGGGTCAATGGAATCGATGTTGCAGCAGATGCCTTGCAATTTGCATAAATATTATATATGCTTGATTTGAAGAGGGGGAATGGCGAACGCTCGTCGATGACAATTATACACATGGCTAACGGAATACGACAATTTCAATTTGCACCACGTCAAAGTTCAATTTAGGCATTATTGATAGTTACCTATATACATATGTATCTAAATATTTGTATGAACAAATAAACATATGATGTACAGTTTGTCCAGAAATAGATTTGAGGTTGGGGAAAAAAAAATAGTTTCTAACTTCTTTAGCAAAAAAATGTATTTTATTATTGATTATTTTTTTACTTTTCTACTATTAAATGGGTTTCTCGAAACTATTTAATAAAATGATCAAGATTCATTAATTAGAATAATTATGAAATTTCAAAAACTAAAATTATCCACTTTTATATATGTATGTCAATTGGCAAGATGGCTAATTTAATGTGACTCATTGACACCGTTATGTTCCCTAAGATATCCTCTAATGGATCCGATCCAAATTTTTTAGATTACCCTATACTATGTATAATAATATGCTATTTTCCCCAATCTGGTGGCTAAAATGTACAAAGTCTCATATGAAATCGCCATAGTCCAAACGCTTTCTGGACAGTCCAAAATAATGGATCGTTTTGGTTTTTAACATTTCACAATTATTTAAATGAATACATCTTGTTAATTTTGATGCTAAATAGTTTAGAGAAATCCATTTAATAGTAAAAAAAAATAAGAGAATAATTAAGTCAATAATAAAGAAGTTGGAAAATACAATTTTTGTTCCCGTTGTTCAAACACTTTGTGGACAAACTGTATGTGCTTTCCATTTTGTTATTTATTAGATTTGCTGGAAATTTTATCAATCGCTTGCATATTTCATGTCTTTATTTTTAAACATCTAATAAATAGTATAAAACGGCAACGCTGATAAGCGACCCAAAACAGATATGGGAAGTGTCATAGTCCAAGAAAATCCAAATAAACTTATATGTACATATATGTACTCGAATTTTAAATGTACAAGGAATAATCTAGATTCTTAAGCATATATATATATATATATATATATATTATATATATATTATATATATATTATATATATATTATATATATATTATATATATATTATATATATATATATTAGTTTATGATTATGTAGGTGCGGAAGTTCGCTAGCGATCGAATTTGCACACGAGCCAAAGCAGCGTTGCTGTCGTTAATGGGCGCACTTGCCGCAAATGTTGCATTTGCTGCAATTGTTGTTGTTGCTGTGTTTGCTGTTGATTGTTTGTGCACATTGCACACCTTTAGCTGACCGGAACAAATACACAAGCAAACATGCATGTATGTGTGTGAATGTGTGTATGTGCTTATCTGTTTGTACCTTAGTACATAAGCAAACGAATCGTTTCGCTACAATAATGAACTGCAATAATAGAGTACAACAACCACTGGCAGTAATTGTAACGTGCTAGCACTGGTGCTACTAGAAGCCAGAAGCAGCTGCGCCAAACATTTCCATATGTCACTAAAATGAATTGGCGAAAATGTAGGGCGAGCTTACTGTAGTGCTAGCTTTTACTGTTTTTTTTTATTATTTTTTTTTTATGTATATCTAATTATTTTGGACATTTCAAACTCATTTGTGTTCTATAAATTTTCTTTTACGTGTGCGTAGCGTAAATCTGGCAAACAGAGACAGCTGAGCGCAAGGTCATTGTGGCAAGAACAAGCTAAAGAAAAAGTGTCGGCAGAGCGGGGACAGTGCAAAGCACGCAATCAGCTACGCACACACACACTGACGCGCACACATACACGCACGCAAGCATACGCGGTGCTGCTCGCTTCGCTTTGCCACGTTTGTTTGTATGCGAGCGGAAGAGCGAAGCGGAGAGATGCAAAGCTTTATTTTGTGCGCTCACAGCATTTGTGCATGGGCTTCACGCTCTCTCTCTCTCTCTCTCTATGTCTCTCATCATACGATCAGTGACATACATAAAAAAAACTTCGCAACTGTTATGACAACAACAACAAACACAGGTACCACTTGGCCTTGCAAGCTGCACGCACTGTGGACAGCAATCGCTTAATATGTGATCAATGTTACAAAATGTTCAATCGTTCCAAAATCCTCTAAACATAGCAATATAATTTTTTCGATTATAATTGTTTCATTAATTTCATATAAATAAGATCAAGTGGGGCTAGCAAAATTATTACAATTTCTTGACGAGTAATTTGACGGTAGATCAAATTAAGATTATAAAATTATTTGAAAGTTTTAAATGTGGATTAAAAATAATAATTATTTCTCCTGATGGTCAGCGTATTTGTCCCACTGTCACAGATGGTTATTGAATTCAGTTTTGTTTATTTTTATTATTTTCGGTCACCATTATTTTCTTGTTTGGATTTTAATATTTGTTTTGCTTGCGAGTTGGGATCACAGTTGTTTCAGTTTACGCTTCATCCGCCACGCAAGCATAGGGTCAAGGACGGCGAAGAGAGATCAAAGGGAGAACGAAGAGCGGCTAACTGGTCAAAGGTTCAATTAAAAAATAAAAAAAAAACAATAAAAATGTTATGCCATTGACCATGGCAATAAACACGCCCAGAAGCTTCAGTTTGTGGAGCAAAGTCTACGCGTGGTTTTATCACAGCTTTGTTTTTTATCGAAAGAAACACAGTTGTAAAAACTAATTGGAACCAGGCTAGAAGCAACTACTCAACGAAGAAACATATCTACAAATATAGATACGAGACCCACAGCTGCTGCCAAGCGTTAGCCTAATAAGACCTGATAAGGCCCTCCTTTCTGACTAATTGCCGCTATACATGTGTTTTACAGTTCTGATTGATAAGCCACGAGAAATAAAAATGAGTGTGTGTGTGTGTGTGTGAGCGAGTCCGATTAGAAATAATTGGTAGAAAACTTGCTGCCATCAATAATTAATTGATATCAAATTCCAATTGGAACTTTAAAATGGTGTTGCTCATTTTATTATAGCCATGACAATGTAACGAGCTTAAGTGCCAGCGATCCCATTTCAAATGCATAGCGATGTAAAGTTTAACGAGTTTTCTCAATAACCGAAACAGTGTGTAAAAGTCATTTAGTGGCACATTTTCTATATGCTAATTCCTCAATTTAAATATATGTACATATATATTTTTTTTGTCTACATTAATTTATAAATTAATTGTAGGTTTTTCAAATATTTTCTCTGTGTGTGTATTTTTCCTGATATTTTTTCTTTAAATTTCCTGCGAGTTTATTTTCGATTTTATGCACCTACAATGAATATTTGAAGTCATTAACTCGTGTCACGCGACCATTTCTAGCGAGTTAATACGTACCGTGCATGTATATAAATATATTAACGAACGCACATAAGCCAACACTATATATTTGCATATGTATATAAGTATTTTGAGTTGTACAAAGTACACTAACTTATTGTTGAAGGGTTGGTTTTTTGTAATTAGGGTTTGCTTTGTCGTGTTCATACTCACTGTCGCATCGAGGCCGTTATTTGATTCATGCGATATCGCTGATGTTTGATCTCGTTGAAGCATTTTTGCTGGTGTTGATACAGCTGTTCCAGCAGCTCAATGTAGCGTCTGTTGCACGTCTGCAACAGGCAAAATATGTATTTATGTATGTATTTTAAATAGCAACCGTTTCAAGGTGAAGAAGAACAACAACAACAACAAACACAATAAAAACTCACCTCAAGCTCGGTGTACTCGCGATTGAGTTCATCCCATTCACTGCGAAGCGTCTCGATGTCCATTTTGTAATGATGATTATGGATATGGTTGTTGTTGTTGTTGTTATTGTTCTAAGATTTGCTTTACACGTTTTGCTGGCCGCTGGTATGCAACAGCTGTTTTGAGGTTAGGGCCGCCCGTTGGCAAAGAGGAGGGGAGTGTAGGGATAGGGAGGATAAATAGCCGGCTCTCGTCTACCAAAAATATTTCGTATTTTGTGAAAAATCAATTGGCCGCAACGCAGGCAATTTGCCCCGATTTCTATTTCGCTGCACACCGTTTCGATTCGATTCGATTCGGCCACTTATCAAAATTGCAACTTGATTATTGGTTAAATTACACCGCGCTTCTGCTGCCTGTTAGTTTCTTTTTTGTTGTGTTAAAAATACAAAGCGGAGCGGAGCAACGACGCTTACGCCGTGCGGTAACTAAATTTGAACTAAACACTACGGCGGCGGCAGCAGCAATAATAATATTTTAGCGGCGATCCAAATGGCAGTGCGGCGAGCTAAGTCTGAGGCTGAAGCTGAGGCAGCAGTAGCGACAGCGATGGATAACTGCATGTAGTGCGTTGGCGACACTTAATTTCAACTATTTAAGACTTTGTTTTGGAGCCTTCTGATTAGATTAAGCAAACACAAACACGACCAACCGCCGCAGACAGAGCACGCTCGCACTAAACATTAATTTTATTTTGCTTTGCCTGCGCGCAACAACAAAAAATAATGCGAGCAAAGAGTTGCGCAGCAGCCACAGCTTGCTTGTTGCGTCGCACTTCGCACAATATGGTTGTGTTGCTCTTTTCAATGGAATACGTTCTGACAGCTATTTCTGTCTTACTAAGGTGGCGTTCGCTTCGGTGGTGTGTTTCTGTTCGGTGGTGAGTTCACAGTGGCGCTCGTTTTGAATTTTGTTCAATGTACTGTTTGCGCTGCTTGTTGTTTGAAATAAGATAGATTTTTTAGTTTTGTTCCGTTGTGTGTAAAAAGCATGTTTAATTGCAAATATCAAGCCTACTTACATTAAATGTAGCTTTCATTAGCCGTTTTGTGGTCTATGTTCGACACAAAATTAATAAAAATTAAAAAAAAAAAAATACATGTTCATACAAATATATATATATATATTTAATTTATACATGTGCATATGTAATCATTAATGTTGTCACTCCTTGCGCCTGGCGCGCAATCGCAGCGCCAAGTAGGCGAATCCACGAAAGCAAACAATAAGCAGGGCCAATCCCACATAATCGAGCGGCAGATCTGCGGCCGAGAAATTAAGCGTTTCAAGTATAACCTTGCCGGAGCTGGGACATGTTGTGTTTGAGGAAGTGCAGCTAATCTCGCCGGCCTCCACATCGGCCCATTGATTGATCAACAGGCCCTCGTTGGCGTAGCGGAACCAGGACAGATAGGACAACCATTTCAGATAGACGGGCACCGAACCAGAGTTGAGGAAGAATCCACCGAATAGCAGAAATGGAATGATAACCGGCGGACCCACCGATAGCGCCATCGATGTCGAGGAACTGGCACAGGATATCAAGTACCCAAACGAGGTGGACACATTGGCCACTAGTGTGACTAGCGCCAGGCAGTTGAAAAAGTGTAGCGCACCCGCCCGCAGACCAATCATCGGATACGCAATCGCCGTAAACACGAGCGGCACGGTTAAAAACAACGGCAACTCCGCTATAGTCTTGCCCAGAAAGTAGGTGTCGCAGCGATAAAGGCGACTGCGCGACTCCCTCATAAACACTGGCAGCTCCGACGTAAACACCTGAAAGAGACAGCACAAGCCAAAATGAAACAGATTCTTAATCTTTGATATACACACATACAAGTATATAAACAGTTATTTCTTATCTCTACCAATTATTCACATAACGTTTATAAAATATATACAATTAGTGTCATGATTGTTAATGTATAGAATTCGATATTTCAATTAAACATTACTGTTAAAAAAAAGAAATATGTATATATATTATTAGATATTAATGGTTTTCAACATTAAAATACGCTTCCTTCAGCTTGCTCAAGCATTCAACTCCACTCGCGGCTTCTTCTTCGCCGCTTCTCTTCCTCGATCGAATTCGCCGTCTTGCGAATTCGCTCTCGTTGCTCTACGTCGTCTCGGTATCATTGTTGCCTAGGGATCGCCGTTGTTACTCTTCTCTTTGTTGTTGGCATTGCTCTCAGGAACCACAAGCCAACCCACATACATACATATGTATACGTACAGTGTCTCACACCTCATTTGGAACAGTGACTAGCAAAAATTTTAAAGTGCTATAAAGTTTAAACAAGGAAAAAAATGCAAAATGTTTAAATGCCAATTAGTTTAATGTTATATCACATTTTAAAAGGAAACTTTAGTTTTTATGCAAATATTAATTAATTAATTAAAATTAGTCAAAAACTGAAAACATATCCAAAAAACGTTTCACAGCTTATTTGAAACAGTCTTAAGAAAAGTGAAATATTTGGCGTATGAAAGCTTAAATAAGGATTTTAATACTTAGTATGATATCCTTTAGCCTTAACAACTTCGCTTAACCTATTATTCATGGACGATACCAGCTTCCAACTAGTTTCTGGACTGATCCTGCTCCACTCCTCCATCAGAGCATTTTGAGATCCTGTTTGCAGGATATGTTGTGGTTCCGGATATTATTTTCCAGCAGAGCCCACAAATTTTCAATAACATTTAAGTCTGGAGACTGGGCCGGTGGAATTATCATGTGGGGGCAGTTCGATCTAAGCCAGGACTGTACTATTCCGGCCTTATGCTTGGGGTCGTTGTCCTGGTAGATCCGGAAAGTACGTCGGATTCCTATTTTTTCGGCACTTTGGAGTAAATTTTCCTTTAGTATATCGAAGTACACATTACTGTCCATTGTTGTTTCAATGAACACAAAATTTCCGCCGCGGGCTGTCGAGATAGATGCCCATACCAGGACACTTCCTCCGCAGTGCTTGACTGTTGCCTTTCAGTTTTTGGGACTCAGATCGGTATTGGAGTGTCGCCACACATAATTCCGTCCGTCCGAACCAAAAATGTTTAATTTGTACTCAAATTCAAATATGATTGTGTTCCAGAACTCCAAATCGTTGTCCAAGTGAATTTTGACGAACGTCATCCTAGACCCTATGTTTTTGCTTTTACAAATTTCATTTTCCATTGTTCTCGGGCATTTAAGTCATGGTGGCGCAGAACTTGGAGCACAGTTCCCATACTGGTCTTTTTCCTTATTTCATCCTGCACCTATTGAGTCAGTTTTTGAGCAGATAGCTTAAAATTTCCCCTTGAAATCTTGATGATCCTCGGCTCGTCCTGCTCGGTGAAAATCGGGTTTGGTGCCATTCCGCCTCTGTCCTCTGTCCGATTTTCGTCGACGAAACTCCGAATGATGTAGAATATAGTTGAGGTGTTTAGATTGACCATTTTAGCTATTTTTCGAAATGAATATCCAATTTTGAAGTGTTCCAGGATGAGTTTCTGTTGATCAATGGTAGTCCGTTTGGCCATTGTCCTTGTTGGCAGGTTGCAGCCCAAATGCGGGAAAAAACTAAACTGAATTAAAAGGTTGGTCTATTTCTACCGTAAATATCCAACTTTAGGTAAAAAATCCGGGTTTTATGGCACCCAGGTGTCCAGAATGTAACTGTTCCAAATAAGCTGCGATCATAAAATTAGGTACTTTTTTACATAACCCGACCTAGCGGGTGGGGAAATCCCAGTTTATTAGGGTCATATATTAATTTTGGTGGTTAATATGTGTACCTGCCATGAGTCTTTGGAATTTTTGAAAAATAATGCATAATGAGTTTATGACAGGTAATTGAAATTTTTGCTAGACGCTGTTCCAAATGAGGTGTGAGACACTGTATATAAGCAATGATATGTCTAGCAAGAACTCAAGCACCCACTTGGGAAAACAACACTTGCATGGGTCAAAAATGCCACCTGCATTCTGTACAGCAGGTAGAGACTAAGTAAACATTGTTGGCGATATAAGGCTAGGATTTTAAGTAATAAAGTTAGTACGAATTTACAACTCTACTCGTGAGTTTGAATTTACAGTTCAACTATTAGTAGTTATGATATACGAATAAATATGTGTACACAAGAGCAAATAAAAGGGAATGCTTACATTGATGGTGGCAAACACATTCTGAAAGGTCATGTTTGTCAGGAAGAGAAAGATGGCTCCGTTGATGTTCATTACGCCCACCTGCGTCAGCTGCTGGCCCAGAAAGATCAGACCAATTAGCACAGCGACCATCTAAAAGAAAGGGTGCGAAATATAAGTATAAAGTAAGAAAATAACAGGGAGAGTAAGTGAGAGAAAGAGTAATAAATTTATAGCAGGGTGAGGTGGGGACTTGTGTGCATCTCACCGTTGTTTGGATGAGTCGCACTTTCACGAGCAGTGGCTCCTTCAGCACGGAGATCCAGGAGCGCCAGAGTACGGCACGGAATTGCATAAACCATGTCGCCTTATATGTATATCCGTTGTCGGGCTGTTCCAATGGCTGATTTTGTGCCTTGGCGGCCAACAGCTGCTCCATATCCCGCGCCACCTTGCTAATGGCGAAGTTATCGCAAATCTTGGCAATTCGCTCTCGCGACTCCAGCTCCCGGCCTGGCACAATGGCCAATACTTGCACATAGAAGTCGGCCGGATTGTAGTTGGTCGGACACTGGGCGCCAACACTATGGGGAACGAATTGAGTTCAATCAATGGATGGGGGCGACAGGAAGGGAACACGGCATTAATTGTTTTTCTCTCTTTCAAAATTATTCACGTACTTAGTTTACTAACGCAATTTTTTCTATTATCAAAAATTAACTGATTAAATGTTAAAATAATGCTGCACAAGATTTCCTTTTCTACTCATAGCACAAGTTAAGAATGTAGAATGTATTTTTTCCCATATAGACAATAGACAGCATTTAATATATAACTTTTTTTTTGTGAATTGAGATCTATCTAAAATACTAAGGTACTTCAATTTTCTTGAGAAAATTGTTTAAGTAAAACATAGCCTGACCCAATTTTGACCTCTGAATGTGCTCCTTTATTTATTGAATTTTGCGGGACAAATCATGAAAGTAATTTTGAAGCGTACAAAAATACCGCTTAAAGTGAATGAAACTGATCCGAATTTAAATTGTAAGAATTGTCTATTTAAGTTTCCGCAAATGTTGCCATTTGAATGTGGTTAGTTTACAAATACTTACTAGGAGAAGAAATCGACAGCCTCACTGGGTGTGCCAAGGAATGCGACACGACCCTCGGCGATGAGGAGTATCTTGTCGAACAGCTCGAACAGCTCCGAGGATGGCTGATGTATGGTCAGAATAACGGTTTTGCCCTTCTGCGACAGCTTTTTGAGCACCTGAACGACGCTGTGCGCGGTAAACGAGTCCAGGCCCGATGTGGGTTCATCGCAAATCAACAGCGGCGGATCGGTGAGCGCCTCCGAAGCAAAGGCCAGACGCTTCCGCTCACCCCCTGACAGCCCCTTGACACGTCCAGGCACACCAATAATCGTATGCTGGCACTTGCTTAGCGACAACTCCTGAATGACCTGGTCGACACGCGCTACCCGCTGGCGGTAGGTCAAATGGCGTGGCATGCGAACCATCGCCTGGAAGATGAGATGCTCCCGTGCCGTGAGCGAGCCAATGAATAGATCATCCTGTTGCACATAGGCGCACCGTGCCTGCATCTCCTTGGCGTCCACCGGCTGTCCATTGAGCAGTCGCACACTCGACGGCGACACCTGAACTCCCTGCGGCGATCTAAAGGCCAATGCATTCAACAGCGTCGTCTTCCCGGCACCGGAGCTGCCCATTACAGCCAACAGTTCACCCGGATAGGCCACGCCGCAAACTGTGGATGAGAAGACATGAGCAAATGTGTGTACAGATAGAGGAATAGCTTGATTTCAATTCCAAGGAAAATAGACGGCTTTACGATGTATTTCCGAATACAGCTTTACAGCTATTTTATTTTGTAAACCAAAATTCCCTGAAATTGTATTTGCTCAGCGATTTAGCACCAAATCGCTTGAAAATTTAGAAATAAAAACAAAGAAACAAAACAATTCAAATTGTTTCATTTTAAGTCAACAATGAATAAAAATGTTTTGTGAAAATAAAGCAATTTCATTTTATTTTTGTTTTAATTTGGCGAAAATGATTTTAATTGAAAACGTGAATACAAATTTTATACAAATATTATGAAAAATAATATTATTTTTGAATCGAGTTTAATTTGAAATAAACCAAGTAGTTTTTTTTTCATTTCTTTTTATTCTTTTGTGGTATATAGTGAAAAGTTAAAGAACAATGTTTTTTTTTATTAATTTTTTTTTTTTTACCATTTTTGAGGAGATGCTTGCGTGGTGCAGGAATATGTCGCTCGTTGCAGAAGAGTCCACGGGTGCGATTCACAAGCTGGCGCCAATTGGAGCCCGGCTGATGGACTGCACCAAAGATGTCGACATTGTGCCAGGCATAGGTGAGCGTCTCCGGCACCTGTGTGTCATCGGATCTGCTCAACGAACCGTAGTTCTTGGCCTGGCCAAAGCCTTGGCTAATGCAGCTCTGCGAAGTGGGAGCCATTGTTGTTGTTGTTGTTAATGCCGCCGTTGCGTGCTCCCCCTGCTGTCAGTTGGATAGAGATAGATGTAGAGTTGCCAATGTGTGAATGTGAGTGTTGTGCTTTGCTGGGTTGTTGTGTTGTTCGGGGCAAAAAGGTTTGAAAACTTTTCAATTTAACGCGAATAGCTAAAAACTTGCGCCCATAAAAAAGGGCGACGACGCGTAAATCTTTTCGGCGTGCTAATCCCAACGCCTACTTACGACCAATACCTAAATAAAAATGGGGCATGGCTTGGGGGGGGGGGGGGTGGTTTGGGGGTGGCAGGCTGGCGATGCTTCCGCCCAAGTTTCATAAAAATGAAAAAAATGGTTTTCCGAGGGAAGAGGCGAACTCTGGAAAGTTGAAAGACCCTAGACTCGACCATTTAAAATGTGCAAATTAAGGCGGCCATAAGCCGCAGACGGTGTCGAAGCTGTTCAGAGTTAGAGAATGATAGAGAGAGAGAGCAAGAGCTAGTAATAGAGATAGAGATAGAGATAGAGATAGCAAGGCTGGCCATGTTGCCACTTCGTAAGACAATTGCCCGGCGTAAATGCAAATCGCACCCGAATTCTGATTGAGGGCTTGAATTGCGTTTTTTGTTTCTCTTTTTTTATTATTGAGCTTTAAGGGTCGGCGAGGGTTTGAGTTTGGGACATTGTTAGCAACGTTATTGCCATTTGAAGGTGACTTGCCCCGAGTGGCAAGTGAGTGAATGAGTGGCAAGGCTTGCCTTCGAAATGTTCTATTCGAGTGCACTGAATCAGTTTTGAATGCTTCGCTGAGTGTCCTTTGAGTGTCTGAGTGTCCCAGCAGCGTCAATTGATTGACCAATTGAGCAATGCGTAATTTACTTAGCATACATTACGCATTTGTTTTTCCAACGTTGATCTTATTTGCCCGATTTCTTGTTTATTGGCCACAAAACATATCGTTTAGTTATTGTGTATTGTTTACTAAATTCACTTGGAATATTGCTTTGAAAGTGTTAGTTATTAAGTTAAGACTCCTTTTTGCGGAATGCCATTATTAAGTAGTTTAAGTAGTAGAAATGGGTTAGATGGGAATTGGTCAATTTAAGCTTAATTTCTACATCTACGTTGTGTTGACTTGACGAATTTATATTTACATTCGCTGCTGTATTACATTAATAATCGATAGCCGCATTTAAATACCTAGTTCCCATGCTCAAACTGTGCTTATTTCAGGTAATTACAAACAATGTTGCGACTAGCGACACCTGGCGGCCAGCACAGATATGCCTCCTGGCTGCGGCCAAAAGCGTTGCCAGAGCAGCTAAAAGAAAGCATTTGCTTCCAAGTGATTCAACAAAGCCCAAAGTAGAAAGTACGAAAAATTAAATAAAAATGAAATGTAAAATATAGACCGCGGGTCAAACTGAACTCAAGGAACTCGGGAGCGTCCAAAAGCAGTGCAGATAACAAGATATTATAGCAACACACACTTAAGCAACGGCAAAGAAAATAAAAAAACAACAGCAGCAACAACAACAACAACATAAACAAGAACAGCAACAATAACAAAATTGTGAGCACAACATAAGCAAATAAATACAGGAAAAACTTTTTAATAACATTTTTCGGCCTCATTTGTTGTGAAAACAATTTTGCTGGGGCCGTGCAGCATTCCGTGCCGCGGCGCACAACATCGCACCACATACCAAGGCAAAGTAACCATCCAAAAACCTCCCATCCAGCATCCAGCATCCAGCATACAGCATCCAGCATCCACCACCCACAGTTTCAGCCACATGTAACGGATATTAAATTTTTCGCGTTTACCTCGACGTAGCCGCCTCCAATTTCTCGAGCCAAATTGAAATGCAGCGGACAACAACAACAACAAGAGGAAGATGAGGAGGCAGAAGAAGAAGTGACCGAGAAGATGAAGAACTAAAAGACGATGTGGCAGCAACAGCAGAGAGCAGCACACAGGACTTGAACGAGCCGCATTATTAATAGCCTGTGCGACATTTTCTTGATTGAATGAATGACCGATTCTTGGGACAGAGGGGAAAAAGGGACGGACAGAGTGACAGAGAGATAGAGAGAGAGAGAGAGAGAGAGGGAGAGAGGGAGAGAGGGAGAGAGGGAGAGAGGGAGAGTGGCTACACTCCCTTTGCATCGCCAGCAGCTTTTGCTTAATTTTGATGATTATTTATACAAATTATTATGATTGCGTTAGGTGAAACGCAGAAAGCTTTTCATATTGCGGCCATCAGTCTGCCGCGACGCCGTCAATTAGCGACCGCCTACTCCCTCCATCTAGGCTCGGGGACTGGGGCCGCCAGGCATGGAAACCTTGCAAGCCAGCGCTGGACCGCCTGAGCTGAGAGACTGGGCTGAGCTGAGGGTGGGAGGGAGGTTGTTGTGGAAGCAACAACCGCAACGGACAATGTGGGCGCTGAGCTCTGGTTTCAGTCTCTGGAAGCCCTACGCATGGGCTCAAATACATACCTACATTTACATACATATGTTTATATATGTAGACGAAGACTATGAAATTGGTGTTCCTGGAAATGCGAGGAGCAAAGCTTGAGGTGGACAAACGTGGATTATATATCTTGCGGACTTCCCGTCACAACCAAGATCGGAAAGTGCTCGAGGCTTGTATTAGGACATAGTTCCCGGAAACACAATAACATGCTTATCGGGAAAGATTTCGTTTTGTTTCAGCCGAAACCTTATATGCGAACTTAAATATTTATTTAAAGGGATGGTACAACTATTTAAAGAATACCGAAGACTACACCCTTCATTTTACCCCTAACCCATTCAAAATGGATAAAAAGGTTAATAAAACACTAATAATTTGAATATGGAAATGCAATGCAGTTGAAAGTAATATAGATAAAAATAAAACTATATTCGAGGCGTTCTCTTTGGTGAGGTAAGGACAGAAAAAGTGATGTTCGCTCCTTCATTCTGATTGCATGGCTGGGCCAAAAGCCCATAAGGCTAGAATCAACACAGACGGGGCTAAGATATTGAGATACTCGACAGACAGCATCGTGCGGTGCCATGACCAAGATACAGATACAGATACAGATACAGATACAGATAAAGGTACAGATACAGATGCTGGTGCTTATATATGTAGATACGTTGAATGGCCAGTCAAATAATGACCCAGATAAGAGTGGATTAAACAATATCAATAAAAGACAAAAACAAAGAGACAAAGCACTAAGAATGCGAACAGAAAGAAGCCAAGACAATGACAGACAAAGTAGTCGGAACACAGAACATGCGTCAAACACTTGCCAGATACGCGTCGACAGATACGGCTACAGATACTCAGGTAGTTAGATATCTGTGAGATACGGCAATAGCTATAAAGATGTGTTATCTGACACCCAAACGATGTGCTCTTTGTGCACTTGTTGCTCCTCTCGCCTCGCATGCATCGCTGCTCCAATTTGGAGCCATTCCTTGATATGCCTCAACTCAAGAAACAATTTAAATAGTTGTGGCAACAATGTAAATAAATTGTATTTGTTTGCTGCCCAAGTATTTGCTTAAGAATATACTTATTTTAATACTATCAAGTATTCTACGAGTTGTACTTGCCTATCTTCATATATCTAGAGAGGGTTTTTAAATAGTTTTCCGGTATTTGTTTTTCCAATTTACTCAAATAACAGCTTGGTTTTCCTTGTCAGAGAATCGATGAAAACACATTATTGAAAATTAAATATGGAAAGAAATGTCTTCGACTCTATAACTAGTTATATAAATTCTTGATCCGCAAATTCTAATTCTTCGACTCTATAACTAGTTATATAAATTCTTGATCCGCAAATTCTAAATTGATGGCAGCAGATGGACTCCGCTCTGCAAGAGTAATCAATCTTTGGCGTGTCTAAGATATACATACATATGTTCTATAGTTCTATCTTGTCCGATATTATTGTGTTCTCTATCGCTCAAATCAGGAGCAATGTAGTCTTTATTCCTTGGACCCTTTCGCTTTCATTGCGAATGATTTCTGGTCAGGATTCAGAGATTGATAAATAGATAGACGCGGTGTTTGTTTACTCGTACCCCTTTGTAAATAGCTAAGTGTGTGTTTGTATATATGTATGTGTGTGTGTGCATATGTATTCAAACAGTGGCCGCAACTGTTCTGTGTGTGTGGGTGGTGCGGTGGGTGGGTGGGGGGGGGGGGGGAAGCTAGCACAAATGAAAATCAAAGTCATTCAGCATAGACGAGTACAGATTGTTGATTGTTCAGTTGTTGTTGTTGTTGTTGTTATGTGATTGCATTTGTATTTGCATTTATTATTCATGACTCCAATTACATGTGTTGCAACATTTGCTTAACATAATGCGTTTCACTCATCTCATCTCTCTCTCCCTCTCTGTCTGTCTGTCTGTCTGTCTGCCTCTAGTCGGTCTTAGCTAGTCTGTGTCATAGTTTATTCTATAGATTCTTGTTTATTGCTGATGTAATGCGGCGGCTTGCGGTTTCTACTGTGTGTGGGTGTGTGTGTGTGTGTGTGTGTGTGTGTGTGTGTGTGTGTTGGGTGGAGGGGCTTGGAGAGGTGCTTGTGGCGTGTATGTGGAACGGGCTAAAATAGCTGTTAGTTCACACGCAGCTGTCGCCTAGAAGCATGCAACATTTTCTTTGTGTTGCTGTTGTTGTTTTTTTTTTTGATTACTCACATTGTGCAACTGCTCGGCAGAGGGATGCTTGCTGCTGCCGCGTATCAATAGCTCCTGATCCTCTTGGCCCATCTTGTTGGCAGTTGGCTCATGCAATAGGCGCACACACTAACACACACACAGACACACACTAGACACTGAGACACACAAATAAAAAATGGAAAACAAAACCGAATCGAGTTTTCGTTTTGAGGCAGGCACTTTTCCTAATTTGTATTTGCTTGTTGTTGTTGTTGTTGTTGTTGTGGTTTTCTTTTCTTTTTTTTTCTGGCTTTTGTTACTCGCTGAGGCGTCGCTTTGGCTTCGTGTTGAACGCGCTGACAAAACACAACTGACGCTGAAAGACTGTGCGACTGACGGCACCTAACGGCAACTGTCGCTAACTGTGGCGGCCATTGACGCTAACGCTGACGCTGACGCTGACGCTGATGTAGACGCTGCAACGGCGACAGCGACAGCGCTGCCTTTTGCGGTGGCAATGAGTGAAATTTGATGAGTGAAACAAACAGAGAAAAGCTCAGCGCCAACAACAAAAAAGGCAACAAACGCTTCGTCTATTTGCATGCTGATTAGAGAGAAGGCGAGTCGTCCGTCCATCCGTCCGTCCCTCCATCCGTCCGTCCGTCCCTCCATCCGTCCGTCCGTCCCTCCATCCGCCTGCTGCCATAAACGGCTCGTCTCCATTTGTATGTTTGCCTTCTTCCACTGCTATCAGTGAACTCGCTTGGGCCATTGTTTTCAGAGAGACGTATTTTCAAGCTTTGATGCAGAATTAATATTTATAATTATATTATATTTATAATTTTACATTTAAATTTTCATTATACATTTGTCGTATTCTAGACACGATATATGACTATAGGTTGTGAATGTTATTAGACTAATCATATTTAGAATAGGTTTAGCAAGAATCATTATTCATCATCATTCAAAGTGAATCTAACAATGAATGCAATTTAAGCAAGCGGTCTGATTTCGGACCAAATGGAGATCTCATTTTTGGTATGGCAAATGTCAAGATAACGGTTTTTTCTTATATAAGATTGCTGGAAATAAAGAGACCCAAGTCGGTACATTATCACATTACACCTGCCTTGCAAATCTCAAATCACAAAAACATAAATTATAAAGTTGTTCGCTTCACTCAGAATGTGGCTTTAATTTTAATCACACACTCAGAAAAACTAGTAATAATTGAATATGGAATTTTTATATTTAGAAACGATTACCCTAAATCGACAATCCCAAAACTATGTGGTTTTTTTCTTTCTAGAAATTTACAAATATTTTTTGTTTTTATCAAATATTTTCCAAAAACATACCTTGAGACCAGCTGTTAAACATATTTTAGGGCTATTGAGTAAGGCAAACAAAATAAATAGTTCTAATTTATGTTTCACATAAAATATATTTTGGGACTAGAATTTTTATCCTATATAGTAAAAAAACCAATCTTAAAATGAGGATTATCTAACCTTATATTTCATAATGAGGTAACGTTCGATTTGGACTTACTGAAAGATTAGGAGGGAAAATTAATTTCTCAAATTGCTGGTTCATTTAAAATGTAACTTGAAGTAAGGAAATTAACGCCTTCGAAAGCCCTTTTGAAAGACGCAACTTTTCGATTTAAGTCGTTTTTTTTCTGAGTGCATCCATCTGTTGCTGTTGTTGCAGCTGCACCTTTAGGGCTTCTGGCTTTGATCGACTGGGCGCAGCGCTTTGAGCTGAACTCAAACTTGAAACGACTTTCATGTTATAAAAAAAAGAAAACCAACTCAAAGCTCATAAGTAGTTGCAGTCTGGCAGTTGTTGCCGCTTTAAACTAGTGCCACAAAATATGTTGCTGCAGCAACTGCAACAGCAACTGCAACAGCAACAGCAACAGCAACACACGAAATCTCTTTTGAACTTTTGATAAGCTCAGTTGCCAGTTGCTCCACTCGGATGCCATCATTTACTCACTCAAATGCTATAAACTTTTTACACTTAACAATTTATTGTCACTCTGCGTGCGTTAACGCTGTCGTTGTCGCTGTCGCAGTCGCTGTCGCAGTCGCAGTCGCTGTCGACGCTGGCGTCGTTGTGTTTGTGTCATGAAACTTGCAGTGCAAAAAACAAAAATAATTCGAACAAAAATGTAGTGGAAAGTTTCGCTAACACGCTTTTACACTCTCTCTTACAAACACACAGACACACACACACACACACACACACACACAGGCACACCTACACACACACACACTCACTCACACATACATATACAGGTAGAGCGGCCATTGACACTTGGACTCAAGTTAGAAGAGCTGTTTGGAGTTGAGTTTATTCCCGCCGTTGACAATGACTCTGACTTAACCCCTCTGTGCCCAATACTTACAAACCCCCATTGCCACCACCACCAGCACCACCACCGATGCAAATTATTGACGCGGACAGCGGCTTCAATAAATCTGAGTGTGTGTGTGTGTGTGTGTGGCAACTTTTGCCTGCTGCCTGCTGCCTGCTTGTGCTAACTTTATGCCAAGCGCCACGCTAATCAGACAGCTTTCTAGTTCATTGCATTGAACGAGCGACACGCCCACATGGCTGAACCTCTCCATCTGTAAACGTAGGCACGCACCCACCGCACCGCACCGCACCGCACCACAGCACCGCTAGTCTAAGCCGTCCGTCAAGCAGCCACTCAACTGGCTGTAATTGCCAAGTAAATCAGCGCTGCCACTTGCCATGCCCGAAAAGTGTGTTCTGTCGAGGATTGCGGAAGGCAGAAAAAAAATAGGGAAAAGGCACTTGGAGCTAACGGGCTAAGGGGCAAACGAATGTTTGCGGGTGTTTGTGTATGTGTGTGTGTGTTTGTGTGTGTGTGTGTGGCACTTGGCTTGTGCTAAACTTTGAGAAGTTTTAAAGAGGAATGCTTCATGGGCTAGATTCATAGCTAGTTAGTTAGTTAGTTCGTTAGCTAGTTGCTCAGGCTCCACAACTTGGTTAAGCGAGCGGTACTCGTGGGGGTGGGCGTGGCGGTGGGCGTGGGCGTGTTCTGTTCCAAAAGTTTATACAAACGGAATGGGAATGAATGTCGCCTGTCTGCTTTGCAGTTAAAAGGAAGCAATCTGTTTGTAAAGGACATGCAGTGTAGGTAAAAATTCACTGAATATGGGAAATTAATTTGTATGCCCAAATTTTGAATCTATATATATAGAAAAGCTTTTCAAGCTATAATTAATATTTATAAAAATGCCTGCATAACGTAAAAAATAGTTCGAAAATCTAATCATTTTTGGCGAAGATATCACAGTTTGAATAAGAATATTTATAGAAACGCTGAAAGCGTAAAATTTCCGAGATGTTTTCGGAATAAATATTTTTAATGTTTGATGCAGAATTAATATTGAGATTAGAAAAATATGTAGAGATCAGATAAATTATCTAGTATTCAGCTCGATTTTCAAAGACGAGTGCGAGTTTTGTGTGAATATCCCATTCGTAATATACAAATTATTAATTTAGTACATACAACTAGGGATAGTTTTTACCTCAAACAATAGACACAGGAAGGCTACAGATGATACTATTTTGATATGCTTGTAGATCATGTATGCCTCATAGTTTTAATTCAAATTAGCAAAGGGTTAAAAGTAAGTTGTCTCTGCTTAAGTCAGGGTATGGTAACTTTTAATTATCTATGATAAGAGTATGGGGAACTATGGATGTGTTAGACACTTTTACATAGTCTAACCCGATCTATCGTTAAATCTAAGACAAGTCTTTCAGTCTGGAAATAACTAAGAAACAAAAAAACATCAATATATCATTAATATTTGCTTCATTCGATCTACTCAAAAATGGCTGTCATCAAATCGCAAAACTTGAATTTTTTTTTTGAGAAACGGATTATTATATATTTTTTTTTGGATTTTGTTGTTGATTGTTTGTCATAAGGGTGGCCCCAACAAAGGGTTGCCACTGAGTCGAGCTTGGTAGAGTTGAGTAGATGCCCTTTTTGCTGCGTGCCCCACCGAATGCAATAAAAGCGAACGACAGTGGCATATTTTTCTATTAAAGCGCATTAAGCGAATGCTCAACTGTGCGATAAGGCAGACGAGCCTAGGACAAGACATGGGGCAGATGGGTGAGGGCAGTGTGGAACAGGCAATGGGGAGGGTGAGCAGGATGGAGAATCGCCAACGAATTTGCCGCTTACAGCACGCGCGCGTCTCATAAAAAACGTATCAAAACATCCACTGGGAGTCATAAAAATTTTGCACTTTGCCCGCAGCAGCTGCAAGCACTGAGCGGAGGCTGAGGCTGAGGCGGAGGCTGAGGATGAGGCTGAATCTGGAACTGGAACTGGAGTCAAAGTCGAAGCAACTTTTGTCTTGCAGGCGCGACAGACGTGGCGGCGTTGCCGGCGTATGTGTAATCTAATAAAATGTGCTGTTTATGTGGCAACAGGCTCGGCTGCCAGATATGCTGGGGCATGGCCAGTCGCCTAGTTGGCCGCAACTACTGCCAGCGTCCAAGTGGCTGCCGGAGAGCTTTTGGAGGTGTGCAACAGTTGCGCTGCTTTATGGCTGCCCTGTTGGCCGCATTGTGGTAACCATATCATACCCCCTCCCCACCCCACACACTTTCCCTGGCCAAGTTAACTGCAACTTATGTATGTTGCGTCATATCGTATGAGTCTGGAGGCGAATGCTACTCTCGTTCCTCGTTTGTGGGAGCCATAAAGGTACCAAGATTCAAACATAAGTTCCCAGACCCCTGCCAGATTGGATATACAACTTTTATCTATTGTGCAAGCAGAACTTGCGAAAACTTAAGTAAAACAATTCTATTCGGGAAAAATGTCACTTATAATTTTGAAAATTAAAATCGCCTTGAAAACCACAACATTTTATTGGCTTCTACAAATTACTAGGCTTATCGAAATATATTTTTTAACTAGAAGCTCAAATTTTGTTATTGCATTTTGTATGTAATAAAACTTGATATCGGTAAATATTTGGGGTTTTGAACCTTGGATACCGAAGGTATTATAAAACATTGCATGACGTCTTCAAAAACGATAAGATTCTATATGTTCAACAATTGAAGAGCTATTGTCACCAAACTTGGTCTGTAGCTTACAAAAAATTGCCCTGTTTTTTGATACTAGTTATCAGCTGGCATTACTTATGGTATCAAAGTATTTCGCAGTCGGTTAAGACTGTAACGATTTCATTTTTTTTTTTTCTTCTCAAATTGGTAAAAATGGTTGTGAGTAATGAAATGTAACACGCAGAAGGAAGCGTCTACGACGCCACAGAGTATATATATTCTTAATCAGAATTGAAAATTGATTTGATATAGGCATATCCGCCAGTCCGCCCGAATATCAGAGGCTACAAGAACTTGTAGTGTACGGGAGTGTATTGAAATGGCGGGTGGAATGCCAATATATTCGATCGGAGTATGGTTGAGATTGATGTGCGCACTCTCGCTATGCTCGTCTTAGCTCGCCGGATTGTCGGGGTTCTTTCTCCCTCAAACCATACAAAAGTACTCTGCCACATTAAATTAGTGCGCTTTTACAAAATAAGTAACACTTGGGTTACTGAGACAAATTAACACAATATTGGTGACGCCGACACGTCCTGCAACTACCTGAGAAACTCGTCTTATTAGAGGGAACATAGGTGTTGTTGTCCCTCTTCTGTACCCACCCAACCATGATAATGATTTTAATATGTTACATTATCCCTTGGACAGACTCTTTAAATCCTACCACATTTTATAAAATTCTTTTCTTGATTCTTTTTTTTTTCTGGTTTGATTTAACTCACAACCACGTACCTTTTCACCAACTGCACTTTCACTATAATATGGAGTACTTATATAAATTTATATTTAAATATTTTAATTTAAATATTGATGCACGTTTTTTTTTTAATTTTGTATATTTCCGTCGTTTTCCAATATCTTTTAATGTGATCATTTTAAATGCAGAACATTCTTATTTACAAATAATGTGCCTTGGCCTATGGATGATCTACTGATCAAGTGTTTGATTGCATATTTTCAGATTAGAAGTAGTTTATTTAGCACAACACACGTCAGGGTTTTAAAATGTTTAATTACAACATTCATTATGCATATATATATATACATACATATACAGTGTCTCGAAGCATAATTCGAGCAGTGCCTAGCAAAAAATTGAATTACCTGCCATAAACTCATTATTCAATATTTTTCAAAAATTCCAAAGAACCATGGCAGGTACATTTATTAACCACAAAAATGAATATATGACCCTAATAAACTGTGGTTTTTCCACCTGCTAGGTAGGGTTATGCAAAAAAGTACCTCTTTTTATGGTCGACGCATGTTTCGAACAGTTACATTATGGACACCTGGGTGCCATAAATCCTGGATTTTTACCTAAAGTTGAATATTTTCGGTATAAATAGACCAATCCTCAGTAGTCAGTTTAGTTTTTTCCTGCATTTCGGGTGCAACGAGCCAACAAGGACTATGGGCAAACGGACTACCATTGATCAAGGGAAAATCATCCTGGAACACTTAAAAAGCGGATATTCATATCGCCAAATAGCTAAAATGGTCAATCTAAACACCTCAACGGTATTCTACATCATTTGAAGTTTCGCCGATGAAAATCGGACAGAGGACAAGGGCGGAATGGCACCAAACCCGATTTTCACCGAGCAGGACGAGCCGAGGATCATCAGGAAAACAAGGGGAAATCTTAAGCTATCGGCTCAAAAACTGACTCAATAGGTGCAGGATGAAATAAGGAAAAAGTTCAGTGTGGGAACTGTGCTACAAGTTTTGCGCAACCATGACTTTAATGCCCGAGAACAACGGAAAAAGAAATTTGTTAAAGCAAAAATATAGGGTCTAGGATGGCGTTCGTCAAAATCCACTTGGACAAGGATTTGGAGTTCTGGAACACATTCATATTTGAATTTGAGTAGAAATTTAACATTTTTGGCTCGGAAGGACGGAATTATATGTGGCGACACTCCAATACTGAGCTAAGTCCCAAAAACTGAAAGGCAACAGTCAAGCACTGCGGAGGAAGTGTCCTGGTATGGGCATCTATCTCGGCAGCCCGCGACTGAAATTTTGTGATTATTGAAACAATAATGGACAGGACTGTGTACTTTGATATACTAATGGAAAATTTACTACAAAGTGCCGAGAAACTGGGAATCCCACGTACTTTCCGGTTCTACCAGGACAACGACCCCAAGCATAAGTCCGGAATAGTACAGTCATGGCTTAGATCGAACTGCCCCCACATGATAATTCCACCGGCCCAGTCTCCGGATTTAAATGTTATTCAAAATTTTTGGGCTCAGTTGGAAAATAACATCCGGAATCGCAATATATCCTGCAAACAGGATGTCCAAAATGCTCTGATGGAGGAGTAGAGCAGGATCAGTCCAAAAACTATCCGGAACCTGGTATCTTCCATGAATAATAGGTTAAGGGAAGTTGTTAAGGCTAAAGGAAATCATACTAAGTATTAAAATCCTTATTTAAGCTTTCATACGTAAAATATTTCACATTTTTTAAAACTGCTCGAATTATGCTTCAATATTTATTTTGGATATTTTTTCAGTTTTTGACTAATTTTAATTAATTAATGAATATTTTAATAAAAACTAAATTTTCTTTTCAAATGTGATATAACATTAAGCAAATTGGCATTTAAGCATTTTGCGTTTTTTTCTTTGTTTAAACTTTATAGCACTTTCAATTTTTTGCTAGGCACTGCTCGAATTATGCTTCGAGACACTGTACATGTATGTATGTAAACAAACTATATTCCAGAGATTACTCGAGATAATTGGACTAATTGGATTGGTAGGAAAAAACAAATGCTTGCAGCAAATAGTTTTCCCATAAAATGAAAAACTGCAGCTACATTTTTCTATAAAGTATATAATTTATTGGAAATTCGCATAATGGAGATTATTGTAATTAGGACAAGCCGCTTATGTGAAAATGGAAGGGGACTTAAATGCATTATAATTTATTTTTTTCTTTAAATACCCTCAACCCATTGAAAATAGGCAAATAGGGTATAATGATTTTGTGCAAAAGTACCTAACAGGCATAAAAAAGAGTCTCTGACCCCATTAAGCATATATGTATGTATGTGTAGGACTGATTATGTTCAGTTTATTAATAATGTAACAGTTAAGTATAATACTGAAGTAAGAGCATTATATTAACAAAGTAAAGTACGACTTTATAATTAACGACCTGCTGATCCTACTCGAGTAGGCGTATGTTGCTATTAACCACCCGATAACCAGCGCTGCAACATAACAGCACTGTAACTACTCGTTATATATATTCTTGATCAGGATCAACTTCGATATAAATTTAACTTCGTCCGACCAACTGTATAAACACGCGGATCTTAAAGACTAATAATAGCTAGAGACTTACAATTTTAAACACAGATTGTGATATATCACGCACAGATCAAGCTTGCTCCATTTTATCGATAACTGCCTTCGTTTCTCGATTGTCGACACATTTTGATAGCCGATAGCAACAAAAGCAACAATTTTGACGAACTTTCCAGATTGGATAAGTAACACCCAACATATACATAGATGTATATGCTCGCGTTTTTTGCATGCCAGTTCGAGTCAGTTCGGGATTGGGAATAAAAACATGCGGTGCATTCGTTTGCCTGCTATAAGGAATGACAACAATGTCAGTTCTGCAAAGAATTCAAGTGAAAATTTGTGAATAAATCTATAATATGTTCAACAGCTGTGTACTGGGTATAGCGAAGTCGAGCTCACTCGACTGCAGCGCTCTTACTTGTTTGTAACGTATTAATGTGCAAATCCAGAAGAGCTTTATCAGGCCATAAGTCGAGTAGAAGCTGCTAAAAAGCATTCAATGGATGAGGCAGTGGGAAGAGATTTGTTTGCTGATGGCTGCTGTAATTGAATACGAGCGCGCATATGATTAAAAATGCATTCAATTTATCAGAAAGGCCTACGACATGTCACAAGAAATAAAGCGAAAAGTATCACAAAAGCTGTCATTTCCCTTCGTCCGCTCTAACGGTGCTTGGGCATAAAATAATTAAATTGCATTACGAAAAAAAAGCATAATAAATATGCATATGAAAGGCGAGTTTAGCTGTGTGAGCCGCTAGGCTGCTAATTAGCAAACTGACAGCGCGCACAAAAACAGCGAGAGAGAGAGAGAGAGAGATACGCACAAAGTGGAGACGAGCAGAGGAGTGGAGATTGTAGAGTGGAGAGTGGAGAGTGGAGAGTGGAGGGGTGTGCAAAAATAAAGCATACGCGCCGTTAGACAAGCCAATGAATTATGCAAAATAGCAAACGACAATGAGCTAAATGAGGTGGCTTTCTGCGAGGCAGGCTGGGCACAAAGGGGACCAGTGCCTGTAGGTGTCTCTCTCTCTCTGTGTGTGTGTGTGTGTGTGTGTGTGTGTGTGTGATCTACCAAAGGTCCTCCTGTGATACAGAGCGCTGCTTTTTTATTACATTTTTTTTTGTTGTAACATTTGACTTCGTTGCCACTTCCCTTGAACGAAATGTGTTCACGGATGTTGCAAAGGTGCCAGTTGAGGGTTAGTTGACTGTTTTGGGACACTTGCTGGATGGTGCGGAGGTGGGGCTTAGGATTGGTACTAATATGTTAGCTAATTTGTTATTCATGTGATTTAAGCGCGTCAAAGAAGATTAATGACTAAAGCAAACTAAAGCAGACGCCGAAAAATTACAACAACAGCAAAATAATAAAAAGAAGCGGATGATGTAAAAGAAAATGACTGGTGGAATACACACAGACACACATACACACACACACACATACACATACACACACACAGACACACACGCATACACATAATACGGGGGCTGACACAGGCCAAGGGACAACTCAATAAAGTCCCAAAAACCCAAGAACCAATTCAAGGTGGTTTTGGCCAGGCTAAAAAAACGCAACTGAACAAAGACGATAAAGTCACAAGCCTGTGACAACAAAGACACTGAGAGAAAGTGGATGGGGTGGTGGAGAGGGGGGGGGGGGGAGGGAATGCACACCTCTTGTGTGTATTTGGTGCTGTTGTTTACTTCAACTTCGATGTAACATTTTTAAAGTTCTAAAAGAAAAACAATGAAAAATTGAAGATTCTTAAAATATAAAACCAATTTTTGTTTGCAGACCTTTAATCAAGAACAAAATCGGCAATCCTAGATACAACATTGATTGTATTCTCTAGAAACAGTTCCAGCTTGCAATAAATATACGGATATAGTTCAGGATTGATTAAGATAGCTTTTAAGCTTTTCCACTCGGTCAGCAATGCTTATATATCTTTTAGGATGTCTCCTTAAATGCGTAAAGCTTAAGATACCTTCTGCATGGATATACAAATTTGATCATAGACTTTTATCAAAATTTTCGCGAAATTGGAAACTTTTTTTTCAGTGTAAATGTAATTTTCTGCATCAAGCCTTTATAATTATATATACCCTGTTAGTTGGGTATTAACAGGGCTTAGCCAGCTAAATACATTTGGATATATATAAACTCCAGATCAGGGACACATATTAAGCGTTGCCTGCTATCAGCAGAAGCTATACATCATTAACATATCTGAACATATTCATTTTAATAACGGTAATTGTTAGCTATTGTAAGCTTGGGATGTGTTGAAAGCATTTACATTTTCGGCTTGCATCTAAAAATGCATGCCATGTTGGCCCATTTTCCAGCTGCTGCGTGTGTGTGTGTGTGTGTGTTTGTATCTATGTATCTATGAATACTTGTGTGTATGTGCTCGTATTCATGTATCTTAGTTTTATGCAATTTGCATAATATGCTGCTTTTGCCTGTGGCCTTAAAACCCGCCTGTGCTGGCAAAGTGGGCGTGGCATCAAGATGTGTGGTAGTAGAGTAGTTGTCGTAATAGTAAGGGTATTACTTGCAGTTATTATCTTTCGTTTAGGGAATTGTTAATTGAGTTTGGCTTGGGCTTATTAGCGCGACAATTTCCGGGTGTAGCGAATGAAAAATCAACATGATGCAGCCTAACTTTTTGATGGTGGTGGTGGTGCTGGTGGTGGTGATGGTGGTGTCTGAAGGGGATGGGGTATGTTGTAGTAGAGTGCTTGGCTTGTGTGTTGCATCGGTTAGCTGGTGTCTGGCTGCCACAATGCTTAGTGCTAGAGCAGTCCGGAGTACGCAGCTTTGATGCGGTTGGGCTGTTGGGCGCCAGAGTTGTGAGTTGCCCCACCGCAAATTAAAGTGCAGAAATGGAAAGTTACAGAAAAACATATAAACCTACGCGTGTGTGTTTCTGTGTGTGTGTGTGTGTGTGTGTGTGTAGAGTTGGAGTGTTGCCCTGTCCGGTGCCCTCAGCGTTAACTCGTCTTTTGAAAAATGGCCTTTCAGCGGTAAGTTGCAAATAAGAAAATGGCCAGGACTCTCCGTGCGGTTTGTATGGAGTAACAGTTCAGAAATTGCAGCCTGCATTGAAGTTAAGCTAAAACATTCTTGAAAAGCCTGACTTGCCCCATTTACTTGCCACCCCCACCCGCTGGCCACACCGTCGTACCTCAGAGGCCGGCAGTACAGGGTTGCTTCACAAAATGTGCGGTTGGTTTGTGGTTTACTTGAGAAATCTAATTAAACGAATAACAAAGGCAGCAGCAGACATCAGGAGGCAAGTAGGACAATGTACGCCCAATACCCCTCCGCCCAGCCGGAGACCTTGTCAGTTTTAGCCTCAGCATTAGCCCGAGCCAAAGGCAAAACCAAATCCAAAGCCGAAGCCAAAGCCAGTGTCGAAAGTCAACCAAACACGAGATAAACTACAAAGTGGTGAGGAGGATGTCAGGAATTCAGAGTATGACTTGGATGGGGTAAACTGCAGCGGGGGGCGTGGCATTGCTCTCGCTGGGCGCATTTTTTTATATCAGCGTATCATGAGACTATTAATAAGTTTCCTCTCAAAGTTTTAGTCCAAAAACAAAAAAGGATAATAAACCAAGCCCAGGACTCAACTGCTTAGCTAACCCATAGAAAGTTATTGGCTCCATAGCCAAGCGAAAATGCTGTGCGCCTTTTTTTGACTGACCCACACACAAATACGCAGTTACAGTGGTCAATCAATAAGTTGAAAGTTTCGTAAGTTTGAAAATTTGAAAAGTTTTGAAACAGACTCTATTCATTTTTGTAAGATTTAGCTAATGCGATAGCTATATTTTCGATAATTTGAACAAATCTTGTACATGTTTAGGAAAAAGAAACTTCAGCAAATGCATTTTCTTGAAAATTTCAGAATTGAGCAAATACTAAGTAACTGACGTTTTAAAAAAGTACATAAACTAATTATTGTATGTTCTTAATCGGCAGTCAGATCGATGAAGCTATCTGTCAGAATGCGTTGAGCTTGAAGGACTATTAAGCAAAATGAAATATTAACAATGTACTTAGTAATTTATCGATAAGCTAGAGATTGTTTTCCAACATGGTTGAAATCTATTATTGATCGATAACAATTGTAACTAACTTAATAAAAAATATTAATATGAACGTGTAAATCGAATAAAACCATTCAAATTGTGTGTGTCCAGAGCTATGGTCGAAATGGGTAAAGAGATACCCCATCCAAAGCCCTTACTTTGTTCTTTGCTCCTTTGCGCTCCTTGCCCTTTGTCGATCATGGCGAAAGACACAAAAGAAGTGGCTGTTCGAAATTATTTACTCTATTCCTTCTTTTACGCTCCCAAATAAAGCTGCTCATCAAAAGCAGCACTTTGCTCACTCGGAGTGCGACAAGTAAATGCAATTTGGCCAACGCACTGTTGCACGCACCCCCTCCTCCCCCCGGTGATGTTGTGTCCCATCTGATACCCGTTCACGCTCCTTTATAGGAGTATCTGTCGAAAAACTTGGCTAGCATTGAGAGTTGCGAGGGACCAAGGACCAAGAAGCGGCACTTCGCACTGAGTTACAGCCGCTGGCTGTCGCTTTATGGTCCCTGCCTGTCTTATATTTATATGTATGTATGTACGCACATATCAATCTGTATGTATCGTGGAACAAGTTTCGACTTTTCCTTGACTCTGGAATTTCATTTTCGTTTCGTTTCGTTTCGGTTGGGGTGGGTGGGCAAGTGGTGCAGTGGTGCTGTGGAGCAGAGAGCTGTAAAAATGAAAATGGCGTAACAAAAATGAGAAATGAAGAATGACAACATCAAATTAGCTTCATAAAAATGTCGCTTCGTCGTGTGTGTGTGTGTGTGCTTGTGAGTGTGGGTGGGTGTGTGTGTGGGTATGGGTGTGGGTGTGGGTGTGAAACAAAACAGTTTATAAAAATGCGAGTACAAAATATTTTTATGATAAATGACTGTAAACGAGCACGTGAAGCAACAGTCAGCGGCCATAGACACAAACGTGCTGCTGGCAACCACATACGCACATGTCAAATCGCACACACTCACACACTCACACACACACACACACACACACTCACACACACACCCATGCAGACATGTGTCTGCCAACAATTTTGGCGTCGACGTTGACATTGAGGCCATTTCCGGCCGCCACAACCGAGACACGAACCAGCAAATGCCAGCAGCCAGCAGCCAGCAGCTACCAGCAACAGTTGTCCTTTGTCCTTGCCAACATCGTGGCGACATGTGTCAAATGCGCGCACACATACACACACAGGGACACACAGGGACACACACACTCGCACAGACAGCCATATTCATTCCTCAGCACTTGCGTCTTCGGATTTGGTTGACTTCTTAAAGTATTTGGGTTTTGTTGGCTTACTTTTTTTTTTTTTTTTAATATTAAGGTTAGAAGGTCCGTTCGTATATTAAATATTTACAATGATTAGTACTAACTGATAATCATAACACGCATAACGAAACGCCTCATTGTTGAGCATTCAGTTATCGAAATTAGTTTTGCTTTGGCATCGAGGCAATGCTGATAAGGTGTTTATTGAGTTGGGGGCACAAAGATGACTCACAGAAGCTGCCTGGACATAATTTCGTTCATATCCAGTAAAACGAAGCGGTGGAAATATGCTCAAAGAAGCTAAAAGGTGAAGGGGGTGGGTGGGTGGAGAAGGTTGGTTGGATTGTGGGTGTTACGAAGGACATGGTCCTGGCACTGGAATGTGGAATGAACCTTGTTCTGTTGTGCATCTCATTTTTATAAGAGAGTGTCGCACACTCACACACACACACATACCACGCACGCACAAGAAGCTATAGAAGTAGCAGGAGCAACCCCCATCCCCATCCTCTGGCGGTAAGGAATATAAAAAGGACTTCCTCTTAGACGACGCTTTTAGCTAAATTGCGACAAAAGTGAGCAGCGGATGCGTGCGGGAACGTCGTACAATGGGACCATTTGATTGTTTATGTGGGAAAAACCAGAATCATAATTCATATGACATCGAATTCCGCAATTTTGTAACTTACGGGGTGCTTCAACTAGGTAGCATTCATAACTAGGTAGGTAAAACAGGCGGGAGGACGGACTACTACTGGGCTAGAACACATAATGCAAAGACTCAACGTTTACGACCATCATTCGGTACTAAAAGTACGATTTATAAATTCTACAATTAATTATCATTATATATGTATATGTACATATATATGGTATTTTTTTTGTCGTGTAAATGTGCGTATTTTGCTGCATACAAGGTTAAAGGTCAACCTTGAATTTGTCTTTTTTATTAATTTTACAAACTGCTTTCATAAAAATTTTGATTTTCGCAACGCTTGTTGGCCTGAGGCACCACTGTGCGACTGTGCGACTGGGTGTGCGTGTGTTTGTGTGTGTGTGTGTGTTTTAGATGCCGGCGACTAAAATAATAAAAGAACGTCAAAAGAAGGCAGGCACATAAATAAACTCCCCCCCCCCCCCCCCTCTCCCTGTGTGTGTGTGTGTGAGTGTGTATATGATTAGGATAAATGTGCACGCGTCCAAATTGATGTGGCCTTCTTTTGTCTGCCTGTGGGGCGAAACAGGAAGCGGATATGCGCTGCAATTGTCATACGCCGTTGGCTTTTAGCTGCCTATATTTGCCACTCCCCTCCGCCTTCCATCTCCCAAGGACAACAAGGGGAAGTTGAGATAAATGTGCCAAGTGCGCCTTGCTCAAGGTGGGCATCTTTATAAACCGTGTGCCTTCTATCTCTGTGTGTGTGTGTGTGTGCTGTGTGTGTGTGTGTGTGTGTGTGTGTGCGTTTGTCATGTGCGTCATTTACTTGTACATTTTATTATTTTATTTTTTCTCTACCTTTCCTTTCTGTCGAGCCACTCAAAGACACTCAGTGACACACACACACACACACACACACACATAGATGTGTGTGGCATCTGATCTTTGCCTAATTTGGCTTTCCGTTATTATTAAGTGGCCTCGCACTCGATGTGACAAAAAAACAAACACGAGCCTGAAATGTGGCACGAATCATTAACTGAGTGCAAACTTGAAACACCTGATATTTTCATTGAATCCACATGTGCTTCAAGTATGAGTTACTTACTTGAAGAGTGCAACAATTTATATTATATTAATTATACTATTTATGAATATAGATGAGATATCATTTTGAATAATTCGAATAAATATGCTATCGCATATTTTTTAAAATACCGATAACTTAAATTACAAATTTGAAGTTCCGACATCCGCTTGCCCAAAAGGAGGAACATACAGACGGAAGGTTTAACCGACTGAGTTGTTGAAGCTGATCAATCATATATATATACATATGTATATACATATACCTTATGGAGTTGCTGCCTTCTGTCATGCCTTCTCAACAACTCCACTGCCCGAATCTGAGTAGCAAATAAATTCAGAGGAGGCGGGAAAATGCAAGAAAAACAATGATGAAAATTTAGGACCAGTAAATAATATTAAGTTAAAATATTATGCCTAAATACCGTTTATGTTGGAATTGGATAAAACGTAATTATTATCTATATCTATTTAACAATTAACAATTAGTGTTAATGATGTTATATTCTAGGCTAAATTTAATTTTAATTTTAATTTTTATAAACTTAATTTAATATAACAAATAAATTTCGTGGCTCAATTGACTGGAAATTAATATCATGTGTCAGTTTGTTAAATAACTTCATTTGTATGTGTGTGCAAGGGTGTGTGTGTGTGTGTGTTTGATTATTGTGGCGATTTAGATGCAAATATACTGATATTAAAAATGGATGCATGTATGTATGTGTGCATATTATGCAACAAGCGTCATTCACCCTTCAGCTGGTAAATCAATTATGCAACTAGCAGCCAACAGGTGGATGCTATGATGCTAATATCGATGCCGATTTCGGTGCTTGGGCGTTTGGAGCAGACTCGGTTTGCAGTTTACTGCCTGCTACTTGCCGCCTATCACCTACCACCTACCACCTGCCACCTGCCACCTGCTACAGCTGCGAATTTCCGCCTGTTCACAGTTAATTGCGGCTGAGTCGCAGTTAATCGCATGTTACCCATGCACAAAGCGGCAAGCACCCAGCGAGGGAGAGCAACAGTGATGAAGTGGCAGAGTGTTGTTCCATTGCTGCTTGTCACTTGCTCCTTGCTCCTTGCTCCTTGGAGGCATATCAGGTACAGACAGACAGACAGACAGACATACGGACAGACAGGAAGACAGATGGACAGACAGACGTACAAATGACGAGACGGAGACGGAGACGGAGGCAGCTCTGTCATGTCGTTTGTCTGTTTACGGTTTCAATTGTCACTTGATGTGTTGTGATTAACATACATATGCGTGTGTGTGTGTGTGTGTGTGTATATGACCATGCCCACTTTGATGCGGTAATTTGTGTAAATGCGCTTGTCAAATACGCTGTCAGATTATGTTTGCTCATGTGTGACAAACATTTGATGCCAGCAGCAATATTTGTTTTTTTGTTACTCCGATTTTTTTTATAAATTTTGTTTTGCAATAACTTGCTTCAATGGGAGAGATTTATGTTCTCACCTGCTGCCACAGTTGCAACAACAGCGGTGTGCGAGTGCACTCTGAAAAAAATCATAATATAATTTTGTTAAAATTATTTTTACATATAATTCTTAAGAGTTACAAAATAAATTTCTCTAAAAATTCTTAAAGTACTTTATTTATTTTTATTTTATGGTAAAAACAAAGTGATTCAATATACAAAAAATTAGTGAACATTTGTTTTTCTAAATTGTAAAATACGTTGTATATGTTAGAAAAACGATTTCTCGCTTAGTTTCTGATTTTCCGACTCTCTGAATTCTTGGTACCGTTTTTTTGTGAGTGTTATTTTGGGGGTCTTTTGTTTTTTGAAAGTTTTTTGGCAAATATAAAAAGAGCCTTCAGTTAAGTACGCAGCAGGTGCGTTCAATGCGCGACAACTTTAACACTCCCTTTAGACAGGCCCCACCCAACAGCTTCCCCCATTCCCCATGTCCCACCCCCCATCCACCATTGTCTAACACTCCCGTTCCTAAATAACTCCCTTTTGGAAGCGGGGTTGCGAAAAAAATTATAGCTCTTCTAGGTAATTGAGATTCTTATTTTCTCTTATCCTGGTGAGCAGAGTTTAGGTTTATACAATTAGCCAACTGGCTGTCAAGTTGTAAAGTAGTGCATCGAAAACTGTAATTTATGCGCCGAGCTGCTGTTGCTGTGGCAGTGGCAGTAGCAGTAAAGAGGAAACAGTCGACTCGAGTCGAGTCGAGTAGACAGTGTCACGCCCCCCACCCAAGCATGTTGCATATTTGAATAGCAACATGGCTCATATTCCACTAATTAGGTGAGTTTCGCAAATACATTTTCATTATTATAATTTTACACCACTGTGTAGAAGGGGAAACAAAAAATATATAGATGAAGAAGGAAAAAAGGGAAGAACTCATTTCTTGGGCACGCCGAAGATTGCATACCCTTTTAGACCGTGCCAGAACGCCGTCATATGACAGACTGTTCCGATGATAGCTATATTATGTAGTAGGATGTTAAAGACTTTGTGTATTCACCTTAGGACTGTTTTGTTTAAATAAGATAGTAAACTGAAACGTTGTTCATACAAGAAGTAAGCTCTTGATCGAATATTTCTGTGGTAGCTATATGATATAAAAGTCTGATCTCGCCACATTTTGATACAAATATAGTGAGCATAATTAATAATTGGATATCCCGTTAAACAGAAAATTATTTCTTGCAAAAACTCGAGCGATTGTCCTGCGCCAGTTATATGATATAGTAGTCCGATGTATTGGGTAAGTTTGCTTGGTATATTTTGTTAATCAAAGAAGGTTTTCATGTCAGAACTTCAGTTTCACCAAATGCGTTGCAAGCTACACTAAAAATTATAACACCCTATAGTGTATAGGATGGTGTACAAAAATCAGACGATGAACCAAGAAACGAGCGCAAAAAAGTAGGCAATGTGCAGGCAAACTTTTTTGTACACGCCCCCCCTGCAACAGGATTGCAGTAGAGTAAGAATGGAAGGGTTGGGTTAGCGGTAGTGGTATTCCGACACATGTAGGCCGAATCATTAGCATATATGCATACGAAATGCCAGGAGTTAAAATGCAAAAGTAGCAAAATCACAAAAAAAAAAAAAAAAAACTTGTTAGATAAAGGGGTATGGAACGAGAGGGATGGAACGAGAGGAAGAAGGTGGAGAAAGAGAGGAACATGTGTCTAATGGTTGAGCATTTAAAATTAGTGACTGCTCAGAAGACAAAAAAAAAATTAAATACAAAAACACCTAACCTAAAAGTGCAATTTGCCTAAAAAAGCAAAAAAGGGAATTTTCCATTTCATGAAGCACATTTGGAGCGAAGCTGAGCTGAAAAGCTAATGCGCTTCAAAGCACACTGGGGCTGTACACAATTAATTTAAATTTTTTTGAAACAAGAAAAAATGAAATAAATAAACAAAATATCAATAGCACAAATTTAGCGAAAATGAAAGAGTCAGTAAATTATAAATTAGCTTATCTATAGCTAAAAGAATAAGAGTTCCAATGCATCTGACTGACATAAAACTATACAGCCATAGGCTTGCTATTAGCCTCCTAAAATAAGTGCAGCTATAGCTATATATTGCTATATATATAACATATGTACACATGTATGTACCTGATAGCCGATTGTTGTGGAATCCATTGATATTAGTCGAAGCTATCGAGCTCATTTCTGGTGGAGTGGCACGCGAAGTTTGATTGCTGATTGCTATGAAAGTCGCAAATAGAGATCGGTTGTCATTAAAATTAACAATCATTATATTTTCTAAACAACCGACCGATTTGAGTAAGCCTTGCATTGCAGATCATTCCAAATGCTGTTTATGCCGAGCAATGGCCTGAACTCCACATTTTCCCACGAACCAATCTTCAGCTTTGACTGACTGTCACCACCCCCACCTGCTCCCCGCTCCACACTCCACACTCCCCATTCCCCATTCCCCACCCCAACCCCAGTCTCGGCCAATATCTAGCCCTATTCCTATCAGTAGCTCTGCATCTCAGTTTGGGCCTAAACCCAAAACCATTAACACTTGTTTCTGTCATTTTACATGAAATGCGGAAGCGCTTTTGTTTCTGTGCAACAAACAAGTTTTCTTGCGCCCAGTCAGTCGCCGACGCCGCCCCTTCTTCTGCTCCTGCTCCTGGCCTTGTGCCCTTTGCCGCCAACCCGCTCACCTCGAAATGCGAATAAGTTGCCGGGGATCGGGGAACGGACATCGGGACTTGGGTGTTGGGACTGTGGCCTATGCAGGACTTTTTTTTAATTTATTTTTATATTATTTTATTTTTTGACATGGGTATCCATATCCTAGATTCATTTAGCTGTAGCTTCGCCTGTTCGCAGCAGCAGTAGCCGCCCGTTTATTTGCTTGTTCCTTAAACCAGCTCCCCAACCCCCCCTCGGCCGGCGCCGTTAATACTTTCACGTACATTATAACTTGAGCGGTTGGCATATCAGCCAGTCAGGCTGGCAGCCTGGTAGGGTGGGAGGGTGGTGGGGTGTCAGGCAACTGGATGAGGGTGACGCTTGCATGTTGGCCAGAAAACTTTTCCATACATACATGATGCATGTACTTATTCTGTGTGTGCGGCTGTCAACGTCAAGGCGTGGATCACTCATGCCGACTGCTGCCAGCCCGCGGGCCTTACTTGCCACATTTAGAGGTGAAAGCCGCAACAAAACCCAACTACCAACTACACAGGGCAACGAATGGATCATCTTTTCATGTCCTGCATAGAAAAGGTATCATGTTGTTGAGCAAGGGGAAAACATCTCTATAATGTGTACAAATTCTCTTTACTTGCTTTAACTTTGAGAAAATTGAACCAATTTTCAGTATCCGGCGTTCAGTAATCATGGTTTGTCCTAAAAAAATACTACATTTGAAATGAATACACGATTTAAATCACAAGAAATCGCATGTAATTTAATTTGCCTTACTGGGAAATATTTTACAATACGCAAATGCGTTCAAGTCCTTAATTCTAATCTAAAGAGAACAAATAGGATAGGAGTCGGAGTCGGAGAGAGCGAGCTCCACTACCTTTAGCACCTGATTTTCCAAACACGAATGCGTACACTATAAAGAAAGGGGTAGATGGGAAGAGAAAGAGAGATAGAGAGAGAGAGAGAATGAGAGCAGGAGGAGAGAGAAGCATGACTATAGCTCAAAATCATGTTTTTATGGTCACCGATCGTCGCTATTTTCGGTGTAATCCTTGCCCCGTGAAATGCACATTTTTGTCCAAGTCGCGTTGTCAATTTAAAGGTGTTAATTTGTTCATTAATCGAGTGCAATGTAAAAGTGTAGTTTGGTTTTGGTGTATCAGCATTCAAAGGAAAAGTAAACAAAAACACACACATACACAGATGTGTACACAGATACATACAAATGTAAATATATAACAGAACGCTATTAGTGGGACAAAAATCACTTCTAAAGTGGTCCTAGAAGCACGATCCAGACTTGACCGACTCGGGGCAACCAATGGGCTCACCCTAAGATGGGTCCAGGGCCACACGGACATAGTAGGGAACGAACTGGCCGACAGGCAAGCAAGATTGGGGGCGGAGAGACCCCTAGTAGGTCGCAGTGCACACACCCCCCAACCTAATAATAATAATAATAAATATATAACGAGGTGAAAACAACGAAATACATGCGTCATATGCATATAATTAGTGTTGCGGTCAAAATAATAAAAAATTATAATACAAATTTAAATAATAATTTACCAAAAATATACATAAAATTGTTATAAAATGATCAAGTTTAAGGAAAATAATGTTTTTGGCTAATAAATATTATAGCTATGCCATATTTTAATATTTCTTCAGTTTTGATTGCTTGTGTTTAAGTTCCAATTTGTATGATTTTTTAACTATATTTTCAGAATTTAGTTTTAACATTTCCCATACCACGTACTATTGTATACTGTGAAACTTCGATAAATCCTTTAATCGATGTCCAGAGAAAGAGAAAGAGAGAGAGGCTCATTGTGACACTTTCCAAGTGACCTTCAAAGATCGGCATATGCCATGTCCACCTCCACCCATCTATCTTTTGTTACTTTTGTATTATGGAACTCAATCTAGTGTTTTTTGGTAAACCCTTCAGTCGCATAAATTTGCTTAAATTTTAGACTTAATACAAAGAAAAAAATGTGAATGAGCATTCATGGGTTATTCATGTGTGATTCAAAGAGACCGAGACAGTATTCGCAACGAATCTATGTTGAAATCCTTTCGAGAATCGTGGCACAGCTCCAAGTTTTCACATAGGTGTTTCGAAAGTCTCTTCAATAAAATTAATTTATAAATTTATCATAAAGCCAAAACCAAAAAAACACAGGCTCACACACACACACATCGTTACACACACACGCACACAGAATGAATCGAAGTCATAAAAGAAATTTGAGTTTTGGCCAACTCATCGGTGTGGATGGGATATGTGGATGGATAATAATGATGATGATGATGATGATGATGATGATGATGATGATAATGATGATGATGATGATAAAGATGATGACTGCGCTTACATAAGCGTGTTTGCCCTTAAGTGTGTGGGCGACCAGGAGTTGCTTGTCTACGCTTTTGTCTAAGGCAGTTTGGAAACAATGCGTGAGCAGCATTTTCAATGTGTTCGAACAACTCTCCCCAGCGTCTCCAAGATTCCCATCCACGTGTTATTTATGCAGACTCACTGACAAAGCATGCAAAGATTCTCGACTTTGACTGGGCGCACTGCCAGCAGAACAAAGTAGCTAAGTGGGGCAGAGTAGGGTGGGGTAGACCTCTTGATGGGAGTGGAGTAAGGATGTTGCGTCTGGAGCATCTGCGCCATGGGCTGCATACAATTTGCTGCAACTGTAATTAAAGCAATTGTGCCATAAATCTTTTGCCAATTTAATGGCAAATGCTCCAAATGGGCATACCACTCTCACAAACACTCCCCCTCCAGCTCTATCTCTTTCTCCATCCCTCCTTCTCCTCGTCTCTCTCACTGGGCCGCCAGAGAGGCGCATGTGCCAAGTAATTGTTGCCAAAAAAATAAGAAGAAAAACTAAAATAAACCAAATTAATATAAATTTAATAGTTGGCTGGCACTTATGGCTCAGAAAGAGAGAGAGAGAGAGAGAGAGAGAGAAAAACATTTATATATAGAGACATAAAGGGAAAGTTTGGTCTGGGTTGTCATTAAATGCATTCACAAACACAAAAAGGAAACAACCAAGATAGCTCTAATTGCGTGAGCTCGACAAGCAGATACTCTGAAATCAACTGTAATTGTTAATCGATTCCTATCGATATTGGGGAAACGGTTGAACTTATCGATTAAATTAAATTCCCTTTTTATAAAAGGTTTGACGCAATGTTTTCTTGAATATGTAGATGTCGTTATACAAAAGTCAGGAATCGGTTGTTTTAACTTTTTTAAGATACATACTTTAAATACATGAAAAAGTTAATATATTTAAAGTAAATAATTTGTCGGCTTTCCAATGTTTATTATATATATATATATTTTTTGTTTTTTTATACAATTCTTTATGAAAATTCTCTGGATACGAATATGCCTTATTTGGTAAAAATAATTTAGTCGACGCTGTGCACTTGGCCGCCAGTCAAAAGTAATTGAAATTTTAAACTAATAACTGCAACTGAAGGCTCGGTGAGCTCGGAGTGCACGAAGTGCTCGCAGTGCTCGGAGTAGGCCTGTCAGCTGACGGGGAGAACAGTCAGTAGTAGACGCTTAGTAGAACAAACACTAAATTATATATACATATACATACATAAATCTAGATCTAGATATCCTTATAGAGAGCGTTGGAGCATCGGGGCCAACTGCAAGTGATGTCGGATGTGGCAAAAGGCAATCGCGGGAAGGGACACAGTTCCAAGTTGAAGAGCAACTCAGCGCGCTTATTCAGAATGAATTTTAACTTGCCGCTGAAAGAGCCGTGGCAGCGTCGTCGTCCCAAATGGGAGATTGTGCGTGATCTGCGGCTCTTGAGAGCCCAGCGCCCCGATGATGATAACAGTGCTGATGATAAGATGGCGACGTTGGGGACATTGGGTCCATTGACTACATCGGGTCAGCCGGTACAGACACTGGAACAGCTGGATGCACTGCGTCTTACACGACATCGCATCGAGCAGCTGTTGCAAAGCAGCAGCAGCTTCGACCAGGCGGTGCAGAGCTGCTTTGTGCGAGTCAACATCAATTTGGCCAATGCGCCGCCTGAGCATCGCATGGCCCAGATCTTCAAGGTGGCCGAACTGCCCTTGGGCTATTATGTGGGGAAAACAGCCACCAACATTGCGCTACATCTGCGCTACGGGAATCTCTGCGTCAGCCACGAGCTGAACGACATCTCGAACATGGCATTCACACGAGAGGAGTTTGATTTCTGGCACGACAATTGCATTTGTCATGGCATCGAGTGGCCGACCATGGCGCTTGTTGCCCGCAAGAAGATCGAGCTGTACAATGCATTCAACAGCGAGTTCAAGATCGGCAGCCTGCTTAGGCAAAAGGCTCTTCTGGGATTATCGATGCAACCCAGGCCCAAGGGATTACTGCTCCAACGTCTGGGTGGTGGGGTTTATCCTTGGAAATTGCAACGTTCAGGAGAAGAAGTAGAAGAACAAGAAGAAGGGGAAGGAGAAGGAAAAGGAAAAGAAGCTTGGGCTGCTCCTGCTGCTGGATCCCAAGTTGTTAAGCTCGAGTATGAGAAAGACCCATGGGCTGTAGCAGCTTGCATTGACGCATTGATAAGATCAAATAAATTAAAGTTAATTAAGGACACAATAAAAATAAATAAGTAAATATAATAATAAATCTTGAAAGATTTGCTACATATTTTTATAGAGCCGCATTTCACTTCGATCTATCATATTTACCAAACACTTAACGTTTCTTCGGAAATTAAAATACATTGAAACTTATAGTAAGTAAGCTCCCGATGTTCTCCTCTAAGAATGATTTTCTCTGTTGAAACATATTCTATATCGAATTGCAAAAGATATTTATAGTTTCTTTTAAGAATGAAAGCGCTTAGTTAATTAATCGTCTTTATCTCCCTCTAAGAGAAGTCAACATTTCTTTCTGAATATGTGATATTTTTTGGGTAAATTCCGATTACTAGAAACAATGTGACCAGCATAAATAATAGCATGCAAAATTGTGATATTTGCGGTGCTCCACAAGATAGTGAATTCCGATTCCGAGGTTATTATTTTTCACAAATCGGCTTATTTAATGGGCAAGCACACCAGAGAGTACATAGCAGTCTTATATTTCAGGAGATGGGCTGCTAAAGGCATTCATCCCTGATCAACCTATTCTTCCTTAATTATAGTATACTCTCTTATTTGTATATGCACATATAAACATACTCTTTTATATCAGATTCTGGCTACAGTTTTACTGTTTACTGTCCAATCGATCAAAGTGAAATGTCATTGAGCTTTTTACCATTTAAGTGGACTGCTGTTCAATTCATATAACTGTCAGGTGGCTAATAGCCAATGAAACAATGTGCACTTAAACGATGTTTTGGGACTGATTGATGGGAAAACAGGGGACCGAGAGAGAAGCAAATCCGAGGAAAACAATTGCGTCAAATCGAATTGTCCTGTAGAGCAAATGGAGGGTGCGGTGGGGTAACTAAAAATGAAAACAGTTTCAAAGCAATTAATGAGCAAACTGAGCAAACAACATAAGGAAATTGACAGACAGAGAGAGAGAGAGAGAGAGAGAGAGAAAGCAAGAGAGAGAGAGAGAAAGAAAGAGAGAGAGAAAGAGGGATTCTGGTGGATTTTGTTTTGCTTTTGCTTACAACGAGTTTGGTGACTTTGGCTAATGTGATTGAAACTTGGCCCACAAGTTGTAGCGCAAGGAAATGCCAGCAAAATATGGTCAATAAGGCAAGTAAAAGAAACAAAATGCAATTTAGCAACTAAATGAGCGTACTGAGTGCCAGAAGGGGGGCGGTAGGGTAGGCGTGACAGGCATTGGAACAATCATACGACCTGATGGCCAATTAGAAAATGCAAATTTAACGCTGTGACGCGCTGGGCGACAGCATCCTCGGAGCGAGTCCCTTCAGACTGGCAGACAGGCGGACAGGCAGACAGGCAGGCAGGGAGACGGGTCTATTAATTAATATTTAATTTATAGCCAGAGTAATTTTGCCAACAAATTCATTAGGCTCTTGTTTCTATTTTTTGTTACGCCCTCGCAGAGGTTATTCAAATTGTGCCGTCAAGTTTGTAACGCGTTGCTGCAGATCTCTGCGAAACGTGAAAAGTGTATATAGGGAATATATATATTACTGATCAGCATCAAGTCCTCAGCCGATTCGCTTTAGTCATTTGCGTCTATTTTTATGCAATTTTGATATAATTGGAAATAAATACATACATTTTTGCCACACACAGTGTATATCCTAAAGTATTAGTAGTATATATGATATCTGGCATGGGAACAATCGGTCGGTTTTTCATATATAGCGATATTTAGCTATGAGCAGTTTTTTAAGGTGTGTCGTCTTCGTTGTACCTAAGATACCCTTTGTTTTTTTTCTTCGTATTTTCAGTCGCATTTTTCTGTCACTTCATTTTAAAAATGTTGCTACCCAGGCTAACATAAATATGGTCGGTCATATACATTCATATATATATATATACACTTACATATATATTTGTGTAGATATATACATTTATTTTACCGTGTGACGCTTTGGCGAGCCGTCTAATTAACTTGAAATGAGTTTTTCGTTCGCTTTTAAGCACCCTCTCTTCCCCCTCGCCTACTCTTTCACTCTAATTTTTGTTGTTGTGCCTGGAGTGTTAGTGTGTGTATGAGTGTGTTTGTCCAATAAATGTCTTTTTTTTATGCTGCTGTTTTCTGTTTTTGTTTTTGTTTTCGCAGCAATGTCACTTAATAAATTTGACGACTGTTTTATGTTGTCGCTTTGGCCCTTAAAATGCAAAACACAACCAAAAACAAACCTTAAAAAAAAAAACAAAAAAAAATAAAATAAAATGGAAAAAGAAAGCAACACGCCCATTAGAACACGTAGTGGTCATAAATATAAAACTCTGCCACGCCCACAAGAGCAAATACAAGAGGGGCCAATGCTGAGCTAACCTTGACCCCAGTTAGGGTTACGCGCGTGTGTGTGTGTGTGTGTGTGTGTGTGTGTTAACTTTAAATGTGTGCTGCCGGAGCAAACAGGAGCCGGCTTCCAATGCGCTTAATGTGGCCATGTTGGTTGCCCTATTCTGATGTCTCACGATTTGGCTTATTCAGTGCCCATCGCATGGATGGGAACGAGCAGGAGCTGACTGCTTCACTACTCTGTTGCTACACAGAACTGATGCAGACAAATTCTTTCGGCTGAAAATGGTACGAAATCATATCAATGAAATTAAGTGAGTTCCGCGTTATTTTTCAATTTTATAATTATATTAAAAATTATCGAAAATAATTTTAACACAAATTTGTCATGGATCATTCTGTATTATTGTTTCAGTTTTAATCGGCTTTTAATAACCAGAATGTAAATATTGCTCCTCTTTCATCTTTTTACTTCACTTGTAATAACATTGCATTTTTTAAATGTTTATTAATTGATTTTCCTAAAAAGTTGTTCGAATCATATACATAGCTCTCATGTAATCAATCAATGTAGAAATAAAATAAGAGAACATTGCAGTTGGGTGTAACCAACTTTGATATCATAGTCTGTCTAACTGGGTTCCGGCCTTGCTCAGGGCTATGGGTGGGTTTTCCTGTTCTTCATTATTTTAATAATTACTATTCTTATCGAAATACAAAGTTTTGATTTTAGCTCTTCGTATGAGCAGATTCAATGTACATTTTGTTCGCTTGTTAGACAAAACTGAGATTCTTCCAAATTAAAGTAGTAAACCAAATATAGTACTACATTCAGATTCAGACTAATTTTATAGAATATAAACGGTATAATATAAGCAATTCAACACATGATAAACACTATATCATATATACATTATATACACTATGGTATATACAATATACAGCATACAGCACTCCCATATTAACATAAATATAAGGTCCCTTAAGGGAAAGGGTATACTTGATCGACTGGTACAGCTCATATAAGCAATGGTGGAGCTTGTGCGTGATCGTTAGACTAGTATATATATAATGGGTCTTACCGGTTCGTGGCCTGAACATAATCGGCATAGCTGTACCCACAAAATAGTTCGGTTACTCCATCGCTCTCAGCAGGCCTGACGACGTTGACGATACTTTAAAAGATTCCAAAAATATTACAAACACGTGTACGGTGAAGAGTCGGAAGCTATAAAAGGGAACACAAACCAATAAGTATCTTATATACAATAAGTCTATATTAGATACGATTTAATTTAAACATTACTGGGTAGTGGACTCATAACGATATTGAGTCCACTTAACTATAGGTGGCGCTTAAGCCACAGTTCCAAACGTTCCCCGAAGCAACAACGAGAGCAGCTCGCCACTGTGGCCAATTCCAACTGTTCCCTCAAAGCAACAACGAGAGCAGCTCGCCACTGTGGCGAATTCCAACTGTTCCCTCGAAGCAACAACGAGAGCTGCTCGCCACTGTTCAATTGTTCCCTCGACGCAGTGACGAGAGGAGCCGGCCGCTGTGGCCCGTACAGAATATTCCCTCGATGTAGCGAGGAGGGTCGCTATGGACCAGCTCAGTATGTTCCCACGGTTTTCACTTAATTGAACGCTCATGTTCGGTTTTGGGGAAGCGACCAAAGAGTAAAGTTGGCGGCGCTTGCAAACGATTGCATATCGATTGAAGTGGCAGTTGCCATCTGCACTAACCGGCCTGCGAACAGGTTTGCAATTAGAGTAATTGCAGATCAGCTGTTGTTTGATAGTAATCTTCCTTCCAAGTTTGTAGCTCTTAAATTGCGGGAGATAAAGGACTTTGGAGAATTTGAAAGTGGACGTGGCCGAAAAAAATTATGAATGGCAATCGTAGTATTTTGCCTTTCAACTTTGTGAACTCTTGCTCTTAAATTGTGGGATAGGCTTTTATCATTTTTGGGGGCGAGAGTGGGCGTGGTCCAAAATGTATGTTACCAACAATATACATTTCAAATCTGGTGACTCTAGCTTTCAAATTGTGTGAGATATATGGGTTAATCTATTTGTAGTAACAGGTTTCATCGATCAGTCAAAGGATCGTTTGGTGACTCTACTTTGCAATTGAGTGCGTATTTCACATTTTAGGGCGCAGTGGCTCTATCTCTAAAATTGCTGGAGATATGCGGTTTTACACTTTCTGTAATAATGCTGATGGTGAGGGCGTGGCTACAAAAATTCGGCTGTCAAAGTCGGCTACCACTAAATGGCCGAAACTTAACTGTGGTCTAAGATATTCATTAGTTTTTACAGTATCTTTTGCATGCCATTTAACTAATTTTTGAAATATCATTTTAATTTCTGATAAATTTATCCCCAGCTGTTATGGATTTTGGAACTACATGTTGGTAACTGTATCAAGAAATCATAATAAAAGCCAGTCAGACAGTCTCGTTAAACCAATTTACTTTGCTATACTTCAGCAACATCAGAACATATAGTTCATGGCACTGATTCAAAGAGTAGCTTATCTTATTATTATCCTACATATTAGTGTAGATATTTCGTAACTCTCTCTCTGTATATTTTTATTCTCGGTCATTTTCAGGCCACAACAACAAAGATATTCGGTGCTTGTGACGCTCTGCAGCCATTAAGGAAAAGCAACTGAACTTTGCATTTTAATTTCAGCGCTGGTGTTTGCTATTTTTATTGGCCTACGCGACGTATGAGTTACATGACAGATGACACACGAGTAAGTTCAAGTGAAAGTCACTTCCATTGTGGACAGAGGCAAACCGCAGCACCAGGCAGACAGGCGGACAGGCGGACAGGCGGGCAGTCAGCACATGTTACACAAGCTTCATTTGTTTTTTTTTCGCATCCATTCGACTTTTGACTTTTACAAGCGCCCCTGGCGGGCAATCCATGGCCCGGCCGTGGTCCATGCGAAACACTGACGCCTGACATTTGTTTGGCTGTTGATGCTGCGACTTTGGGTCGGATTAAATGCGCAGCTACACCTGGTGACATATCTTCGAAAACAAGTGTGCAGATGGGTGATGGCAATCAACGAACATCAAAATTCAACATTCAACTCTGCCATTCAACAACAACAATAACAACTGAAGCAGGAGCACAAGTAGGAGCAGGAGCTGCAGCAGCAGAACAAGGACATCGTTTGGCAGCATCAGCATCAGTCAAAACTTTGCCAGCAACTGAATTATGTCATTTGGTTGTCAGGGCGCGCACACAATCCCATATACATCGGGGCTAGGAGCAATGTGTTAAGAAAGGGAAGAGGTGGTGGGGTTGGGGGAGGGGGTGGGGGCAAATGATTGCCCAGAGAGGAGGAGGGGGTAGCCAGTTGATGGTAACCAGTTGCTCGGTTTGGTGAAAGCAATGGATCTGGATTTGTAGGTAAATGTGGCGCCACATGCTTAGCAACATCCCCACTGAAGGCAGGGGGCACGTGGACAGGTATTTGAGGGGGGGAGCAGGGGGAGTTTGTGGAAATAAATATAAAAAACGACACAGAGAAGCTGAAGCTGAAAGCTACCGTGACATACATAACAAGCACTGTGTGCTCAATACCAATATATCTGGGCAGTCATCATCGATATCGATAACTGTTATCGATTCGCTTGTTTTTACTGTACGAGTGTTTCTTGCTTAAATATGCTGCAAATTATATGAATTTATTCATATGCATAAATATATAAATTAAATTATCCCTAAATACATATAATTTGTAAATGGATCCATCTCTCGATAGTCGATAGTCGATTGGCGAGAATCCCTTTCGGCTAGTTACCCAGAATCTGGCATTTTCGTTTGAAAGGCCTAGGCTGCATTTGGAACCACTGTGCTTATTTTTTCTTCTTTTCCATTTTCCATTTTCCATTTGGGTTTTATTTTTATTTTTATTTTTTGGTATTTTTCATTTATTTTTGGCTTGGCAAGAGAGCGCCTTGAATATTTTTCTTCAATTTTATTAAAATTATGGAAATGAATGAAATACTTATCCACTGCTGCCGCTGCTTCCTGCATCAACCCCGCTGCCGGCTGCGACATCTCTTCAGCAACGAATTTATCGAAAATTGCAGCCGTCGCCTGCCACGCCCACCGTCAACGCCCACGGACTTGGACCGTTATGCTTCGGGTGGCTTTAGTAATCCGTTTCGCTGATGCGAATCCAATCGTTGTGCAGAATTTTTATGTGTTACCTGAGGCGCCCTCTCCAACATGGTAAGGTGGATCCACTACCCTCCCCCTCCCCCTCCACCCGCTCCCTGCATAAATGCATCCAGCACCATTTGCATGTCCAAGTTGTGAATCGGATTCTGATTTTGATACCGATTCAGCAACAAATTTCCATTAAAGTTACAATTGTGCTTCGTTTTCCGTTCTGCTGCTAATCTGTGTTTTCCGCGGAAAACACAAAAGAAAAGAAAAATCACTTGGCCAACTTGCATTTGATTGTTTTTAATTGCATTTCATTTAATTTCATTTCGCTGCCTTATTGTGGGTATTTTTCTTTACGGCTTCTTCTTTCTTCTGCTCTCCTTATCCTTATCTTCTTTGGCTACATCCCATTTCTCTCGCTTACTCAAACCTCCCCCCCCCCCCACAAACCCACACCCCACTGTTCTTAAAGTTGTTCAAGTTGTTCAAGTTTGTTGTTCATTAGCGAACAAACTTGACACCAAAATGGAGCTGGTGGCACCTGGCCTCGCATTCAGCAGGCTGTCACTAATTGCAGCCGAGAGCTTACCGTTATTCATTCCAACATTGGCCCAAACCCTCTTGTTACCTTCCACTGTGCATATTTTTGGATTTTAGCTGCATTTTCCCGGCAATCCCTCCTCCCCTGGATCGCACCGCCAACCAACCAACCCGGCTTCAAAATTTGATTTGTCGCAATATTTTTCGCATTTTGGCCATCAATCACAAACGTTGCAGACCATTTTCCGACCTAACTCGATTTAGCCACATTTCCGAAATGCAAACCACTTTCGATACGCCAATTTCAAAATAAATATTCGATTCTGCTGTACTGAACTCCCTTAAGTTGTACATATTTCAGCCAATCAAGAAAAATACAAATTCCGTATACCATTTGAAACCATTTTATTTCTTCATATTATAGATTTTGCTGTCGAAAGTAAAGTTCAAAAATGGTTCTGGTTATCGTAATTGGAAAATTCCAGAATTTTGAATTATTTTTGTGTTTCTGTTTTGGCGGAATACTGTGGAAAACATGTTGCGGAACCAACTGCAGGCGATGGGCATAGTTTTGTCTGACAATTAGCGCCATGGATTGTGTCTTTTTGTGCAGTGCAGATGACAGCTTAGAAAAATCATCGCCACTATCTGATTCTTTCTCTCTCTCTCTCTCTCTCTCTCTCTCTATTTGTGCTTGTCTCTTTCTATGTGTATGTGTAAAACTTTGAAGTAGTCATCAACTGCGGCTGCCTGTCAGTAGACAAATGTGACATATTTGCGGCATATGGCTATCTCGCTTGCACACAGGCAGGCAGGCCACGCAGGATGCCAGGCAGCATCATTAGTCATCTTCAAGTGGGCGCTGAGTGGAATTATGCAAAAGTTGCCTCAAAGTGACCAAAATCACGCGCACAACAGCAACAATAACTGGCATGCCACTTGATGTCAAAGTCAATGCCGTAACTGTGACTGCTGCCCCTGCTGCCCCTGTTGCTGCTGCACACTTTGTTGCCGTAAAGTTGGCGCCGGACTAGAATGGATTGGAGTGGACTGAGGCCTGAGACCTGAGGAGTGAGGAGCAAGGAGCGAGGGGTGCACTGGATTTTTCGAGAGCTGTTGAGCAGCAGCTACAGCCAGAGTCACAGTCAGAGTTGGAGTCGGGGAGCTCAAATTAATCTTATTTAATTTTAATTTTTATATAAATAATGGAGAGCTCACCGAAAAGCCGCCGAAAACTTTTGTTCAAATTTTTTTTTTATTATTAAATGGCTGCGGACATGGCCATGACCAACAGCATGAGCGATGAGTGGGCGGTGCGGCAGCGTTCTGGGTGGGAATTTAGTGGCACGTGCGCGGCTACTTGTGAACACTTTCCAATTTGTTGAATCCTCGCTAGCCAAAACAATTTGTGACTCCCAAAAACTGTAAACAACAGTGAGGGAGCGGGTGACAAGAAGTGGGTGCGGTGGAGTGGGGTGGGGTGGGGTGGGGTGGGTTGGGGTGGGGTGGGGTGGAATGGGTGCATAAGCCTGATGTGACAGCTTGCCGTGCCACCTGCTGGCTGGCCGAATGAGCAGCGGTAACTGGTAAACTGGTAGCTGAACAAGAGCCATGGGGCAAGTGGCAAGGGACAAGGGGCTAGGGAACAGAGGACAGGGGACAGAGGACCGGAGACCGGCGATTGGGATGGGCATCCTGTCCAAACGTGTGTCATTCTGCGGCAACGCGGCACCAGAATGATTTATGGCAAAGCTTTGTGCCGGGATCGGTTGAGTTCGCGTACATGTCACCTCTCCGGGTCACTGGAGGTGGAAGTATGTATGTGTGTGCGTGGGGTGGGGGGGGGGGGGGGTGTGAGGGTATTTGTATTGTGTGTATTTCAGCCAGCTGTTTTGGGCAGACCGTCTCGCATTTGTCGCATAAATGCAAAGTATTTTAAACATGTTGTTTATTTTGGGGCCAGAAGCTGAGATTTTCAGGGACGATGACTGTGTGCTGAGAGAGATGAACAAAGAGAGAGAGAGAGAGGGCGAAAGTGGATGTTGAGGATGAGAAAACAGTTCACAAAGGTGACACAAAGTTGACGAACTTACGACACAGATGAGTCGAGCATAAAAGTTAAATTCCGACAAGTCACAAAAAACCAAAGCAAGCGTAGACAAAATATGAAAACCAAATGGAAACTTAAACGGATTCAAATAAAGTAATATTCGTCTCAGCTGTTGTGATTCTCTTCACCAGGACGAAAGAGCCAGCTGAGAAACGAAGTAGAATCGCTGATAGCAGGTTTTTCTATACAAAAATATGTGTTGGTCAACAAAATTCGGGTTTCCTTTCCGATTAGTCGACCTAGCCATGTTCGACTGTCTACAACGATCCCTCGTATCGATAACAATCAATGCAACGATGGGAAAATCCCATATTATTGGTTATCTATAGGCATTTCATGAGTATCCGTCAAGAAACACAATTTTATGTATTTATATTCTTTAAATGCGTGCAAAACATGAATTGAAAGATATGTTTAAAGTAAATCTCTGCCAGGCCATATCATATTTAAGCTGCGGCTTTAACTAATTGTTTGCTGGCTTATCGCCTTGAAAGGAGCCCCCTAAATAGAATAGACCCATTGGAGCCCAAAATAAAAGCATTTTTAATTTTATATTATTTTTTCATATTTCCGTTGTTGTTGTCTGTGTCGCTGACAGGTGGGTCTAAGATTCATTGCCGTGGACTGGTCACCGATGTCTTAGCTGACTTTTTAATTGTATTAACAGGCTAATGTAAATCGCGTAATGCTCACCGCTGCACAGCTCAGGGGCTGATAGCTGATGGACTGGGGGAGGGGATTGGGAGGGAGGTGTGTCGTTGAAGGAAAAGGTCTTTTGGGGTCTCGTCTCAATGCTGCTTATTACATATTTATGTTGATATTTTCTCTTCAGTCACGCTCTTAAGGGCGTTGAATAAATTTTAATTGTCTTCGGATGTCGCAATGTTTTCAATGTAATTATTATTGTTGTTGTCGTTGATGTTGATGTTGTTGCTGTTGCTGTTGATGTTTATGTGGATGTTGCTGTCCCGACTGGGGCATTAAAAAATATTGCAGCATAAGGGCCAGCGAAACCCTCTTCTCTCCCCACCACTGTCCACCTCCGTCAAGACAAAGAAAAAGGAACAAAAAAACCATATGGCCGACATTATGGTGATACTTATACTTATATACGGTGTTTTTGGCCCTTGACCCCATGGCCCCTGGCCTTTGGCTGGGCAGCAATAGTAAAAGCGAAATTAGCCAAACGCAGGAGGACAACAAATTTTCTACCTGTTGGCCATAAAATAAATTCCATTATATTGTGACAAAAAGAAGCAAAAGGAAAACGACAGAATGAAAGAACAGAAAACGCGCGCTCGTAAAAATAATAATAATAAAAGCCAAGCCAAATGACGCACCACAACAACAGAGTAAGAGAGAAAGAGACAGAGAGAGAGAGAGAGAATGTCAGAGAGAGAGAGAGAGAGAGAGAGAGAGAGGAGCGAGAGAGACAGGAAGAAAGAGACAGAGAGTAAAAATGCCAAGACAAAGGCAGTTGGACAAACAAAACACGCACAGCACTTGATTCCCATTCACATTCCAACAAACTGAATCGCCAACGAAACTATGAATGGTAAATGTATCAAATTCCAATCGAAATAACTCTAATTTATTTAATTCAAAAAGTCAATAAATATAGCATAATATTGTAACAAGCGGATCAAAATCGTTTAGGAAACCCATGAGAAACTCGTCTCATTTTCATATTTATTCATGTATTGAGAAACTTATGCCAGCAATTGAGAATTGAAATAAAAGCGTTTTGCGGAACACGCATTGCACAATTTTTGAACTGAAAATGAAAATGCCATCGAAAATGGTGCCAGCAAATCAGGCAACAACTATAAAAGACGCACGACACAAGGACAACAGGCAAAGGACATTATCGGGCAGCAGCAGCAGCAGCAGCAGGTAAAGCGCCTAACAACTAAAACAAAACACATTCCGCGTCAAATGCTCTCTCCACAAGAGACAGAGTCTCCCCGCCCCCTCACCATTCCACACACACACACACACACACACACACACACTTACCAACCACCTTTCCGGGAAAAGCAGGCAAGCGCGAAAATTTTTGAGCAGACAATGCCAGATGAAAAATTGTGGGGCCTAAGGGACGATAACAACAACAACATCAACAACAAAAATGGAGGCGACCTTTGTTTAGATATTAACAAAATCACATTCGAAGGTATCGCAAAGACAAACACACAAACAACAGACACACACACACACACACACACACACACAACACACACACACATACGCACAACGCTCGGCCAGACAAAGAAAAGATTTCGCAAAGGTGAAAGTTGTTTGTTTTTATTTTTGGTTGTTTGCTTAGTTTTTGTGAGATTTTAATTTTATCTTAGTCCTGGGCGAAACAAATAACGTCTCTCTGGGACATACACATACACACACACATACACACACACATACAAACACACACACACACTGGACAATCATAAAGTGTGTGCACAACTCCGCTGCGCTTCTCGACCAAATCTGAACTTGTTCTCTGAAAATATCAATTTCACGTTAGAAAACGCAATAATTGCACCATCTTGTGGATCAGATAATCATTCAACGTAGTGGCGGGGCAACTATGTACGTGCAACAAAAACGAGACAATAAAAAAGAAACAATGTGGAATTTTGTAATGCGCCTGCAAACTCTGATTAACAGTCAACGTTGGTTCAGGAAATCGAAAGTGAAGTCATTTAAATCCAAGCGCTACCTATTTTTAAGGAATCCTTCGCTCAAATATGTAAGTATCACTAAAAAATTTAATAATACATATATATATATAATTTAAATAATATTGGAATGCTGCATGCACCGCAACCTATTTTATCTATTGTGCCCCATCTCAGCACAAGTTTTACCATTAATTCTAGTCTTTGCACAAAAGTTATAATATATTTTACCTACGTTAAGCTGGGAACATATTTATCTGGAATTTATACTATTATAACTAGTTTATTTGGGTAGCTTCTTAGGCAAGAGACCGTTGAATATCCCAAGTAAATTTCAAACATTTAATGTATTTAAATTATAAATTTGTCACTTTATTTTAAGGAAACTGGTTAAATGGAAACATCTTAAATGTCGCCAAGTGTACGGCGATTGATTCGTCATTTAGCTTAATTTATAATTGATTAATTTCAATTTAGTTATGAAATTGCAGGGTAGTTCGTCGTCGAGCATGTGTGCGCTGCATGTAGCTTAATTTAATGACAATTGTATTAAAATAAGTTTTAAAGTGTCGAAATCAACCAACTGATAGTCTAAATGCAGTAAGGATTAGTAAGTTAAATAGATGATGATGATAATGGTAATGAAGATAATGCTGCACCTAAAAGTGGGCGTGATCGTGTGGTTTTTACGGGGGTGGGTTGGGGAAGCAAGACAAACTAACATTTTCATGTTTTCTACAGAATTGAAGCCACACAAATGTTTTTCGAATTATAACAATTTGTTTGGCCAAAAGTCAGGTGCCTGCCACACACACACACACACGCAGACACACACATACACACATACACACTATAGGAGAGACTGTGGATGGTAGAGTTTTTAACAGTCGAGCCCTCTGCATTTGTATTTAATTTTCATTTTGCATTTGAACTTTTTACTCTCGGCAACCGCCGCCGGGCAAACATGGCCCTAAACCTTTGGGGCGTATTAGGGCACATGTCCATAGTCGTCGCTTGTGTGTGTGTGTGTGTGTGTGTGTGTGCGTGTGTGTGTGGGTGTTGCCGCGCCTCAACGTCAGCCAGATTGGCAGAATTGATGCCATGTAACAGTTTATGTCCCATAAAAACTAGTTTCCATTGAATTTCCACAGCATGGAGGCGACAGGTGGAGACGGCAAGTAGTGAATGGGCGTGTGAGTGGGCGTGGAAAGGGGCATGTGTCTTGTGCAGAAAGTTTGAGTAAGCTTGGGGAGCTGGTAAGAGAGTCATCATTCGAGTTGGTGCTGGCTAAAGCCCTAAACGACAGTTGAACAAATTATGTGTGGCTGTTTCTCCTGTGCGTGAGAAAGTTACCCCAGACATGTTCATGCCTGAAACAAATTTTTGAAAATGTTTGTTAAATTTGTCGTGCACTTCAAGACTAATTGGACCAAGAAGACAATACGTGCATCGCCACTTGCCTTTCGCTAATCTCGACAAACTTCCTCACCCGCTACTCTATACACTCGGAGAAAATGATCGATCTGTTATTTTACAATGTTCCCAAACTCTCTCCATGCCAGTCACAGTGCTTAAGTCGAGAGTAACCAAATTGCTGGCAAAATAAATAAATTTATTTCTAGAAGCATTCTTCTAATTTTGATAACAATATTTTCCACTTCGACACATAATATTGGGAGTTTGAAAGAGGGCTTTTCAGAGGGGTGTTGAGAACCTTACTTGATATAATTGCAAAAACGCACCCCATTTTCACACATTTTCTTTCATATTTTATTTTTATTTAATTTTTTTTGTGTCTTTAGAAAATAATATTAGAAATCAGAAACAGTTTTCGGGTGTAATATTTTCTCCTGAGTGTAGCGTTTTCCTATTGCATAAATTATTTAAACCTTTTTTAAATTTTGCATTATTGAGCAGCGAATTTTGCACTAAATTTATTTGCATATCTAAGTTATTAAACTGCAACTTTGAGTTCAACGATGTTTGTCATTTGAATTAACAACTGTTATTATGTCGTTGTTGTAATTCTAGCTGCTGACTAGCTGCGTGCAACATAATTTGCAAGTAGCGTGTGTTCTTGTGGCAGCCACATCAATTGTGCATAAATTAAATTCAATTCATGCCAAAAGTTCGATGTGGTCAAGCAATTTGAGGGCGAGCATAGCTTCAAGTTTGGCTCTCTCTGTGTGTGTGTGCTAATTCTCAATCCATATACGGACTTCCACTTTGCAACATCATTTTAAGCAACTGAATCTCAAACAGTTTAAACAAGAACTCAACTCATTGTGAGCTTAAAATTAGCAGTTTGTTGTACTTTAAGTCCGAAGCTAATTCCACTTGTGGCAAACAAAAGAGAAACTCAACTTTTTGTATCCACACGGATAATCTTGATAAGTGTCGACGATTGTGCCTTGCCCCTTACAAAGCGAGACACAGCCTTGAGGACGGCTTCTACATGTCTGCAACGGAGAGAGAGAGAGAGAGATAGACAGAGAGAGAGGGAGAGAGGCTGACAGAATATGAATAATTTCATTCGCATGAGTGCATTTAAAACTTATTTTATAATTTATACCCTTCAATAGCGCAATATAGTTTTGTCGTAAAGTTTGTAACGCATTCAATCCGTATACATAAACAGATAATAGTGGAATATAATTAATATATTTATACATATATATACAGTGTCTCAAAGCTCAGTTCGTCCAGCGTCTAGCAAACATTTTAAAGTGCTATAAAGTTTACACAAGGAAACAACTTCAAAATGCTTAAATGCCAATTTGACTACTGTTATATCACATTTGAAAAAGAAACTTTAGTTTTCATTAAAATATCAATTAATTATTTAAAATTAGTCAAAAACTGAAAACATATCCAAAATACATTTCAAAGCATATTTCGCCCAGTCTTAAGAGAAGTTAAATATTTGGCGTATAAAAGTTTAAATGAGGATGTTAATACTTAGTATGATATCCTTTAGCTTTAACAATTTTGCTTAACCTCTTTTACATGGAAGATACCAGCTTCCGGGTAGTTTCTGGGCTGATCCTGCTCCACTCCTCCAGCAGAGCATTTTGGAGATCCCGTTTGCTGGATATTTTGTGATTTCGGGTATTATTTTCCAGCAGAGCCCACAAATTTACAAAATTTCCATCGCGGGCTGTCAAGATAGATACCCATACCATGACACTTCTTCCGCATGCTTGACTGTTGCCTTTAAGTGTTTGGGATCCAGCTCAGTATTGGGTTGTCGCCACACATAATTCCGTCAGTCCGAGCAAAAAATGTTGAATTTGGAAATTTGCCAAGAAAACTAGAATATATTTAACAACTGGGTTAAGGGTATATCGTAGTCGAGTTAACTCGACTACAACATCGTACTTGTTTTATTTATGTTTAATGTCGATAAAAATAATTTTGCATATAATTTGCTCAAGAAATAATTTTTTATTGTATGTTGTACACTCACTTGCCCACAAAGAATTATGTGTTTGTGGCTATTATATTATTTAGTGAATTGGTAAAAAAATTTGTTGGTTTCACCGCGTCCACGTGTAACTTTTTCTGTTTTCTATAGCTCAACATTTTACTAATTTATCTCAAAGAGAGCGTTAGCAAAAGCACTGCTTATTATTAAAAAACCAAAGCATAATCTTAAGCGTAACATATTATTAACTTAAGCAAGCTCACTACAATATCTTGACCTATACCTATATATATTCTTGATCAGCATCAGCATCTATCGGAGAAACTATTTAGAACCGCAATCCAACTCCATTTATTGACGCCTATAATTTATTTTGTAAATCCAGTTTCCCAGTATTTAACAATTCTTAAACATTGAATGAATAAATGAATGAAATAAGCTGCAAGCGATACATTATTTTGGGATGTATAGATTCCAGATCCCTTAATGAGACGAGATTTGCTCACTTCAGGCGTCAGTCTAGTGATGATGCAATACGAAGTGAACGGTCAAATTGTTCCTAAGTGCCATGATGTCCAGGGGGATGGGACAGATGACCGACGTGGGGTCCCAGTTATGCTCGTCGATCACATGCTGCTTCAACTCTTCTTCTGTGTAACCTATCTCGCCGCAGAAGGGGCAAGTGAAGCTGTCGGTGTACAACACCGGTATCTCATCATCATCATCATAAAAAAAGGGCTTGAGTGGAGCACGATCCAGCAGGCACTGGAACGGATGAGTGCTGTTGTGATTACCCGTTTCTACCTTATTCTCATAGCACCCAGCTCACAGATCGTAGTTGCTGCACCGCAAGCACTTGTAGCGGTAGCGCCCCAAATCGGTTGCCTTGCACCCTCTGCAAATCGCATTACAATGCTTTTCCATTGCGTGTTCTGTGTGTATTTAAGCAAGCCAATTAACTATCTATATTCACCTATATTCACTATATTCAGCAGGTCTCAAATAGTCCTCTTTTAATATGCTACTTACTCTGGGTTTTGATATTTCTCAATATTAGGAATTGATTTGTGACTGACTTCCAGAATATTTTCGGAATGACTATTTCTTTTCAATGAACAGATGTCAAAGCTTACTTGATTCTTTTGCTGCTGAGTTCGTGTTGATAGATTTGTCATCCTCATTACACGACTGGCCGATACTTCAGGTGGAGCTGTGGAAATCGATGGTCTTATGGTTTTGTGCAAATGTATGTAACAGGCAGAAGGAAGCATCTCCGACCCCATAAAGTATATATATTCTTAATCAGGATCAATAGCGGAGTCGATATAGCTCTGTCCGTCTGTCCGTCCGTCCGTCCGTCCGTCTGTATGAACACGCGGATCTCAGGGACTATAAGAGCTAGAGACTTCAAATTTGGAATATAAGATCTCGTGTACCAGGTGATCTCGTATTGATCAGTTGCCGAAATTTCATTACGATCGGACAAGAAACACCAAAGTTATAGTCGAAAATATATTCTCATATTGATCTCATTTCTATCAACAGCCGCAAGCATTTGCTGTATGCATATAAATAGTTGAGCCCATGTGTGAGAAAGAGATGACATGATAATCGACGCTAGCGTCAATATATTTGTGTGTATTCTGCAGAGCGCTGATAACTACTATACGTGTTCGTATGTATGTCTGTATGTATGTTTGTAGCCATTCAATTCGGGCATTTGAGTGTAAATCATCTTAAGGGGAAATTTGTCAATAAAACTACATTTCACAACTGGGTTAAGGGTATATCGTAGTCGAGCTAACTCGACTACAGCATTCATACTTGTTTTCTATATCAGCATCACCAGCAGAGTCAATATAGTGTGACATGAGGTATATCCGTGCATTTGCTTTATATAGCTCGCATAGGATCGGTCGAGTGAAGAACTTTTGTCTTGAACACTCTCTAGTTACGAGTTTTTCTTTGCTGCTCAGCGCAACATTAGATCACTACACATACAGCTCTTCTTCTTGAATGTAATTTGGTTACGCCCAGGAAGATGCCAGCAAATTGCCCGAAACCGAAACAACAGATTCAGACTGGCTGGCAAACATGCAATCTTTCTTCATTTCCATTTTAGTGCTGTGTCTGTAACCGTTCGCTCAACGATTTGCTGCCATTTTACACTGAAAGTGAATTATTTTCATGATGGAAAGTTTCGTTGACTTCAATAAGAACAAGTGGCCGAAGACATAGAAGTAGAAGTAAAGGTGAACGTAAACGTTGAAGCAGATATTGTCGGCGTGTTGCCAGTCAGGTGAGATGACTCTAGACTGACTGCGCCAGTGAATGGGTTTGGGTCTCAGATTGGGTCTGGGTCTGGGTCTGGGTCTGGGTCTGGGTCTGGGTCTGGAACTGGGTCATTATGGGCGACCTCCATATTTGTTTTTGCCATGTTGATTTAATTTTGCACTTTATTGTTGTTGCTTGCCGTTGTTGTTCTTGTTGCTTGTTAGCCAAAGGATTTTTATTAGTTTTTCGTTTATTCGCCAGCTGTTTTAACTTTTCCGATGTGTGGACGCCGCTTTTCCGTTCCATTCTTTTTTCCCGTTGCTCCTTACCACTTGCCCCTTACCACAATATGTTGTGTAATTTCTTTATATTTGTGGTTTTTATTACGCGCAGCCACAAGCCAAGTCCAAGTTCAACTTTAACTCCAGCTCTTGTCTTTCTCTCTCTCGCTCTCTCTCTCTCTCTCTGTCTCTCTCGCTCTATTTGTAGCCCTCTCGCACCTTGGTGTGACTGTCCTAGCCGCTGCCATGTTGCTCGTTTCTGCTGGTTTTGCTTAGCTTGTTGTTGGTTTTGCTAATTTTTATTTATGTTCTTAAATGTTCGCTGTCGTGCCAACGGGCCACGCATTTTTATTAATTTTATTTCAGTGTGATTATTGTGATTAGTTTGTTGGTCAACGCCCAAAAGGTCACCGCCTCCTCCCTGCTGCGGATTCGACTTCTTTTTTTTCTCCTGAACACCATCCCTTTCGGTTGTAACTGCTTCTCTGCTTCTGCTTCTGCCCCGCTTTCCCCCATTTTCCTTTTAGTCGTTTGCCGAATTCCGCTTTAGCCATTTTATTTATTTGGGCGACGACTTCGGTAAAGTCGTTTTCATAAATTTTGGCATAAGTTTTTTTGGCTATTTGGTTTCGAGAAAATTGGAGCTCATAAAACAGACCCCGCTTAATTAAGCGAAATTGGTTGAAAAACAAATGTCAAACCGACAAGGAGATACACTTTTGTTTGTATTGGTTTCCCAAGAATCCACCCGGATTTGCTGTTAACTCTTTAAACTTAAGCTTAATTAGTCTTTCTCTCACTCTCTCGCTCCACTAGCTATCGTCTGTCATCAAGTCAAATATTCTAGACTAGAAATATTCTATTCAGAACCTCTGTCTCTCCCTCTCTCTGCCTCTCTCTGCCTCTCTCTCTCTCTCTCTCTCCCTCTCTCTCTGTTTCTCTATAATTTGCTTTCGCAAACTTTTCTCTGGCTGTTGTCTGCCATCAAATTAAATATTCTATGTAGACACTGGTTGGCCTTTGGGCAAGTATCAAATAATGACGGAACCCTTTAGTCTGCCTTGGGATTCCGTCTGTAGACCTTTCGTTGTTGTTAAATTTCATAAATTATCTGCTCGTCTGGCTGCTCAACAAAGGTAGGAATAATTTGTAACGCGTTATACCCAATCGAGGTGTTTATCTTCACAAATCAGCTGGGCAATTGGTCAATTGGTCGATCGTTTGGACGTAGTCAAGCAGAGACCTCTCAACCAGTTGTGGGACAATTGGGTGTGTGTGTGTGTGAGTGTGTTAGTTAAGGCTAAAGTGCATAAGAGTTGCGACGAGCGAACTATCGAGTCTATTTTGAAAAGCAATCGCCTCAATTTCCACCTATCAACATGTCTGCCATCTGCCACCGTTTGCATGCCCCATCTTTAGTAGCCTCATAACCATTACCCGTCACCCGTCACCCGTTACCCGGTTTCTTGAGTGCGTGCGTGCGTGCAATTGTATATGTGTGTGTGTGTGTGTGTGTGTGAGTGTGTATGTGTGTATGCTGAGTGGGCTCTTGAGCCGCACAACACTTCCGGTTGCCACTTGTAAGCGAAAAGCCTTTCAGCCCTTGAGTGTTTGGTGTGGCAATGACTTGGCAAGCGCATTTGCTTGGTTGCATACAACTCAACCAGTCAAATACATCTCTGCTCTGCAAAAAATATCGGTATGCCTCGTCACTCAACAACATTTTCAACTTCTGTTTGTTTTAGCTTTCGAAATGTAGGCCAATATCACAACTAAATTTTACTCATTGTCCTAAAACTAGAAGCGCATATGCCCTTCTCGAGATGATAGCAACAGGGTATTAAAACAAAAAACATAACGCGTCCAACATGTTTCTTCTTGTCTTCCGCTCTGATCGCATGCGCGTGGCTCCGACTAATGCTAACCACATAGTGCAACCAACAATAAACAAGTTACACACACACACACACACACATACACACACACACACACGCACACTCATACACACACACACATAAACTCCCATGCAGATATTGCAATATTTGCTTTGCCGTCTGCTGCAACAAATTCAAACCTCATGTGGGTCAACGCAAAGGAGCGTTTGTGTGTGTTTGTGTGTATGTATGTGTGTGTATGTGTTTGTGTGTATATGTGTGTGTGTGTGTGTGTGTGTGTGTGTGTGTGTGGAAGGGGCATTCCCCTTCAATTCAATGGTCAAATGGTTCACAATTCGGCACTCAGCTTAACTGTTGCTAATGTAATGCAGCTTCTATTAAACATCAATCGGAGAAGTCCTCCAGCCTGCAAATAATTCTTTATCAAGAATAATGCAGCAAATTCTCTCAAAGTCTGGTCGCAAATAATACAAATATAATCCAATTCCTCAAATATATAGCAGAATTTGAGCACTGTCCAGCCTAAGCAAAAGCTATCTTTGCGACTTTTGGGAATTGTGTGACACTTTCATAGAAACAAATACTATCGTTTTCAATTCTACTTTCAAATTTTTGAATTGAGGCTACAAATATATATACATATATATATATATATATATATATATATATATATATTTAATGGCTGAAAAATTATACTTGCTACTGTGCAAGGGGGAATCGCACTTATTATGCCTTTCTGTAGGCCGGTGTAGACAGCTGCCAAGGAGGTTGAGAGTTGAGAGGCCGGTTCATTCAGTCAGTGAGACGGATTGGACAGACAGTTTTCGAAACGGATTTTCCGGACCTGGCCATATTCATTATATGCTGACATTAAGCACACCCTCTAACCCCTTGTGTCCGACAACCCCTTCCGTAATTCACCCGCAGCAGCAACAGCAGCAGCTCAATCTGGGCCTGGACAGCAAATGATGTGCTCTAAGGATTTGACATAATCGATTGCATTGAGTGCTGCTAGTTTTGTTGGTGTTGTTAGTGCTATTTTTGTTGTAAGTGCTATTGTTGTTATTGTTGTTGTCTGTCGATCAAGCACCTTTCGTGTAAGCCCAGCAAATCCCCATCCAGTTACCAACTCGTTTTGTCACCGTTCCCTTGTATGCCCTATGCCATTGGCATACACATACACCCATAAAAACATTCATGCATTGGTCTAAACGGTTCAGGATGTCAGTGGGAGCATCTAGGTCTAAGTGTGGAAGAGCATTCGAATAAAAATAAATAAAAATAAAAAAAGAATTGACATCGATTCTTGCTTAGGTGTCGTTTATGTTCAAAACTTATTGTTTAATAAGCAGCTTAGGTTCCTTCAACTGCGTTCTGTTCAGATCCTTGCTGCTAATTGCCAAGGGCACCAAACATAGTCATGAAACTTGAATATAGCATGCATTTGTGGATGATTATGCTCCTTGTCGATTGATCTGCCTGGATTAAGTCTGATAAGTAATTCTGGAAAGAGTATTGAAATCGCGGTGTATCGAAACTTGATTTGTTATCGCTTTTGCTTTTTTTTTTCTTTTTTTCTGCCTATCGTTCATTTTGTTTTCTGTTTGTGTGCTTCGTTTTTATTGTGGGCTTAAGCGTTTTTATGGCCAATTTGACGAATGACCCCCTTAAATGGGTTAAGCGGGAATAAGCTCGAGGCGGCCAACTAAACAACCGAATAACCTAACGCACGTTTCAACTGAGTGTGCGAATGTGCTTGTGTGTGTGTGTGTGTGTGTGTGTGTATGTGTGTGTGTGTGTATTAGACTACCGATAAGAGCCCTGTGGAGCGTTGTGGAGCCAGCCTGCCAGCCAGCCAGCCTGTGCCTAATTTATTCGTTTGTATCGCTCATAAATAAACCAAAATTGGGCGAGCGACAGAAACTTGAACTTGACTTATTGAATTTGCAAGGCAAGAGACTTCTTCAATTGCGTCGAGGGTGCTGTTCCAGTTGTTGTTCCTCTTCCTGTTGCCCCTTTGACACTGGAGCTGAGCGACTTCGATGCAAAGCCAGTCACGAATGATGGACTACCGAATACCCTTTGCCTGTCATACAGTTTGCTTTTCATAGCACAGGTAACCTTACTACTAGTCATGTATTTGTTTTTTTTTTCATCTTCTGAATTTGCATGATATAATAATATTAATTTATATCGAGTGTAGCTTCAATCCAGAGTGTCAGCCATAGTTGTGATTAAGTGAAATAACACTGAGCAGATGCTTATCACGAGCGGTTCGAGCGTATCCTTAATCAATCCTAAATAGGATTGAAGCTACCGCTTCATTTGCCATATTCAATTGTGTAATTCGATAATACCCATTTGCATTGGTTTGCGATGGTACAGGGTATTAAAACACACTTACTTACTAGGTTGCATAATCATTGCGCCCACAGCTTGGAGTGGCTGATTGCGCTTGGGTGGTGTGGTGGTGTGGTGGCTGGGTGGTTGGGTGGTTGGGTGGTTGGGTTGTTGCCTCTAATGCGCGTCTAATGGCGCAAATAAATTTCAACTAAGGAATTTTTATAGAGAGAGCCATAAAACCAAATGACTGCCAATGGTTGACTCTCTCTCTCTCTCGCTCTCTCCCTTTCTAAATTTCTCTGTCCATCAGGGTGCACGTGTGTGTGTGTGTATGTGTGTGTCCCTGTAACGTTAATAGCCTTAATTGAGCGTCTGTTTTTGTGCCTGCCACGCCCCCTTATTTGTTTATTAGCGCCACTCGGCCGCCCACAGCATAAAAAACGTCACCGTGGAATTTTCATTTAGCTTTTTTTTGGGATAATAAAAACGAAACGTGAATCGTGGGGCCTCAATTACGCACAGGTGTTTGGATGTGTATGGGTGTTGTGTGTGTGTGTGTGTGTGTGTGTTCTCGTGATGCTATTCCCCATTTAGTACCCCATTGAGATTCCTTGATGCAACTGACAATTTCAGCTGTTTTGCTAGTTTCGCCATCGCAGTAAATTCCGTTCCAAGCGCTTTTAATGATCATTTTTCCTCGACCTTCAGCTTAATGAGTTGTCGTCAAAGTTATGCGCGAATAAGGGACCCCAGCCCCGCCTCGTCCTGGCAGTCAGCAGCCATAGCCACATAGCCAGCTAGCTTGCCAGATTACAGTTAGAAAGACGCTTCAGTTCCATCAAACTTGACAGGCATCAATAGAAACATTCAGCGAATTTGCGAAATGCAATTGTCGCAAATCGATCGAAACACATATGTAACAGTTGGAAAAGCAATGTGGAAATATATTTATTTTAATGTTAACTAAAATACGACAAAATCCCTAACCTAAAAGAAATATAAAAGTTCAGCTTTAATAGCATTCAGCTATATATAAATATATACATACAGTGGCTCGAAGCGAGATTCGAGCAGTGCCTAGCAAAAAATTGAATTGCCTGCCATAAACTCATTATTCAATATTTTTCAAAAATTCCAAAGACCCATGGCAGGTACATTTATTAACCACAAAAATTAATATATGACCCTAATAAACTGTGTTTTTTCCACCTGCTAGGTAGGGTTATGCAAAAAAGTACCTCTTTTTATGGTCGAAGCAGGTTTCGAGCAGTTACATTATGGACACCTGGGTGACATAAAACCCGGATTTTTTATCGAAAGTTGAATTTTTTCGGTATAAATAGACTAATCCTTTGTAGTCAGTTAAGTTTTTTCCTGCATTTCGGATGCAATAAGCCAACAAGGACCATGGGCAAACGGACTACCATTGATCAACGGAAACTCATCCTGGAACACTTAAAAATTTGATATTCACTTCGAAAAATAGCTAAAATGGTCAATCTAAACACCTCAACTGTATTCTATATCATTTTGAGTTTCGTTGACGAAAATCGGACAGAGGACAGAGGCGGAATGGCACCAAACCCGATTTTCACCGAGCAGGGCGAGCCGGGGATCATCAGGATAACTAGGGGAAATCTTAAGCTATCGGCTCCAAAACTGACTCAATAGGTGCAGGATGAAATAAGGAAAAAGTTAAGTATGGGAACTGTGCTCCAAGTTCTGCGCAACCATGACTTAAATGCCCGAGAACAACGGAAAATGAAATTTATAAGCGCAAAAAATAGAGGGTATAGGATGACGTTCGTCAAAATCCACTTGGGCAAGGATTTGGAGTTCTGGAACACAGTCATATGTGAATATGAGTACAAATTCAAACATTTTTACCCGGACGAATGGAATTATGTGTGGCGACACTCCAATACTGATCTGAGTCCCAAAAACTGAAAGGCAACAGTCAAGCAACGCGGAGGAAGTGTCCTGGTATGGGCATCTATCTCGACAGCCCGCGGCGGAAATTTTGTGTTAATTGAAACAACAATGGACAAATATGTGTACTTTGAAATACTAAAGGAAAAGTTACTTCAAAATGCCGAGAAGCTGGAATCCCACGTACTTTCCGGATCTACCAGGACAACGACCCCAGGCATAAGGCCGGAATAGTACAGTCCTGGCTTAGATTGAACTGCCCCCGCGTGATGATTCCACAGGCCCAGTCTCCAGACTTAAATGTTATTGAAAATTTGTGGGCTCTGCTGGAAAATAATATCCGGAACCACAACATATCCAGCAAACAGGATCTCCAAAATGCTCTGCTGGAGGAGTGGAGCAGGATCAGCCCAGAAACTACCCGAATACTGGTATCTTCCATGAAAAATAGGTTAAGCGAAGTTGTTAAGGCTAAAGGATATCATACTAAGTATTATCATCCTTTTTTAAGCTTTTGTTCGCCAAAAATGTAACTTTTTTTAAGACTGCTCGAATTCTGCTTCGATATTTATTTTGGATATGTTTTTAGTTTTTGATTAATTTTAATTAATTAATTAATATTTTAATAAAAACTAAAGTTCCTTTTCAAAAGTGATATAACATTAAACAAATTGGCATTTAAGCATTTTGCGTTTTTTTCTTTGTTTAAACTTTATAGCACTTTAAATTTTTTGCTAGGCACTGCTCGAATCTCGCTTCGAGCCACTGTATATATCTATATGCAGTCAGATCTCAAGTCATAACCTTTATATAAATGTACATTAAACAAATCGATAATTATAAATATATAAGAATACGGCTTCCAATCTTTCCAATAGGAACTTTACCAATATGTATATATACATACGTTCTCATCTCTTATTTCGCCAATACTTCATTCGATGGATGTATTTCATACTTCGATTTCCAATATTCATTTGAATTTTAAGTACGACATTTTATGAACTTTATGGCTGAATTGTGTATAATTGTGTATAATATAATTATAATAATATGCAGGAAACAACAGTTATGCCTACTTATTATTTCCACCTATGCTCATGCAGAAACAATGTTATATTTAAATGTGGACGGACTCTTTCCGGATCGCAGTTGACGGCGACGATGACAGCTGTATCCGAATCCATTAAAATTTGTGAATGCAACATTTGCACTTTTTGCACTTATTCCGGCACGCTTCTCGCACACGTATGTGTGTTAGTGTGTGTGTGTGTGTGTGTGTGTGTGTGTGTGTGTGTGTCGGTCAGGTGTAACGACATCGCTGGAGTGTGGTGCAGCACTTTGTTAGTGAGTCAAATAAGTTTGACCTTAGCCACAAAGGCGGAAAGAGACGGGAACATAAGAGTAGAGATGGTGCATGCACAAGGTGGGAGGATTAGGTGAATCTATGAGAAGGGGGGGGGGGGGGGGGGGGGGGGTTACGGGGGTTGGTTGGTCTGCAGCAAAACAATCAGCAGCTCAGCTACACTAATGCTTAAGCTGATTTCAGCAGAGACACACACACTAAGCAGACTTCATTTAAGGATAGAGCGAGAGAGAGAACCATGAGCAGGTGTGGCGAAAGGCAGCAGGGGCAGGGAAAAACAGCAGGGGGAAGTGGCACTGGGCGAGTGTCACGTAATGCAGCGCAGCAAGCGCATTAACACAAAAAATCTTTGCAACTTTCTTTTGCGCCAAAAGCAGCAAATTTCATTTAACACCCAAAGCTTCAGACATGCCACAAAAATAAAGAAAAAGAGTCGGCCAGAGAGTGAGAGAGAGAGAGAGAGAAGGTGAAAGCGATAAGGGAGAGCGAGTAAAATGTTGTTAGGTGTGAGTATGAAAAGTGCTTGGCCGCGAATTAAAAAGGTCATTTGGTTGCACTTGGGGCATTCCTGTTTTTTCTTTCATGTGAAACTTGGTCAAGGGGACGGGGCGTGTGTGTGTGTGTATGTGTGTGTATGTGTATAATGTGAGAAAGTGGTGAGCTGTTATACCTATATATAGAGGGTATGAATATGATGTTTCTGCGCTCATCACGATTATATAGATTCGATGCGATATTCGCTGTTCATTTTGAACACGTATATTTTGCATAGGTTGAACCCTCTCTCAGTTTCAAAAATATATCCTTTCAAAAATGTTGCACATCCGTCTTTGTGCACAAATCATAATAATATATTCCACAAATAATAATTTAGTTTGAGCACCCGACTAAAATTAGCTCCGGCTTACAAGAGTATGTAATCTTCGGCGTGTCCAAGACAGTTGTTTCGAACCGTTTGTTTTTCTCCTCTTTTTAATTTTGGGAGGGTTGGGGCACTGAAATATCTTTGAAGCGCTGGCAAAAGGTATTTGGCGCTGCTCCAAATGAGCAGCAAGCCAACGGCGCGTGCCGAATGCGAAAAACGTTCATTGCTTAAAAGAAGTTAAGAGGCGGTGGTGGAGGAGGTGGGGAAGGAGCTGAATCGGAGAAGGGCAGCAACTTGGGAAGGGTGACTGCGAGAGGCCAAAGATGCGCTAGGTGTGTGGCAAGCAAACATTGTTTGCGGCAACTTTGAAAATCAACTGCATCTGCAGCTGCAGCTGCAGCCAGGAAGAAAGTATACAATCATATACGTTGCAAATAGTTTAAGAGTCAGATCCCAAGGCAAAGAGATAGATTATATTTATCGTACTGAAATAGCCTCGACTATTATGCACTCGACAACCTGTTAATGCTCAAAATGCATTTGGAATTCGTTATTTCGTGTTGTGGAAATGCTTAGAAAATTTCGGCATTAGAGCAATTAAACTTCAGGCCAAATTTGAACTGAAGCTTAAAGAAAGGGGTCTGCTGGAAATATGCAAATTTCATGCAAACATTGTGAAAATCGGACCCAATTTTTATGCGGAATTAATTTATAAATTTGTACTCTCGAACAGAAATAAAAAAAGAGAATGAAAGAAAACGGGGCGAAAAGAGGCTTAGCGGCCAGCTGGATAGGTCCTGGGGCAGATAAAGGAATTGCAATGTTATTAAACTAATTTAAAGACGATAGGCGCCACGCAGTCCCAAAATGGTTGGCGTCCTCTGCTCCACCCTGCTCTCGCTGCTGCCTGGCCAAATGCTGGCTTATCCTTATCACTGGCATAGCAGACCCAACAACAACAACAAGGAACAACACTGAAAGAAGCCATGCGAATTGGAGCTCGTGGACGATTTGCATTCAAAGCCAATGCGCTGACTTTTGCCGGACAAATGGCAAAAAAGAAGGCGACAAACAGCAAAGCAACAGAGCGAAAGGCAAACATTTTTCCAATTGGCTAACAACAACAGCAACAATTAGCCAAAAACAGCGACAATAGCTAAGCAGATGGGCTTAACTAAACCCAAAATGCTCATAATTCCCTGGCATTGAAAAATGGATCATTGTGCGGCACTCACAGAATACCAGCAGATACCGAAAATATAATAATAATAATAATAATAATAATAATAATAGAAGTCGTTAACGAAATCTGTGTTTCTAATTTGATCGTAATGAAATCGTTAAGGTCTGATTGGTCTTCATGTCAATAAGAAGGACAAATTAATATATGTTAGTGCCAAGGAATATCGATTTGTATCGATATACATGAAACAGGACAGTTAACGATTAAATCAAATATATTTGATCTGCCTGTGCTATTCGATAACATGTTATCCAATTTTGACTCTGAGATCGACTTGTTCATACAGATGGACAGACGTATATGGCTACATCGACTCGGTTGCTGATGCTGATCGAGAATATATACACTTAATGGAGTCGAAGATGCTTTCTTCCACCTGCTAAACACCTTTGCGCAACTTTAAAGTACCCAATTCTCTATTTTCGATGGATTCACGGTATAAAGATAGATTCTTTATTGCATTCATGTAAAGTTCTCAAGTCATATTCTGAAAATGCCTTTCTTGAAACTTTAAGTTTCCATTGCTCTCTGTACCTTGGGAAGGGTTCTCTTTCCTAGCCTGAACAACTTGTAAAAATATGGCAATTCAGTTTCCAAATACTTTCTTCTCAGAGTTAATGCTTCCGTATCTTCGAAGCGCTCATCGCACCCAAATTCGATTCGATTTTCAAACTCGAGACCAGTTCGAACAAGGCGTTTTCTACACACTTAAATTCCCTACAAGAAGTTCTTGTTTTTTGATTACTTTGTGTTTTTTGCTCTTGTACTTTAAGAGTTGTCTTCGGGTTTTTTGTGGGCTCTTAGACCACATAACACTTTAACTGCTCCAAGTGGATCCCTTTCAACCCCCAACAACCAACCCCCACCCCCCTACCCAGCATCGGCACTCATTTTAAGTATCGCTCTTTTACAGTAATACACTCAGTTAGCTCAGACCAAATTGAATTGCAGCTCGACACCAAAGTCAACGGTCTCAGCTTTCAAACACTTTATAGTTCTTTCTTTTACTTTCTTCTTTTTGCACTTTCTTTGCGGCCAAGTGTTTGCTTTCCTCGCTCGTTGACTCTCTTTTCACACACACTCACACACACACTCACACACAAACACACACACACACACATCATAATTTATTTGCGTATGTGTGCTGAGCTGAAAAGTGTTAAGTTGGCAACACGAAAAATGTGCGCGCCGCAAGACTTTGGTTTTCCACTTCCACTTCCACTCTTCCTTTTGGCCGCAGACCACAAAAATGGGAAGAAGAAGCAAACATAAAAATAATGAAGCAAAATCCCATACGCAGATGTATAATGGGGCCAAGTGGCAGGCGAGTAGGGGCAATGCGTGGCTAGGGCACACAGTGGTTCACAACACTCAAACTCAGTAGCTGAAAAATTAAACCGCTACACAACTATTTTGTGGAGGTGTGTTTAACGCAATAGAGTAGACGTACCCGATCCTATAATGGCCAAATATGACTGTAAGTCTCTATGTCTGTTGGTATGCTTATTAGTCTCTCCGGTGGAAGGATATCTAGATGACTCTTGGCCCAGACCCGACCTCTAGCTAGTATATCCACGAACTACATCATATAGCTGCCAACGGAACAATCGGAATATAAGTATAGGAATGAACATCTTTTTTGCTTAGTAAAATATCCGAACTGAATTTACCTAATCTACGAGTCATCATACTTGGAACACTTAAGCGTTATATTATCGAGATCAGTGTGTCATTTAGCTGACAAATAATTTAACTCCAGCTAACCAAAGATAGTCGGTCTTTTGGTTTTAATTAGAGTCCTTGGCTTTGTGCCACTGTGCGCGGGGCATAAGTGGATTACCGTATTAAGTTTTTATTATTAGTCTAACTGGCGAAGGCGTCGTTGACTTTGGGCAACCCTCCACAAGGACGAGCTCGAGGATGAGGACGCCAACGCACTTCACAGTTAACAAGCGAGCGCGTGTATGTGTGTGTTTGTGTGTGTGTTTGTGTGTGTGTATGTGTGTGTGCGTATCTGTATCGAGCGGATTTAAGCCAACAACATCTGCAAATTAAGTGAAAATAAGAAAATTAGCTTAAAATATTTGCTGCGACCCTTCAATTTGATTTGCCAGCTTGCGGCCTAAGCGGATTGTGCTTGTCATTGTTGTTGTTATTCATGGCTGTTGGCTATATGTGGTTGTCTGCATGTGCATAATTAGAAAGGACAGGCCTTCAAGTCCAATCCTTATCCAAATCACAATCCCAATCGCAATTCCAATTCCAAATACTTATCTGGAGAGCCATTTAAATTTGCGTGGCTGCTCCAAGTCTCAAGGCGTTCATTTTCTGGCCAAGGCATAACTTCCATTTATGTGGCGGGGCCCCAGTTCGCATATTATGCGATGTCTCCATCTCTGTCTCTCCCATTCGGATATACACACTGAGTGTGTTTTTGTGTGTAAGTGTGCATGTGCATAAGGTTTATGAGGCACTGGCGATTGCAAAACTTTTCAACAATGGCGACAAAAGTTTCGCTTCCTGTTGATGTTGCCCTTCTGTTGCTGAAGTTCTTGTTGATTTTTTATTTTTTTATTTTTTAATAAAAGCCATCTTGCAGCAACAAGATCAAGTGAAGTGAGAAGAGCATTTAACAGAACTGCATTCAGCTAATGACAAATTGCAATCAAACTTGACTGCGAGAAATGCCAAGTGCAGCTATTTGCACCGATTTGCTCTTTAATAATACCAAAACACACACTCGCTCATACACACACCACACACACACCACACACACACACATGAAATCAGCTTACAGCTTTCAGTTCAGTACATGTTTGCTTTTGCCAATGTCAGATTGCTTGGCTTTGTTTTTAAGGGTATTGGGCAATGCAGGGATCTCTCCACTAGTCATTTCACACATTAAGGGGCCTCAACAGAACACTCACTCAAAACACACACTCACTCACACACTCACACACCCACACATCCGCACGAAGGCTTAAAGTTGTCAACTAAGCTGTCAAGTTTCCGCCCCGCCCCGTCAGCCCCCGTGTCCGCTTTCATCCCGCACCCGAAAAGCAGCTACTTGGTTCCCCTTTTGTCACATTGTCATTTGTTTGCAGCTACTCTATTAGCCGCATTTTAATTCAGTTACTTAAGTTTAGTGTGAACACAACAATTTCATACTTGAAGACACACCCACACAAACACTTTCTACACACAATTGCAACACACTCACACACACACACACACACACACACACACCCACAAAATGGAGGCTAACGGTCAGGGCTCATGCGGCGTATGCGCAATGCCCAAAAACTGCTGCTGCAATTTGAAAGTGTACTTGGTCTGCTCTCAAGAGTGTGTATGTGTGTGAGTGTGAGTGTGTGTGCAATTTTCGCATAGACTGTCTGTCAGTCAGTTGCCGCATTGACCTCACATTGTCACAGCTTTTGCGGCTGCCACGCCCACTCAGCGTAGCAGGCGGCAAGCGACTGGCGTCGTTTGCCTCCTTTGCCTCATGTTGCTCTGTGGTCAAAGGTAAAAAGTTTTGTCAAATTGAAAATGTTTACTGCTTCGTACTTTGTCGTTAGTTTCTGCTGCTGCTTCTTTGTGTGTGTGTGTGTGTGTGTGTGTGTGTGTGTGTGTGTATGTGCGAGTGTGTGAGTTTGTGGAAATGAGACTGGCAGTCGCTCGAGCGGCAAAAACATCTTAAATTAGATACATTTTATCGCTACACATGAGGTGCCCACACACACACACACACACACACATACACACATACACACACACATACACACACTCACACACACACAAATACTCACAAGCTTAGACGCACAGCTGGAACATCCGAGTAAAGTTTTGAGAGATATTTATTACAAGACACTTCATGTTGCAGCACCACCCAGCACCACCCAGCACCACCAGAAGGAGCACCAGCAAAGATATTCCAAAGCATTCCTATCAAGGACATTCATCGTCGGGATTCACAAGAGCTCCGTTTGAGTGTTTGTCTATCCGTGTGGGGATGTCAACAGGCATTTAATTTGATTTTAAATCTCACTCTAACGACTCTTTTTCTTGTCAACTTTAATGAGCTAACGAACTTTTAAAAAGTACAACCCAAAGGTTCAAAGCGGTAAAAGTTAGAACTAACTAAATAAGGCTAACCAGCTCCCAAAAACTATTTGTACACATTTCTATTGTTGCACATCACACATTGTGTGGTGATAGTGCTTAAGGCTCACTGTAGCCTATTATACTTTATTTATTAACAATCCACAAAACCCACAACATGACTCATTTAAGGCCAGTCACTCAACCAACAAGATGGAATTTCAAGCCAATTTAATCTTAAATCGGCACTTTTTATGACAGACAGCTCACATTGATTTTACCAATAACACAATTTATATGGCTTCAAAATGTACAATTATGTGCTAATTAAGGGTTGAATATGTCCAGCAAATCGGAATGCTTCTAAATTGTGGCAATCGAGAAATAAGTGCATATATTCAGAAAAACAAACAATTATTAATATTGGGGCGAATATCTAAATTTAAAATGTGACTGAAAGCATTGCAAATATATCTGTTGTTAATTGAATCAATAAAAAATAAATGTTACAAATAAATACATTACAGAACTATCTAAAGTCAAATGTCTTAAATTTCGAACAAATGTAAGCTTAAACATCCGATCTGATAATAATAGACATATAATAATAACGTCTGCAATTAGTACAAAAAACGGCAAAATAGGAAAATCTGAATTATTAGGATGAATCAGCTTCATCATTTGTCTGTCTGTGTAAGATGATTACACCAAGCATGGATCTAGGATCGGAAGATTAATTAGCACATTCAGAAATGGGTCGAACAAGTGTAATATGAATAGTTTTAGTGACATAGGCGCAATCAAAGTCTTTTTATAGGGTATTTGCAAGTCGTGCCAATTTTGCTTACCTTCAAAGCTGCACAAATCGATGCTGTGATTCACGTTGCCAACATTACAATTCGTCAGCATTAAAAGGCCCAGTCTTCAAGCTATTTAAATTGCGTGTTCCTAGAGCGAACACACACACACACACACACACACACGCACACATATAGCACACACACTCACATGCCACATGCCACATGCCACATCAACGTCAGTTGGCAAGCCCAAAATCAGCAACATAAGCAGCGTTTTCCCAGGCGTTGACGTCATTCTCGTCCCGGGCTTCGTCGTGGGCGTCAATCAAATGCAGGAGTTTAACTGCAATTGGAAATGGTATTGAAAATTCAATGCACATGCATGTGTGTGTGTGTGTGTGTGTGTGTGTGTGTGTGTGTGTGTGAAGCAAAGAAATTGCCTAGAAATTACCGTAGCACAACATCAAAATGAATAGCATAAGTAAAATGAATCTCCTATCCGCCTCTCTGCCCCTCTGCCTCTCTACCACTCTGCCAGTGTGCCTCTCGCCCTGTCTCTCTGTTGCACTTGCCACTCATGGATATGCAAATTGAACTGCAGCGCCAAGCAGAATGAAATCAAGCGCCTTCTGCGTCTAACTGTTGCGAAATTTGCGCGTTGCGAAGCGACTGCCAACCTGTCAGCCCTGAGCTGAGTTAAGAGTTAAGATTAGGCAACAACACTCGATTAGAACGGCTCAAGGGGCAAACGCCTTGCTGCTGGTTGGTTGCTGTCTGATGCTGTCTACACTCGAAAAAATAATCTTCTATTTTGTGTACAACAAATTTCATTGAACAAACGACCTTGACTTGCTATAATAAGTTACTCTGAGCAGGTTTTCTCATCAAACATATGGGGGCATTTTAATATCTTGGGACCAAATAGTTTTTCTTAGTGTGTGCCGCTTGCTCTTTGTTGTCTGGTGGCATGTTGCTTGAGACAAAACACGGAGCGCATTGTCAGCAGAAAACTTCATCGACACGTGTGCAACGAGTGCTGAGCCAGAGGTGCACTATAAAAATGAAGAAATTATATGGCATGCTTCTGGGAGCCGGGCGACAGACACGCAACGCCGCAAACTCATCAGGAGCCAGCAACATCAGCTAACAACAGCAACGATAATCTCGAAAAGAGTGAATCCTCGTAGCTATGGTAATCACTTCGAATGTTGTATGCCCTTGTCTGCACCTAGTTTTAATTTAGATATCGATTCGATTGATTGCCTCTAAGGATATATCAGATTTAGCTGTTGGGTTTGGTTTGAGTATTTGGGAACACAAAAAGGTGCTTCGTTCAATTTTCAAATTCGTAAACAGGCAAGTCAGGGGTCTATCGTCTATCCTATTAATGGTAATCACAAATTTGTACTTTATATTTATACTTTTTAAGTGCTTCACGAGCTCCATCACAAAATCAAAGTTGCGTTCCGCAAGTGTATTGATAATGTTGCCTGCACGTACACTGGAGCTATATACAACTAGTATATGGAGCTGGTGGTGAGGATGTTTAGTCAGGGTGTGGCGAGGCAAGTCGAAAGATTATGCTGAAAGGTAAATAAGATTGCAGCCAGCAAATGATAACCCAAGCTGATGAAACTCGCATGCCCTTGCACCAGTCATTAAATAATACAATTTTCATTTTTGTTTTTCCGGCTTTTATGTTGCTCTTCATCTACTTCAACTGAGCCAAGTGTGTGTGAGTTGTGTGTCTTAAAATACCATGTGAGCTGAAACTCGAGATACGAAACTGATATGGACATCCAGAGATGTTCTCAAGTCCTTTTTGGCACAAGGGTTTCATTTTTTGTTTAAGCTGCCACGCGTCAAAAATATAAATTAGGATATGTTGCCGCAATCAGGATACGATTGCTTAATTTGATAACCTACATTATCCTTATTGTGCTCTCAGAATACTTCTATTGATATTGAAAATAAAATAAAATTCAGTTATTGGAACTTTGTCAATCCAATTATATTTTGGAAAAATAAAAAATTAAAAGTAAAAATTGTTACGTTTTACGATATTTTAAGTTTCTCAGTTCATCAGCAAAACAAACGTGTGGAACACCCTGTATTGTAAAACAGGTTGTCTTCATTTCCGTGGACTTGACACATCTGGAACCTACAACACTGATGATCCCATCTCAGAGGAAGCACTCAGTGAGAGCCTAAAACCAACTTAACGTAAGCAGGCTCAATTTGGTGACATGATGATCCGTTGCTCCTGCAGTTTAACAGAGAGGGACAGACAATGAAAGATAGAGAGAGAGAGGGAGAACGAATTATAGATAACCAGACGGTAAGTCGGTCGACGCGAAAGAGAAAGTTTAATTAAAAATCTCAAATTGCTTACATTTAGTCGCTAATGAAATAAGTTAAGCGACAACAACAACTACAACAATAGCAACAATAACATAAATAAAAGGGGAAATGCAGAGACGACACCGCGTTGGGACACCGCAACCTCTCCAATCCACTCCACTCGAACTACACAGAAAATAGTGCTAAGGATTTTTATACCCTGAACCCATTAAAAATGGGTAAAAAGGGTATAATGGTTTTGTGCAAATGTATGTAACAGGCAGAAGGAAGCATCTCCGACCCCATAAAGTATATATATTCTTGATCAGGATCAACAGCCGAGTTGATATAGCCTTGTCCGTCTGTCCGTCTGTCCGTCCGTCTGTATGAACGCGCGGATCTCAGAGACTATAAGAGCTAGAGACTTCAAATTTGGAATATAAGATCTCGTATACCAGGCCCAGATCAAGTTTGCGTTATTTTATCGATAACTGCCTCAGTTTCTGAATTATCGATACATTTAGATTTCCGATAGCAGTAAATTCCAGATATCTCTCACAATTTAATGGATACAGTCACCAATTTTGGTTGGTAGGTTGTTGGCGAGGTCCTTGAAAGATCGGCATGTGCCACGCCCACCTCTGACGCCCCCATCACCCCCGCCCCTAAAATTTTCAAATGGCTATATCTTCCGCAGTTTTTGAGTAGGGAACGTCAAATTTGGTAGGTATATTACTGGTAGTCGCCTTTAAGAATCGATAACTAATTTGTGGTGCCACGCCCACACCTGCGCCTATAATCGACAATTCCGATTGTAAATCGATAACTCCGTATATCTCCGAATATTTTAAAGATAGAGTAACCAAACTTATAAGGTAATTTGCTGGTAACCTCCTCCAAAGATTGGCATACCAATTTTTTTACCACGCCCACATCCGCCGCCCCCAGGAACTTCGTCCCTAGAAATTTAAAATGCGCATATCTGCCGTAATTTGCAAGCTAGAGTCGCAAAATGTTGCAGCTATGTTACTGGTAACTCCCCCAAAGATCGATAAAAAAATTGGATGGCCACGCCCACTCTACCTACCTAAATCGATACACCTCTTGGTGTAAATCGATAAACCCATATATCTCACGCAATTTGAAAACTTAAGTCACCAAATTTGAAAGGTATATTGCTAGTAACACCCTTCATAAATGTGGAAAAAAAATTTTGGACCACGCCCACTCCCGCCCACAAAAAACGAAAAATGCCTGTATCTCCCGCAATTTAAGAGCTACAATTACCAAACTTAGAAGGTATATTACTAAGATCGAACTCCAAAATATTTTGGGCCACGCCCACTCCCGCCCACAAAAAACGATAAATGCCTGTATCTCCCGCAATTCAAGAGCTACAGTTACCAAACTTAGAAGGTATATTACTAAGATCGTGCCACGCCCACTCCAGCCCCCAAAAACGATAAACCTATAATGCATTTAAAACTTGGTTCAGGGTATATGGTAGTCGAGCTCACTCGACTACAGCGTTCTTACTTGTTATATTCCTAATTTAAGAATGATTCACACTCTATTTATATTTTTTCCGGGCTTGAAGTTTACCGATCTCTGAACTGTGCAGACTTATTATATTTTTTCTCAGTGCACAAACACACACATGCATCCCTCTCTCTCTCTCTCTCTCTCTCTCTCGCACCCTTTGCACTGTTCTCTCTGTCTCTTTTTCTTTTTGATTGATTGTTGTTGTTGCTGTTATATTCATATTCAATTAGTTGGTACTCGGCTTAGGCCAACTGTCAACTGTGCATGTGAAGGAAGTGTTGAGTGATGTTAATCAAAAGGCCCAAACAGCTATCATGTGCAGGGTGGAGGAGGGAGGGGTGTGAAGATGGCAGTCAACTTGGTGGCAATGGGGTAAGTTGCATTGCGTTGCATTACGTTGCTCAATATGCCCGCTTATATTATATAACATCGCAAAAGCATCAGACAAGAGTTATGCAAAAGATTACAGCGCTGAGCTGAAGACGAACTGAGATACGTGCTTATCAGGGAATCTCATCATGCTGCCTCCTTCTCCGCCCCCTCCATACCCTCCACACCCTTCTCTTTAGGCATGCATCTATCCATAACTAAACGTCTATCAATTTATCTATCCATCTGCTTAACTGCCGCCGTCAGCCATGATGATGGCCAACAATGCTCATGTCCCTTAGATGCAAGCATGCATTTTAAGCATGTATTTATATATATGTACATATGTACATATATGTATTTATTTATACAATATACTACTATATCGAGCTTCTTCAGCAAAGTGCACACACAAATTAAATATATATATATGTATACCCTATTTGTATGATAGTGTAAGACAGCTCCAATAGTTTAATTCAGACTCTTTCACGTTGCAATGTTGCTAGGTTTCGCACATCTTGTTCACAACATTTGTCTTGGTTTGATGTTGATTGTTGTTGACTTTGATTTTTGCAATCTGGTCTCGATTTATTTAATATTTTTTCCAGCTCACTGACACTTCTGCTCCGTCCACTTAGCCATGCCCCTCTCCTTACTTGCCACTTTTGCCACATGACACTCAAATTCTAATTTAGTTCATTGGCTTAGATCCTGGTGTCCTTGTTGCTGCTGCTGTTGCATGAAATATGAGTAAATAACACAAAATATATTGACACATGCGGGTCGCCTTTGAGTGTGTTTGTGTGAGATAATGTGGCCTCTGTCTGTGTGTGTGTGTGTGTGTGTGTAGTATGTGACAGGCATTGAGGGGGCGTGACCGATTACACATTGAGCATTTTGTCAGCACCCGCATTTCGTTAACGCTTCAAATTTGCGAATCACTTTCAAATTTTCATCGGATTTTTCATACCCTGCAGACGCCGCAACGAAATTTGAAATGTTGCTTGATTTCCTTAACTCACAGCCTTCTCTCTCTCTCTCCCTCTCTATCCCCTCTCTCTCTCTCTTTGTATTTATCTCTATGTCTAGACATTTTGTTTTGTCAGCTCTTTTTTGGGCAGCATTCGTAAATTTGTTAAATTTTCTCGGAAAATAAATCCAACCTTTTCAAAAATTTGCCTGACATAAAGTTATTTTTTTCAATATAGGTAATTTCCGATGATCGCTTGATGATTTTCGCTGTTGAGTTTGTCTTGTTTTTATTCTAATATCGACGGTACTTATTTCGATACCCTTCCAGCTAGAGACTTGAAACTTGTAATGTATATTCGACTAAGCCTGCGTCAAAGTGTTAAATTTGGTGTGCTACTTCGACTGGGAGGTTGGAAAACTGACAACATCGACAAATGCAAATCAAAAACCACATATCGTCATATATTCTAATCTGGCGTAATTAAAAAGTTTGCATTTCAATTACTGTAGGGGTTTTTAAAATCTGATGGCTTTTGTCAATGTTGTGACTGTGAAAATGTTTGATCCATCCAAAAAATCAGTTTTTGAGAGCAGATTCTTAACATGAATTTGATTAACGTATCCATCTTATCAGAAAATCCAAAAAAAGTTGTGGAAAACATTGACCCGCCCCCACAAACTCACATTTTTTGGGCATGTCTATACTCTGAAATTGCTGGACCACACCAGGACGATAACTACTACAGGGCTAGAATAACAAAATTGAAAAGGTGCAAAAGTGATTATTCAAGGGTATAGGTACTTCCACCACTTTGGCAATCTGTTATTAATTATCAGAGTATTCCGCAGTCGAATGACACGCTCGCACTTGTTCTAATATACCCTACCCATTAAAAGTGGATAAAAAGGGTATAATGGTAACAGGCGGAAGGAAGAATCTCAGGAACCATATAGGATCAACTGCCGAGAAATAAGTGCACTTGCGGACCTGCTCGCATTTGAGTGCAAAAACTTTATAAGGGGAAATTTGCCAACAGGTTAAGGGTATATCGAAGTCGAGCTCACTCGACTACAGCATTCTTACTTGTATTTTGTTTATTTTACTGACAGCATTTGAAAATGTTTACAAAATGCAAACGGTGTGAATCCCTCGCTTTTGTTGCTGCTGGTGTTTTTTTCGTTGTTTGTATTTTTTGTACTGATCTCCAGCATAAGCAGGTCAAGAGCTTATCACGGCCGAGTGGGTGAGTGGTTTGCTGACCGGGTGGGTGAGCTGTTGCTCGGTAATGTTGAATGTTGAATTGATATGTCAATCAGCTGACAAATGCTAAATCCAAATTCAAAACGATCTGGGGGATGGCGCAGACTGAGCCAAATCTCTGACAGCAGAAAAATGTTGTGTGTGCGTCTGTGTGTGCTAATATAAAAAGCAATCAAAATCAAATCAGATGAAAATTATTTGGAGTTGTTTTCTGTGTTGACAAGTTCATTATGTTTGCATTGCTTTGCTGTATTCTCTCTGCGTATGTCCGGCAAAATATGACCAACAAAGACACGCACACACACGCACACACACCACACACACACGCACACACACCGCACATACACCGCACACCCACACAAACACCGCACATTAAAAGCTGGCAGACGAGCCGCAAGTAGAATTAATTTGATGTGTGAACAACAGCAACGAAAACAAACGCAGCCAAATCCTGTGGTTGTGCGTGGCTACGAATGTATGGCGGTATGGCTATATTGGTGGATGGATATGGATGAAACCAGGCATGTGAAGGCAGCAAGCACTCGGCCAACAGCAGACGCACTAGTTATGTTGAGAGTTGTGTATTTGTAAGCCAGCATCGATTTTTGCAAACCTTAATGTAGAATGTGACCTAGAATGTGATTGTGGTGCAGAATTTGATATATGATTTCTTTTTTTTACGATTTCCAGTGGAAATAATTTTTAAATTTCCCTTTCTTTAAACTTTTATTGTTTTTGAATCTTAAGAATTATATTTTGTAAACTTAAAAAGTAATTGTTTAAATCCAGTTTGCTTTAAGCCATATCCATTTTTCGAGTGTACATGCAAATTTGCATAACGACGCCGCAAGCGAATGATAAGACAACCTTATGTGTGTGGTTGATTTTGTGATATTTGCCGTACTAATTCAATTTGATAAGAACAGAGCAATTTCTATGAAATTTTGATAAACTGCAAAATATGTATTATGATGTAGTACAATGTAGTAAGCAAACAATAGTAACAATAATACGAACAGCCAAATTGGTGGGTTGTGCACCGATTAAAGAAATAAATCTTAAGTCTGAAAGGAATTGTCTGTGCATTAAATAAATACTTTATTTGCTCATGTTTGCATTTACGCATTGTTGTTTGTGAAGTGATGTTGTGGCTGTCACACCTTGTTGACTTAAATGTGCCCAGTAGTAGAAGCCGTCTATCCCAACTACTAAATACAAATTAATACCCAACAAAGACAGCATCGCAATACGCTATCTCAACCACTTGTATTGATGCAAATGCTTTGAATATAGATTAAAGCAATTTGCCTTTGTGAACTTTGAGTAATGTGAATCAATACAATGCTCTATAATGTTCTATAATGAAGGCTGATGCCAATGTTGACATTTAAAGAAAACAAAAACAAAACTATTAACAAGTAACTTATAACAAATAAAACGTGAATATATATTAAATTGTTGTGTCCTTGTTTAAATTATATAAATTAGTTAAATCAAATAGTTTCGATTTTGAACAAATAATAAAAAATACTTTTGAAAATACTTAAAAAGCCTGATGAAACATTGAATGCACAGTTGAAAAGTATACCAAATATTTCAATGTATATATAAATAGTTTGTATGGATGTATGTGTGTATGTAATAATAATAATTATTATTATGATTACGATTATTATTGTTATTTGTATTATTACTAAAGAAAATCACATAAAATTAAAATCGCCTTAAAAACTTGAAATATTATCTGGTATTGAGGTATAAAATACAAAATATTATTTAAAATTGTATTTTTGTAAGAAAGTTTTTATTTTGTATAAAGCTGAAATCAAATCAAGATTCGACTATATTACAGTTTTGCTATTGCGTTCTTTAGAAACCGTTACTTCAATTTGATGTTAAGTTTAAATTCAATAAGTAAAATATTTAAAATTTCACGTATTATAATATAAATCATATTGTATAAATCTTAGAATACTGTAAAATATTAATAGTTAAAGTAACAAAAAAAAAACGCCTTCGAAATTATATATATTTTTTTTCTTCTTAAGTGTTAGTAAACTCAATACTGAAATTAAGAAAAGAAAACCATTGGCGTTTCAGAAAAATACAAGCTGATATTTTCAAAATATACCTTCTAAATATTCATTCAGATGCATCTGTCTCTGAGTTATCCTTGTGCTCATTACATTTTGATTAACATGTTCGTAATATGGCTGGACGTGATTGAGTCCACGAGTCCTTATGTCTGTGTCTGTGTGCTCTCTTTCTCTCCATCTCTCTCTGTTTCTCTCTCTCTCTCTTTCTCTCTCGCTGTCTGCAGTCTGTTGTTGGTCATCCACACACACACACACACACAGAGATCAATGTGGGTAGATATCCTTAGGTGGGGGAGTGTTATAATTGTATGTTTGACAATCTTCATAACTGTCAATTAAATTGGCATTTGCAATGCCAAGTCGCATACGGCGACTGCACTCAATTCGGTCTAATGTAATTGTTTAACACACTGCTGCGCATTATTATAAACAAATGCCATCAAGCACACACAATCAAACATTCCGACAGCTAGACAGACATGCAACATGATTGCCCCAATTTTATTGACTGCATTACAATTTGCTAAAAGCGGTGTGTGTGAGTGTGTGTGAGCGTGGGTGAGCGTGTGTGAGCGTGTGTGTGTCTGTGAATGTGGTGCAAGCATGTTGCCAATTTGCATATGTGTGGAATAGGCGGACAGCTGCTCCTTAGAGAAGATGTTGTTTTGATTTATAGACCATTAGCTCATGTGTTAAGTCGGTCATCCAAATCAATATACATACATGTATATATGTATATATAGAAAAGGATATCATCCGGTCTTAGACATACATATAGCCAAATAAACGATTTAGCATTTAAAACTAAAATGTTGATTAATGTTAAAGATTATTTGTAAGGAAAATAATATACTTATCAAGTAATTTTAAGAAATTGATTTTAGGAATTTGAATTGACGCAAACGTAAAATGAGAAATTATTTCGGAAAAAAGGAACTAAATTTATTTGGCGAAGTGATGGAGTTTTGCAGCTTTATGACTCAGTAGTGCACAGAAATGAAATCCGAGTTACACATTGCCTTTGAATCGCCACAACTGTAATCAAAGTGAGGCAACTGACAGCTGACAGCGGATTCAGTTGAAAAATTAGAATAAGACACTCACCTAATGGACTAGACTAGGCAACAGGCTCAAGTAAACAAATAGGAAATGCAGATGTAGAAAACCATCTACTCGAGTACGGAACAGTTTCACTTTAGCAGCAAGTTACCAAAGTCTATCAAAATTCATATGCATATTTTTATGTTTGAGATCTGAGATTAAACTTATCCCTTATGATAAAATCATGTGGCTTGGCTGGACAATAGCATAATAAGCAGACATGTTTCTGACATGTTTTAAGTTGCCAACTTGTCGAAATTAATTTGTAGGTCTCAATCCAAATCGTACCCGGATTTGAAAGCACCTATGAATCATTGGTTAGCTATGTAGATGCTGACATCGTACGCACCAAACGAAAGATTCTCGTTAATCATTGACTGTCCGTCTGCTGTCCCAAAAGGTGACAGTGCAACATTTGGCAAGCAATCTGGCTCAAATGCAGACATTCCAGAACGGGCCAAAGATGGTTGGATATAAGCAAAATTTTCGAATACATTTTCTATTGTTTTTTTTTTTATAAAACATTTAAAATGGGGTAATATTATTTCTAAGGAGGTTTTACATAAAATAAACTATCCAAAAATATACATATGTATAAAATATAGAGAATATGATATATGAAAGAATCTGGAAATATTTTTTCTCGATTGTGTACAGATATGCATCGTTGCTTTCTTTTCTTTATATACAATTTTTTGCTGTCTCCTATCTCGAAAGGATGTAGTCACGGCACCCGCCGCACCCCCCTGCTCAGCGGCAAATGGTGTTCCATTTTGGCAAATGCAGTCTACAAACGGAGGATTTGAGGCAAAGTGGTCGCAAAGGCGAAAGCATAATGCATAATTACAACAATGGCAGGACGAAGCCAAGGACGAGCCAACGAAATGAAGCGCGCCCAGCCGGGTGACTAGCTGCCAAGGTGGTCAGAGTGAGAGGGGGGATTAGGACGGGGTTGTCGCAGACTAGAGTGTTCACTCGTTGCCAGGGTCTGGCAACTTTATCAGGACATCCGCTTTCAGCGATTTTTAATTGCTATTGTTACAGTTTATTGTTTTATTATGGAGGCCAAGTGAATGAATGAATGGCCAGCAACCAGTGACAGAGACAAGCAGACAGATAAAGAGCGAGCGAGCGAGTGAGTGAGAGAGAGAGAGAGAGAGAGAGAGAGAAGAGATTGTGAGACCCAGGAAAATAGAGAAAGAAAAGCATGTTACAAATTTCGTTGTGTTTTCTTTTGCCTTAGCAAGTTTTTGTTAAATATAAATAAGCATAGAATTATCGCATTTAATTCTAATTGGCGGCGTGCCAACTGCGAGTGTTTAAATGAATATATAACTGATGCATAAATAATTATTTTTATGTATACATGAGTATGAGTGTGAGTGTGAGTATGAGTATGAGTACTTAGTCGAGCCTCATAAGTGGACCTGGTTTTTACTTCGTCCAAAATGACTATTGAAATTTGAGTTACAAATGCCAGCAATAAATTGATATGCCCTTGTCCAGCTCTTCAAAGTGTTAGGGAGTGTGTGTCTGTGTGTGCAGTGGCTTGTTTAATATATTTGTGCTCTACTTGAGAGAGTCCGACTAAAATATACCCTGACAGACTGAAATCTAAGTTTTGCAACATATATACAAATACTTATGAATAAGCACAACAGAATGACACGCCAGATAGGTATCTTATTAGATGTTTTTCATTAGTGTGACGTTGACAGCAGGGTATACGAAGTGCGTAATAAAATAAATACAAATAAAAGGATATTTTCAGGCATATCTGTTTATCTGATGCAAATTAGGATTGTTGCTAGACTCTCTCGGAGTCTGGCTGAAAACGAGTTGCGGCCACAACTTTAATCAAATGGAAACAATGATTGGTAAATTGAGTAGTGCATTAATTAATATACCGACAGTTTTAGGGCATCAAATATGCACCGTTAAACGCGATGTGTGTGCGTGTGTGTGTGTGTTGTTATGCAGATGTATACGAGTTAATAAAAATATGCTTAACAAATATAATGAAATGAAACAGCAAAGTGCACTTCACAGGCAGTAGCAACAACGGGCAAGAGCCATATAAGAGCCGAAAACATAAGCATAAGTGCTTCTCGTAGGACGACAACAGCAGCTGCAGGACAACGAACGGGAGCTGGAACAGCAGCAAGGACGACGAATGAGAGGACGATGCCAAGTGTGCCACTACAATAATCATAAAAGCACAAAACAGCAACAACAACAACAACAACAACAACAACGTAGCAGTGACACTGAAACAACAAATGACAACAAATGCCTGGGCAGAGGATTTGGAGTTGTCGCACACACAAGAACACATACTCACACACTCACACACACACACACACACACACACACACGCGCGCACATACACATTTGCTCTTTGTTGTGGGTTCACCTGCTCCTGTCTGCTGCTGTTCGAGCTTTCTTTAGCTGCAATGCACATGCGGAAATAATGTATTAATCCTGTTGAGGCCATATTTTTATTGACTTTGCTTCTGTACTTAGCCACCCAAAGGACTCCTGCACCTGTCCCTGTCCTTGGTTCGTAGCCAGCAATAAACCATTTTGACAAATGTGTGTGTGTGTGTGTGTGTGTCTATGAATCAGTGTCACTTGTGAGAGCATTAACAGTTATTCTATCTAGATAATAAACCGAATTCGCTTTACAAACATAATAACAATAACGGAATAAAGAACCTAACCATAAACTAGGCTAGCTGAAAGTTCTCTTGAAGCGAGGTAAGTTGATTATTTTACACCTCACTTTGATTATTCATGTCAAGTCACATTCTATGTGGCTTGTGAAGAACATATCTTATCTGAAACTGAATTGTTATTCGCATTTGACATTAATAATTACTTTGATCTTGCAGACCGATCCCATCCACATTTCAATTCAGCGAGTATAGTTTGCAAATTTGCAACACTGGCAGTAGATACTCAACTCGGCTCTCAGTGTATCTATTTATACAAAGCAGAAGCTGCCACAGCCGCAGCAGCAGCAGCAGCAGCAGCAATTTAAAGCACCCTCATAAATATTGCTGCTTGGCGAAGCAACGTTTAATTATTATTACGTATACGCCCCGTTTGACGCATTCGTTGTCTCGATGCACAATGGGCATTGTTTATGCAAGTGGCGCTCACTTTTATGCTCTGGTACCACAGGTATTAGAGTATATTGGCTTGGAATATACATATATATTTATACATATATATATATATATATATATATATCGCGAAAGCCTCCTCAGATTGGCAAGAACATTTCCTGACCTCGCTCACTAGCATCAGAAATGCAAATGGTAGATTTACAGATATAAGCTCCAGATTTAAAGGACACATCACTGATCATGCAATAGTCGAGCAACGTCCATCCACCCCTCTTCCCCTACCCCGAGCAAGGTATAACACTGGAATCAGAGTATTACACAGTCGGTTACTTGTTTTTTCTCTGCTGCTGACCAGCACTCGCATTAAGTGAGACAGAGACAGAGACAGAGACAGAGACAGAGACAGAGACAGAGACAGAGATAGAGATAGAGATAGAGAGAGAGAGAGAGGGAAAGAGGGAGAGATAGAGAGAAAGAGAGAGGATAAGATAGGTAAGCAGCGGGTGGTAGTGGGAGTTGGATTGGGAGTGTTGTAAACCGTGTCTGTCAATTCTGGCGACAATTATGTGCATGTTGCCAGCTTAAGCAGCCATTGTTCCTTTAGATGCTTTTTCATAAATTTAAATACAAAACATATTAAGTTTTATTGCATGGGGCTTAAGTTGTTGCCTTTGTCGTTTTTCTGTGTCATTCTCTTCCTCGCCCCCTGCTCTACCACACATACATACACATATGTATGTACATACACATGTATACTTATGTCGAAATCCAGTGCGAAATTTAGTAACCCGCATGGGTTATGAACTGTATTAGAGCAGCAGGCAGAGCAGAGGTTGGAAGAGGGCTGATCGTCGTGGAACTTTAGCTTGTTTTGGGGGATTCAAATTTATGCCCGTTGCTGTGGATTTCTTTTAATTATGTGTTTGCTAAGTGTGTAAGGCCCCTTAATCGGATAACGGATGGTACAATAAAGTAGTTCTGAATAAGCACATGACACAATGCCGTGGATAATGGACTGAATCAACAGAAAACGGAAAAGTAGGTAATATTCTACATAAGATGATATATGCATATGTGTACCTAAATCTATATCTATATCTGTATCTTTATCTATATCTACATATCCATATCTATATTTGAATATATTTATATTTCAAAATCTATATTGTAGCATATAACCAGGTATTTTCCGGGCAGATGTTCATGAAGCCTTCAAGAAGGGGTGCACGCGCTGGTTCCGGCTATATGGTAGTTGGTCGGGGTTCCTTAAAGTTTCTTGCGCTACGTGCTCGCTGTGAATAATACTAATTAAAAGATATCGCGTGCGGTTATAGTTAGAACAAAATTACTGGAAAGGTGGAAGAGAGGAAAAAGGAATTGGACCAATCTCATAAAAAACAAGTAAGAAGCTATAATCGAGTTAGCTTGACTACGATATACCCTTAACCCAGTTATTAAATATATTCTAGTTTTATTGGCAAATTTCCCTCTAAGATGATTTGCACTCAAATGTTCAGTTCTGCAAGTGCGTTTCTTACAGAATATTTTTACTCCAAGCCCGAACTGACCCGAACCGGCTGGCTACAAATACGTGCATATACATACATACAGACATAGTAGTTATCGGGGCTCTGCAGAATACACACAAATATATTGACGCTAGCGTCGATTATCATGTCATCTCTTTCTCACACATGCGCTCGCCTATTTACATGTATATGTATACAGAATATGCTTGCGGCTGCTGATAGAAATGACTATAACTTTGGTGTTTCTTACCCGATCTAAATAAAATTTCGACAATTGATCAATAATATGTATTTGCATATTATGTATAAATAAGAAGCCTCTGCCTCTTTATGTTTTTATTTATTGCTATCGGCAATCGAAATGTATCGATAATTCAGAAACTGAGGCAGTTATCGATAAAAATAATGCAAACTTGATCTGCACCTGGTACACTAGAACTTACATTCCAAATTTGAATTCCAAATTTGATAAATTTTATGATCTAATATAACACAAAATAAGAGCAATAGAATTTAATATTAATTATTTTCAAAAAATTATTACCAATAATATTTATATAACTGGACCTTTTAATTGTATTTATTTTGAAAAAAAAAAATGTAGGTAGACAATTTCGATAGAATATAATAAATTAATTTTTGTCTTACCTATTTTAATTTTTAATATTTTTTTGTAAGCCCATATTCAAGTTTATATTTTTTAGTTAGGTAGTATATTGATATAATTTATTTTTCTTTCCTTAAATCGAGGAATAAAAAATGAAATACAAAAAATGCCTTGGGACAAAAGCAGAATTAGGGGAAAACAAAATTATTAATTTATTTAACTATATAAATCATTTTTTTATTTCATTTATGATTTATCTACTTATGTATATATATATATATATATATATATATATATATATATATATATATATCCTATTTTAATACAATGATTATTTATTTATTGTTTTTCTTTTCATAATATTAATAATAATATATATATATATATATATATATATTATATTATTTATGTTTTATTTACTTATTTCCTTTCTAATACTCGAATGTTTAATTCCATTTGTGGGTTTATTCATTCATTTATTTTCGGCAGACTAAATCGACAGCGACTTCGATATTAAAGTGGTAGCATACTCTTGGACTGTGCTGTAATTCCAATTAGCATCCTAAAAGCCCACTCAGCTTTAGCGTGCAGATCGTTATCAATTCTATTCTTCTATTCTATTGTATTATATTCTATTCTTCTTATCTATGATGTCTGATGCTGCTCACCAACAATAAAATTTAAATAAAAATAAAAACCAAAATTGTGGATCAGATGCACTTACTTGAGTATCCTCCACATCCAAAAGATCTTTTGCAGGCGGGGCATCTGATTGGCTTGAGTGGTTAAATTTAAATAATAAAAATATTTATGTTGGCGAGTGTTGTAATTTTTTGTTTTTCTTCGCTTATTGTTTCGTTTAAAACAAATTTGTTAGCACCAATTTGACTATAATTTTAATGATTGATAATTTAAATGTGGGGTTTTCACTTAATTCTTTACTTAAAAATAAAAAAAAATATATTTACTACACTATCAAAGTTTTGTGAATTATAGTTAGCCAAATTGTATGTATATATGCCGGGTCGTTTAAGGAATCGTTAGACACTAGAAGTAGGGGATGCGTTAATCCCCATAAGACCATTGTAGTGCAGCGGTGACTGTACAGTGGAGCCGAGCTGGCGATGGAAACTCCACTTGTTTGTGCAATTGTCTGAAGCCTCAGTTCCGTGATAAAAACGCACTTTTTCTTCTTTGATTCTCCAGTAGGGTTGAATATATTTATTATATTTATTTATAGTTTTGTTTTCTTGTAACGTGCTTATTTGGCTGATTTTATTTATGTGTAATATCGATAAAAATAATTTTGCATATAATATCGTCAAGAAATAATTTGTAATTGTATGTTGTACACGCACTTGCCCACAAAGAATTATGTGTTTGTGGCTATTATATTATTTAATCAAATGGTAAAAAAAATTGTTGGTTATGCGTAACATTTTATTAACGTAGACAAGATCACCACAATATATTGACCTATACCTATATATATTCTTGATCAGGATCAGACACTGCTTTCGTCTATTTGAGAAACTATTTAAAAACGCAATCCAACTCCATTTATTGATGCCTATAATTTATTTTGTAAGTCCAGTTTTCCAGTATTTAACAATGGGACGTGGGTGTCTTTAACATTGAATGAATAAATGATTGAAATAAGCTGCAAGCGATACATTATTTTGGGATGTATAGATGCCAGATCCCTTAATGAGACGAGATTTGCTCACATCAGGCGTCAGTCTAGTGATCACTTTCGCTTTCACTCTTGTGAGTTGGTGAACCCGGATGTTGCAATACGAAGTGAACGCTCAAATTGGTCCTAAATGCCATGATGTCCAGGGGGATGGCGGCGCAGATGGGACAGATGACCGGCGTGGAGTCCCTGTTATGCTCGTCGATCACATGCTGCTTCAAGTCTTCTTCAGTGTGCCCCATCTCGCCGCAGAAGGGGCAAGTGAAGCTGTCGGCGTACAACACCGGTATATCAACATCATCATCATCATCAAAAAAGAGCTGGAGTGGAGCACGATCCAGCAGGCACTGGAACGGATGAATGCTGTTGTGAGTACCCGTTTCTACCTTATTCTCATAGCACCCAGCGCACAGATCGTAGTTGCTGCACCGCAAGCACTTGTAGCGGTAGCGCCCCAAATCGGTTGCCTTGCACCCTCTGCAAATCGCATTAGAATGCTTTTCCATTGCGTGTTCTGTGTGGATTTGAGCAAGCCAATTAACTATCTATATTCACCTATATTCACTATATTCAGCAGGTCTCAAATAGTCCCCTTTTAATATGCTACTTACTCTGTGTTTTGATATTTCTCAATATTAGGAATTGATTTGTGACTGACTTCCAGAATATTTTCGGAATGACTATTTCTATTCAATGAACAGATGTCAAAGCTTACTTGATTCTTCTGCTGCCCATTCGAGTTCGTGTTCATAGAGTTGTCATCCAAATTACACGACTTGCCGATACTTCAGGTGGAGCTATGGAAATCGATGGTCTTATCCTGATAATCGATAACTTATTTTATGCGATGAATGAGTCGAGGCTGTCGTTTGCCCTTGTCAATTAATGCAAGCGCCGATGTGCAACTCAAACAATCGTTCCCAGGTGCTTAGGTGCATTACTCGCAAATATGCAAAAGATTCACAAAAATACATGTTTTTTCATATAGATGTATACATGCTCAGTTTCCAGATAAGTTTGTTGGTCTGAGCCATAAATTGGACCAACATGAGAAACATAGAGAGACAAAAAATAAGTGTTAACGTCAATAGCTTAAAAGTCGCCAGCCAAAAATATTGCAGTCAAGAGTATTAGACAAAGCGCGACACTACTAGTGTATAAACATATTATTGATTGGCATCATGCGTGGTGCTGCAGTGGTGGACTGGATGGCAGATCGGCGAGAGGGTTGCCCCTATTAGTAAGCAGCGGGCGGTGGCGGTGCCGACGGCGATGGCGATGGCGATGGCGAGGGACAAACGCATGCTATAAAGCCATAAACGCCAAGCCATAAATTATGCTTGCCACACTCGGCAGCTGGATGGTGTGAAGGGGCGGTCCTGGATGGAGCATGGAGGGGCGTGGCGAGGCGATGCGAGGCGGGGCGAGGCGAGGCGAGGCGGTTCTGTTGTGTGACATGTGTGAAAATGCACTTTGCTGTCACTTGACAGTTTTGTTGGCTGCCCTGTTGCTGCTGACAGTCGTGGAGGTGTGGGGCAAGGGGTAGCTGGAGCAATATCTGAATTCCAGAAGCCCACAATGCTCCACCTTATGATGAAATTTATTTATTTGTTGCGTATGCCGAAACCAACTGACCCCGCTCGCTTCTCCATCTGTGTGCAAACCCTTTTGGGTTCGGGTCGTCAATTGACGGGGAAGAGTTTAAATTATGCATATGCCAATCCAACTACAAGGGGATGACAGGGAGATATATTGAGAGAGAGAGAGAGAGAGAGAGCACAGCGAAAGCTACTGAATCGCCAACAAGCATATCGCCAAAAATGTAATCCTCCTCAATTGCAGAGATTTATAAATAAACATTCATAAATCCGCAAGAAAATTGAAAAACAAAAAATAAATAAATAACAAACGACAGTTGTCGATGTGTTGCTGAAAAGTGAAATTGAATTGAAAGAATATTCATTATTCTACAAAAAATATAACTTAAGCACAATCATAATAATCATTATACACTCAATACGCAAACAGCCGATACACAAAAACTATCGCTGCAGCAGCCGATACACCAAGACTATCGCTGCAAACACCCGATGCTTTGAAAATCTATCGCTGAGAAAAGTTCACTCAAAATAAAGCTTGGTTTTTATACCCTGATCCCATTAAAAATGGGAAAAAAGGGTATAATGGTTTTGTGCAAATGTATGTAACAGGCAGAAGGAAGCATCTCCGACCCCATAAAGTATATATATTCTTGATCAGGATCAATAGCCGAGTCGATCTAGCCCTGTCCGTCTGTCTGTCCGTCTGTCCGTCTGTCCGTCTGTCCGTCTGTCCGTCTGTATGAACACGCGGATCTCAGAGACTATAAGAGCTAGAGACTTCAAATTTGGAATATAAGATCTCGTATACCAGGCGCAGATCAAGTTCGCGTTATTTTTTCGATAACTGCCTCAGTTTCTGAATTATCGATACATTTAGATTTCCGATAGCAGTAAATTCCACATATCTCTCACAATTTAATGGATACAGTCACCAATTTTGGTTGGTAGGTTGTTGGCGAGGTCCTTGAAAGATCGGCATGTGCCACGCCCACCTCCGACGCCCCCATCACCCCCGCCCCTAAAATTTTCAAATGGCTATATCTTCCGCAGTTTTTGAGTAGGGAACGTCAAATTTGGTAGGTATATTACTGGTAGTCACCTTTAACAACCGATAACAAATTTGTGGTGCCACGCCCACACCTGCGCCTATAATCGACAATTCCGATTGTAAATCGATAACTCCGTATATCTCCGAACATTTTAAAGATAGAGTAACCAAACTTTAAAGCTAATTTGCTGGTAACCTCCTCCAAAGATTGGCATACCAATTTTTGGACCACGCCCATATCCGCCGCCCCCAGGAACTTCGGCCCTAGAAATTTAAAATGCGCATATCTGCCGTAATTTGCAAGCTAGAGTCGCAAAATTTTGCAGGTATGTTACTGGTAACTCCCCCAAAGATCAAAAAAAAATTGGATGGCCACGCCCACTCCAACTACCTAAACCGATACACCTGTTGGTGTAAATCGATAAACCCATATATCTCGCGCAATTTGAAAACTTAAGTCACCAAATTTTAAAGGTGTATTGCTAGTAACACCCTTCATAAATGTGGAAAAAAAATTTTGGACCACGCCCACTCCCGCCCACAAAAAACGATAAATGCCTCTATCTCCCGCAATTCAAGAGCTAGAGTTACCAAACTTAGAAGGTATATTACTAATATCGGGCCACGCCCACTCCAGCCCACAAAACCGATAAACCTATAATGCATTTAACGCTGGGTCAGGGTATATGGTAGTCGAGCTCACTCGACTACAGCGTTCTTACTTGTTATTTTAGTAAAAAATACAAGGCATTGCTTA